>CM055976.1:10730000-11312500 GCA_029531755.1 Holothuria leucospilota
AAACTGGGACGTTAAACCTCATCTAACAAACTCGAAAAAATCTAAATATGTACCTAGGCAATTTTGGCGTTGATACGCGTGTAGATTATTTGATGATACCAAGAAAGGCGTTCAAAGATATGTTACACTTACAACTGTTTAACATTCTTCGGTATTCTGGCCACTATCTCTGGATTCCAGCGAACATCGTCACACTTAAAGCTTAGTCCTGTGCAGACACACTCAGTAGGACAGTTGTAATCTAAACAATCAAAATGAAAGGGCAACTTTATCGCAAAGTATATCAAAACTAAAACAGCCAAATTAATACAAGTCTAGTTGTTACTTATCATATCATAATCTTCATTTACTTCTCTATTACACACAAAAACATAATGTTGTTCTAAAATGAACCTGTGGCATGCAAACGCTATAGCGGAAGCACTAAGACTGACACTTACTGCAAAATAGTTCATCGTCTGCAAATGGGCACTGCACAATACCGTCGCAAACATGTCGTTGTGAGACGCAACTTAATGTACCTCGGCACTTGTATGCTCCCTGACAAGTATAACTCTCTGATTTCAAAAGAGAAGGTATTAATAATGTTATTTTAAAGGGAAATATTGCGTTTGCAAAAATATCACGATGTGACTGTAATTTAATCCCATTGTGGTCTTTGATCCTTTCCAAACATGGAGCACAAATAACTTGCAACAGATAAACACTAATCTCACGAAATATGGAATGAAAGAAGCAGCAATTTTTGTACCTAACGGGCTCATTATAGAACGATAAGCCTCGCCCACACTTTGTAACATTCGTACTGCTGCATATTCATTTACGAAGAGTGGTCATGTCAGGTCATATAAGCACCCGTTACGCAATACGTGTTGAAATTGCTTACCGTAGTTTCAACGACACTGCTCACAACAAATTACCACCACAGTTCGTGTAAAGCCCCGTGCTGTACAGGATATTGGAATTCAAAACTCATACATGGAGACGTACCCTTACAAAAAAAAAGTGTGGCAAAAGTTCCAATACCACACCTGAAATACTGTGTCGAACTATTGTGGGGTGTGGAGAGGCGTGAAATTTCCGTGACGTTTCGTGACAATATGTGTCATTAGTAAAGAGTTGACACATTTTTCCAAAGTGCGATGCATTGAACAGCATTTTCACAGTTTGGACATAAGACAATGTGTAGAAAACCAAAAATTACACTTTGACACATGTAGCAGGAGGAAAACTGTGGTAAAGTAGGTTAAGTGTGGAGATGTGTGGAGAAGTGTGGCGCTGAGTAAAGTAAATTCAATAGTTCGAATTCGTTCAATGATCTTGTTAGCCACACTTTGCCCTGGTTTGCCACATGTGTGAACTCGACACAGCTTTTCCCACTTTGACCCAAATTTCAAGGTGTGATAATCATGCAGGGGAAAAGCGTGGTCTTGTGTGTCAGATTGGTTCCAATACCACATGTGTCACCACGCCTAACCACACTTTTTTCCTTATGTATTTTCATATGCTCTGCCACTTGATTACGTGTGTTCACATGTGGCATGCCACACTGTTTTGTAAGGGCAGCGTCATCTCCCTGGTTCACCGTGATTGTGCATTATTAGTCGTAACAGAAGAGTCACTACAAACGTGTTAATTTATCTGCGAAAGACTCGTAGGTCCTGCATATTTCTTTTGTTTTGGACAAGTGGCAACCACTGGCATCACAGGTTCGTAAAATTTTCATTTTGTACCATTGTCGAAGTACCAACAGTCTCTTTTACTTCGGCTTTTTCGAAAGTAAATCAAACCTGCTAAGGACCAAGGGCTGCGATTCGAATTACGGAATAACTGTAACTTTGAGTAAAGTGTACCAGGGAGGTGGTAAGACCACCTATTTTAATATAACGGTAGTTCCGTTAGGTTGTCAAATAGAAGCTCCCTGGTTCATTCATACAGACATAACGTAGTAATAATTCCCACTAATGTACTGTACGTACGTCGTATTTTCCGAACTTTTTGTACAAGCTGTAGAAGGCGTTCGTTATTGCCTGACGTAATGTGATAGAAATGAGTTGATTGGTGGATTTCAAATCAGGGGTGATGAAGGTTTGGTTTTGCATGCATAATTGTTTCGGTGAACAAATCTATTAGTTGTTACAGAAAGGTTAATTACTCGTTGATTAGTGCTCGGAGGGTAGAATGTTTTTCTTAGTTACCTCTCTTTCATCGAACGAGACCCGATCGCAAGGAAACGAGGATAGATTCAATAAAAAGCCAGGCAAACGCAATATTTCCCTTTAAAGCTATTTGAAAACCTGTAAATTTAAAATTAGCTGAAGGACCTGAACAGTTTTTATTATATTTGTTAATAAGAACATTATATGATTTGATTGTCATCATTGATAACGGGTACATTCTTAAAATACAATGTTTGCTTATAGAATAATCAAACGGGAGAGGTGATACTATCTGTATTCTTACCGCACTTTGCCTCATCCTCTCCTCCTGGGCAATCGTTTTTACCGTCACATCGGTAATGTTGAGGAATGCAGTAAGCGCGTGGACACTTGAAACTGAGGTCACCGCACTGGAATTGTTCTGCCAAATCAAATAACACGAACCTAATTTGCTATGACAATATTCAGGTTATCGAAATTCTTATCCGATAAAGCTTAGGTACAAATAAACGGTCTCTATTATACAATTGGGTCTTTCCCTTGTTATTTTCCCCGACATCTGCTATTTTGCAGTTTTTTATTTTGTTCATTTGACTTAACATTCCAGTCTAGAGCTTGTATATGTCAGAATATGGTAGAAAAGTAAGTACCACGTAAGTTAGCAGTTGAACAGATGTTAGGCTATATTTACCACAGTCCTGAAGATGAGTTACATCTCTGCATCCATTGATTATGCCATATTTATCATATTCCATCATACACAACTCTGCACTTTCAATGCACTTCCCATTTTTGCACAAGAAATGAGTCCTGCTATCACAGCTGAAGTTGGTTTGGAGATAAGCTAAAATTAAAACAAAAAGATTTCAAAGGCAACGTTCCTTGTTCACTAATGCTATTTTGATTGTAAAAAATTGATGAAAAGTATTCACTACTTCCCTACACTAATAAACCTACTAACCCTCAACATTACAAATATGTAGTTCATCATCGTTGAAACAGATGTTGCCAAAATGTAAGTTATACTGTACAAACTGGGACAAAAACTGTTTCAATGAAATAGAGTACATGTATAATATTCGAAAATGTGTAATAAAACTGAATCATTGTGTTTTCAATAAACTCACTGCATGTTTCAGGTTCATCTTCAAAAGCTTTTCCAGAGCAGTCTCGGTAACCATCACAAAAACTTTGAAATGGTATCCAAATCCCAGAGTAGCACTGAAAGTTTGATTGAGAGGTAGCTGTGAAATTAAAAAGTTTATAGTACCTGTTACAATATGATAACCAATAACACGTGCAATGAACAATAAAAAAGAAATAAAAGTCCCTCATAAGGAAGCAATAAACGACGATGTAAAAGTGATAACAGCATACAAAGAAAATAGTATCATTAAAACAAAATAAGACTACTACAGAAAACCGAAATAGTAGAAGGTATCAATCTAATGCAATGCAAAATTTTCATTTGTTACTAAGTAAAAACTTCTTCCAGCACTCGAAACCAAATCTCATTATTTTTTAATAGTTAATCTTTAAAGATATGTTGCAACACTCCTACCACAATCAACTTCATCGGATTTATCTGTGCATTCTGAAAGGAGGTTACATCGCTGCTCGAGAGGAATGCATTGTTTGTTATCGCATTGGTATTCGTCCACTTCACAGGCTGGATATTCTGGAGAGGCAGGGAATATTTAAACTGATTCTTACATATAAATTGCAATTAGACATTGCAGAATTATTAAATACCCTGTTTATTCACTATATTGTTGAATATAGAAATGAAACATCACATCATAATAATGTAAGGTCATTTGGGGTTAAAGAACCCCTCTTCCACCTTATACATACTCCAAGATTGCAATTTTTTATATATATATAATGGCAAAAGTTTAGCACACAACGAATAGCCGAGTACTGTCTTGGATAGTGAAACAACAGCATTAGAGAAATTTTAGTATTGGCGCCAAGCTTTTTTAACAGGTACGTAAAGGAAAGATGCAGTCACCCCAATAGTATACATGTCATGCTAATTCATGAATTTTTTTTATTTGAAAATATTTTTGTTACTAAATTGTTAAATTCATGAAGAATAACTCTTTGTTTTACCTTTTGTTTGTAATAGTTATGTTCAAAAACATCTTTTGAGGTACTTTTCAAGACAACTAAGAGCAAATTTGCAAGAGTTTGCTTATTTTGAAAACTGTTTTGGGGCGACAGCCTATTGCCTTTTAACAATGAAGAAAAAAATCACCGCAGTCGGTTTCATCACTTCTATCCTCACAGTCGTCTTTAAAATCACAGAAGAAGGAGGCTTGGATACAGGTACCATCACTGCATTTAAAATGGGAGGGTAAGCACTCAGTCAAAGACTCTGTCAAAGAAAGACAGAAATTAAAAATAAATAAATGAATAAATAGTTGAATGCATGAATGTATGAATGAAAATAAATAAAATAAAATAACAGATTAAAAGACAAGGATATTCAAATGTCGCTTAAATTACTTTGTTGTGAATCGTGCGTCAAAATTGGACACTGGAACTTCAAATCTAACACATAATTACTACATTTCCTGACGATGCCTATGGTAAGGAAATGTTGTGGTCTACTACTGCTGTGTTCCATTACATTCAGTTGCGATGTTTATAGAAGATTTACAAAGACCACACTGGGATCTAGATCAGACAAAGAACGTCCAAAATAAATACTTATGTCTTTCAAAACTTGTAAAATACTAGTTATGTGTTGTAAAGAGTTGCGCCAGGCTGTTTTATTATTAGTGCGTGCCCACCATTGTCTATATGCATCTCAATTTCTCACCCCCACTGTTGGAGCCAGTAATGTTACATTCTTTTTCATCACTCCCATCTTGACAGTCAGGTACAAAATCACAAGTAAAGACAACATTGAGACATTCTCCAGAGCCACACTGGAATTGACGAGAGGTGCAGTTTTGTTCACGAACTAGTAGAAAAAGGAAGCAAATATTCATTATCCATAGTTTCATTTCAGCTTCATAAACAGTTACTGATAGAATTTTTACAATGATAGCGGAGCAGATTTATGTAGACTTATTTATGTTTGCATTCCAAGTTCCGTGCAAATAGTGAATGGTATGAAATAACGTCAAGAGGAGTGTGTATATTACATGAACACATACTTACCCAAGATATCTGTGCCACAAAGAAAGTATGTCTCATTAACTGAACACGGGCTGACCTCAACGAGAAAGCTTCCATACATTCGTCGTTGAAAGCAAAGCAATTCTATTCTATTTCTTTGACTAACTATCACTCCAAATGTGGATTTGTTGTCACGAGTTTGCCAAATAAATGCAAAGTAATAGTTAAGTTTGGCCATATTTAGGGTAACAAATTGACGGGATATTACGTTTGAACCATTTGTACAAATATCCAGCGTATCTGCAGGTAAATCCACTGGCAGTAATTTCACGCAGACCTCCCCAAGGTTGTAGAAGCCCTCTTCGCAGTCTGGTACATTGAGAAAAGGAGGTATTAGTTTAATGGCAAAATGATTAGTATGTGTATTTAATGTAGGATGAAAACACGTATGGTAGGTGTTTAAAAGAAACTGCCTACTTTGCATTTCGAGAACGATACACTTTCTGCGTTGCAAAAGCTTTGCTTGTGAAACAAATGAAATGATCAGGGGACTTTTTAACCATGATTGTGAAACTTTCCATTTTGTGGTTTTGAAAAGCAGGCTTTTGCATTCACTTTGTAAGATTAATGTATTGTACAAGCAATGCTTATGGTACAAATAAAATTATCCTGGAGCCATTCAGGCATTTTTCATTCAGTACCTTACGTTGATGATATGAGGTCTTTTAAAACAAAAATTGTAATTTTTAGCAAACGAGTATAATATGAGCTGAGACCAAACAAGTTTTTTTTTTTGGGGGGGGGGCAGTAGGGTCAATATCTGTTAGCTGAAGGAAATAGGCTATCCTTTCTTTTACTATGTTAATTATCAAATTTTTACGTTACTTAAATACCAGAATGTTTCTTGTTTTGGAGTCTAATGTCCCTGATTTCTCTTGCAACTCGATTTTGAGAGAACCCTTTACTGGATGCTAAAAGTGAAGTCATATGGGATTGAGCCCGTTTAAATCGTTTCGTCTATTCCCCCGAAAGACTAATGAAGTCACTGCTTACATTAATTCGTATTCAACGTATTTCTTGGAACAGTTTGACTCAAACTACAAGTTCCAAGGGCACCTTACATTCCTACAAGGCCTTATGTCCTCATTTACAAAGCCTAATTTTATTACATTAGTTATATTACATTTTCTGAACGTAATACCATAAACCTTTTACTAAAATTTAACTGAACTAGACGAAATTATTTTTAATTTCGTGGAAAGACTAGTCTTTATTTTTAATAAAATGAATGTTGCTTACATGCACTGCTCAGAACAGTAGCTGTCCCATCACGAGTGGCAAAATCTATAGTGGAAGGGTATAGTAGGAGATATATCAATGATATTGTAAAACGTTTCTTCTAGTAGGGTGTACATAAATGAAGGATGTTTACATAAATTTTAAGCATGTTTGCCTTCAGTATTAATGGCGACGAAAATACCTTTTAAACCCTTAAGTGTATATGTCATATCACCAATCTCATCGGTTAAGGCAGTTGCATGTGCAAGTGGGTCCGAAATTGGATCCGGTGAGCTGTTTGTATCCATATTTTGTGTCTTCGAGATCACATATCTACATGTAAACTGTATAACCACAGGAAAGGAGGGTTACAACTGGTCATTTGTAAGAAGGCTAGGTGTGAAATGCATACTTTTGCATGACTGGAATTTAATTTAAGTAGTATTGTCTTACCTACTGGAATTGCTGCTCTACTGCAAATAAAACGGTTAGTAGTTCTTGCTGCACACGGAATATCGAACCAGTTATTAGTAACAACAATACTTCTTATATCAATAGCTGCACACGCCTCCGCTCCACCTCCGTCTGGTTGAATTTCAAGATAAATGCTTTTTGTAGATAATGAAAAGAGTAAATTCAACAGCCATTACTAGTTAAGATTTTTTTCGAGCTTGATTCTCAGTAATGCGTTTTACCTAACTTCCTCCAAGGTGATATGTTTTTATTCGTTCATGCAATAGGGTAAACGAGCAGGTTAAGGAATTACAGAAGTCCATATATGACATCATCTCGACAAGAGGCTACGCAATACAAAATGATTCTCAACTTATAAGTAATTCTTAATACCATGGAGAAATGTAATAAACATCAATTGAATGGATCGAGGGGCATTTCCTATTAATAAGTTAAAGGAGAGCGTAGTGCTCTTCCTACTGGGCCGCCTTTTGTGTGTGCTGTTAAGGATCTTCGGATTTTGGTACGTACGACATTTGTTGCAACAAGGGTGATTACAAATCCTATAACACTGACGGGCTACACTTTGATATGAGCTGCGTTACGTATGTTTTACAATCAGTGGTAGTTTGTAAAGCATTTATTAGGCAAGAGGCAGTGCCCCCAAATTTGCTTTAAAGAAACACCACCCACTCTGGCAAATCTCCTCTTATTTGCCTTAGTGCTTAATCTCTACGATTTTAAGGATTCAGTAACAAACACATTGTCACATGATCTAAAAAGTAATTCTTGAATTAGAATGACGGGATAAGGGTGAATGCATGTTCTCTTTAAAATGACTCCCAGTTTTATCCGCTGGTCAACTGAAGCTCGTAATAGAAACGAAACGTGCGTCATAAAGATGATAAGACATAACTGGAGGTAAAACGTTATTCATGTTGTCTTTGTATCCTCTCCTAGAAAGAATTAGAAAATTTTCTCTTAATGCTTAAAAAGTGTACTATGCACTGAATGCAAATATTGGCAGAGAGTTGTTTCTAGTTTTTTAAGTCAAGTTTGCAAAATGAGAATATGTTTTCAAGAATTCTTTTCAATGATACTCACTTCTCTCTTACAAACCAATCACTGTAGCTGAAAGGACTTCCATCGACCCAAAAATAGCTGTTTGAGAGGCTTCGAAGGTAAAGTCCTGAAAACAATTTTAAACATTAAAATAGTAAACAGTAACCATATTAAACGTTGTTTTGCAGATATTGTGACGTACTGGTTAATTTTGCTATACAGGATTTAAGGATGGATGTCTTCTTTCAATGGGTAAGAAATACACATACACATTGAAGGATATAAAAAAAAATAACAAGCAATTAAAGCTAAAGATAGCCTTTGTTTCGTTGATGCAAGAAACAGAACGGAGTGCAATATTTCCGGTAATATGCAATTAATTCACCTATCAATAGGACCATATCCGGTGGGCTACCACTTTGTATGACTAGGGGTCAGTGTTGTCTGTTTTGTGTACACCATAACTACTGCTCTTTATTGAACTTCAGTCGATAGTTTTCCACACCGTTTACATCAAAAGTTGTGGTAAATCACATAAAGAGCAAATACTTCTATTGTCAAAACCTTTTTTCAGTGTTTTGTTTTTAGGTTAAATGTAACCACGCTATTGTGCACGACAATATCGAGGAATAATCAACGCTTATATTAAATCAATGTGAGTCGATCGTGAGTTTAAGAAGTGAATGCTTCATCTTCCGGTTTCACAAAAACTTTACATAAAAACCACAAGTTCTCTCACCGATATAATAGACTTCGCTTTCTGAAGTTTCATTAACCAGAATATTGTGCAGGAAATTCATGTCACCCTTGTTCTTTATAGACGCTAGGCTAGAGTTATCACTTGTTTTGGCGCATAAAGATTCAGCTTCAGTCCAAGTGATAGTAGTGTCGGCTTCATTTACAGCAAAACAGCGCTTGTCGTATAAGTACCATCCTTCTGGACATTCAAATTCTATCAAAAATAAATATTTGAGCAGTTATCACTACAGGTGACCTTGGACGTCACCAAAATACTTTGTAAAAGTTAACTCAAAACACCCTAACTCCAGTAAGAATTAATGAAAAGCAAAAATTAGATCAATCTCAGAACTGTTCTTACCTTTACATGTATCCCAATAACTAGCTGACCACCCTCATCTTCTCAGGTACAATTTTAAGGTCACATTTTGTCACATAGAACAACGAACGGATAATTATTATCAGTATCACTTTTACAGTATAATTCTTTTTCCACCAAGCGCTATTTCTTTGGTAGTTTGTATTTTAATCTGTTTATTTTTTTTGTATTACCACCGTTTGGAACAAGAGTACAACAAGAAAAAAAGAAACAAAATACTGAAATTTCCTCTGAAATATTTCTTCTTATGTGACTTGTGGCATATTTTCTTATGAAATTACGTACCAGCATCGCTAGCCAACTCTAATGGAGTTGTAGATGCAAAAAACTGTTCTTTGTAGGAAGCTAGGAAGATGCCCTGTTGAGAACTAAACTGAATTTCTATTCTGTTAAAATCTGAAGTGTAGAATATGTCTGTACGCTGGTTAACACTTTGACCGCAAAGCCTTTGATTCTGAGCTCCACCCTCCAGTATAAGGTATTCTGTGGCACATTGTGTATTATTCAGTATTGTGAAGGTATGTATTCTGAGCAAAATATATGATCCTGGGGCAGAAGTAATTATCCAGCGACATAACACTTGTTCATTTGGTGGAAGAGGATAGTTTGGACTTGCTATGAATGCTTCAGGAAAAGTACATATTGTTTCGCGACAGAGTTCTACGTCTCCTTCCTTAGGCTCTACTCTGCAGCCAGGAATATCTGCAAAATAAAACGCAAAATCAAACTTGAATTAAACAACATTAGTAGAAGACTTCGTTACGAAATGATTTTAAGGAATTGGCTGAGTTAAAGCATGACACAATACGCTTGTCGTATTTGTAAGTTATTTTAAAAATGTAAGCAAATCGTGCTTAGTCCAAGAGCATCAGGTTTTAACTCTGAAAATTTCTAATAACAAGCATAAATATTCAGGATAAGTCTCAGAATATGATTGAAACCACGTATAACGAGTCCCACAAAATCCTCCTGGAGTTTTTTTTTCCACAATTTAAGATGGAATGGCGTTAGGGACCCCAGTCTGCGGCTTCCAACTGCCCCATAAAGGTACTCTGGGTCATGAAGGTACTGACTGGGTCATTTAGGCAGCAAGTGCTAGCAAGGTTAGAAGTTAGATTAGCATTCATGTTAACAGTTATTCCCGATCACAGATATTCCCGATGGCTCATCTAAAATATTTCGAGGAAGATCATGGAGAAAAATTAGAAGGCGTCTCTTCTTCTGTTTACATCTGCTGGAGAGAAAGCGGCCCTTAATGCGTACCTAAAGTCTAGAATCACAAGAACTTATAGGTTGAAAATTGAATCTAATTCACCTAACTAGCATTTTGTTAGTTTCTTTTGTTGCTGAGGCATAAAATGTTGAAATGTATTTACTTAGTTTGTAACAGTGGATTATGCAATAGCTTATGATATTCTTCTCCTAAAACTCGCATTACCCGCTTTTGTTTCCAATGTGTACATGGCCTTGATAAATTCGTGCTCAGTGTGTTGTATAGAGAAAGCTTGTATAGCATTGTCACCCTATAACAGTAGGACAGTGATCACATTTCAGCAGCAGGTCAATGACTTTCAACAAAATAAGGAAAAACAAAGGTAGTAATTTGAGTAGTACGAGAAGGATACCCCTCCGTAGCTCCCTGAAAATGGAAATGGTGTAAAACAACGAAGAGGAAATCTCTGGAAAATCTAAGCGGCAGGAGCACATTTTACTCGAACTGATGACAGCCTGGAAGATACCCTAGGGCGCTAATAGGGAGCGCCTTTCCGGTGCCAACGGTTTTGCCGAAATGAAATTACGGGCAGTTAGGACAGGCATATGTGAATTGCAGGTAAACAGGAGTAAAGAAACTACAAATTTCAATATACAGACTACAATAGTGCCATGGAACATTTATAACGTATTGAAACTTGTGAGGTCAGGCAGTTTCGATCGAAATTGAAAATGATGGCTATTTTGTATTTCGGCCAAATTGTGATTTGGAATATAAACAAATTGCAAGCATCGTGCTTACGATTAAATGAAACTTCTTGTGCCTTAAACATATGTTCGAGCACTTGAATTCTATTACAACAGAAACGTTTAACACCTATGATGAATATTAAAAATGGCGCACATTTTTTGAAACGAGGCCAACTTAATTATATATATAGATATATATATATATATATATATATATATATATATATATATATATATATATATATATATATATACATATACATATATATATATATATATGAGTTTAAAAATCCAAAAATAATAATGATATAAAACAGACTCATATAACTGACTGATATAAAACAGACTCACTTTGGATGCCATCGGAAAATACTCAAGGGAGATTTCTGGCGACTTGCAGCATTTTGTTTAATTCTTATATCTAGACCTATCCTTAAAATGTATGTTTGTTATGAGAAATGCCCAGGTTTAGCCATATTAAGGCTATTTTTCTTGGACTAGTTGGGTATTGCGAGAACATGGATGAAAATAAAGATTGGTGGATCTAGAGTAATTTTACAGCATTGTTAATTGAGTTCGACCAAGTTAAAAAAATACAAGTGGTATTATCCTTACTATATATATATTCCATGGCCATAAAAGACATTTAAGGACTACGGTGCCTTTAACACAGTTAAACAATGGTGACTGTTTTCAATCATTGCAATGTTATATTCATATTTATATTTCTTTTATTCTGTCTCTATTGGAGGTTCCGAATTTTCGCTCGAACCGACGCGTATTATCATTAACTGGAAGAAAACCTGCCTTTGATAAATTAATATACATAGCAAAATTACATTGTTTGCATGTCTTCTGACATAGAGGCAAAGCCGTGTTTGGTATGGATGGATAAAAGGAAGAAGGGAAACATCTTTGACGACATAGTTTCACTTGCTGTTTACCAAACGTAATGCTTTTCTTTAGAATTTCATTTTCAATTGCCTTTAAAGGTGAAGGTGTATCCACCATTAAGACCATGATAGAAAGAATGCCTATACTGAGTTCCTCCCTTTAGTACTCTGACACAAACAAACACTGTCAAACCTCGAATTGCGTGGTCGAAAAAGTTGAACAAGTGTTAAGGAAACCAAGGAGATGACATACACAAAAATATCATAAAATGTCAAAACATACTTGCTATGAGTCAGTGAGTGGCAGAGAAGTGGTGGCTTCCTAGATAAAATTAGATCTGTGATATCTCCACACCTAGAAAATATGAAGACGCCCTTGGAACAGGTCCGTAGCCAGGAATTCTGATATAGGGGGCACCGACACCTCATGGAGGGGCACCGAAGAAGATGATGTTTGTTGTCAGTAGTGCCACCACATGATTACAGCTTGCCGGAACTACAAGGGATTATATCTCAAGCTTACCACACATAGCTTAAAGGTGTCGGTTTTACGCGTGCACATACGCGCGAAGCGTGCGAGAATTTCACTCTTTTGACGGAAATTTTTCCCTCCGTTTGCAATACAGAGACGTAGAAATTCTTCACAAGTGAAGGGAACAAGACTATAATCACGATATATCTTTAGTTCAGCAAGCGCAGGTGAAGCCGGCTGAGTGCTTTGCGAACGGCGAGGCGGGACTACGGGCTGCCATTAGGCAGGCTTGGTGTGATCCAGTATGATTTTGTTAGGACCCAGACGGAAATTCCGCGAATATGTGGCGAATTAACAATATGGGAACACCAGCATGGAGCTTTGAGCAGGACTTTGAATGACAATAGCACACCAATGCCTTCGCAGTTCACAATTGAGATGGTCGTTATCGTATTTTTACTTTGAACGAAATTTTGCATGAAAAAAATAAGAAAAAGTAAATTTTGGAATAAATTTTTGGTACGAGTAAACTTACCTTCAAACCGTATAGTCGTCGCTGAGCGAATGTTACTCAAGGTACTAGATTACTACAAGAAAGCCCCTTAATGTCCGGGATCTAACCTTTAGCCTTCACCTAGCTTTGGCTGGAAGAGTTCACTTGAATTTTTGTACTAATAATGTTCATGGGTGATATTACTTCCCTTGTAAGAATTGCGGGCTAAGCGCGCAGAAATTTTGCAGGAAAATTATTTACCACGGTAAAACCCTGCATACAGACTCAGCAAAGGGTGGTGGAAAGATAAGCTCGAAGAAGGGACCAAGCTCCCCTAAGAGGTCCAGCAACTCGAAGCCCCGTCAGAAGCAATGGGTAACAGGTTGGACACCCAACGCGAAATTTTGGGCGACCGGCGAAAAATTTGGGGTCCTGCTGAGGAAAAATCGAAAATATTTGGTTCTTATTAAGGAAAGTTAGAAAATTTGGGTTTCTATGGAAGAATCTGCCTCTCTTCGTCCTAGACAGTTCCAATTCTCCCAACTAAGTTACTCCTTCCAAAACCAAAACTGTGTTGAGTCCCTCCTTGTGCAGTCATAAACCTAGTGTATTGCTTAAGGGCATATCCTGTTGGGCATACAAGGAAGTAATATGTAACCAGAACATTCTCTGGGCATGCTGTACATTGTGAGCTTTGATGTCAATCAAAGAACATTCACCTATGACCAATTGAGAATTTTGCTCTTTCCCAACCCAAATGGATTTGGGGTGATGAGTGTCTGTCTTTAAGAACAAAACCAAAACACCGGAAGACTGGTCGCGAGGGAATGCCCCCTTCCACCACCCCTGGACATTGAAACACTAAACGTTTCATACAAAATGATTATCATGACGTTGAGTCTGAATTAAGAATCGGGAAAATTAAGAATCTTCCCGATCGTAAGTGAAAGAGGATGGAACTTTTTATGGATTCAATTTTGTGCTTTTTCCGGGAATCCCACCTACACGAAAGAAAAATAGCCTAATTGTGGAACCTGTACATTTATAAATTAAGCCAACGTATCTGAAACGGGTGTCAAAGCTATATGTAACTGAAGATGAAAGCGCGCCTAGAGCGCGAAAATGTTTGTAATTTTAGAATAAAAATGTTACAGAGAACAAAATACGTTCAATATTAAACTCCTTTTCGGATCTTTTTTGGTTACAAATCGCTTGGTGTCAACCAAGGCCACCGTTTACATGTACTAAAAATTTATTTTCGATCGATTTTCCGTATAGGGGGACACAGTGGTCCGCACGGGGGGGGGGCACGGCCCCTCGTGCCCCGGCCTGGCTACGGACCTGCCTTGGAATCGGATTTCGCTTTTTTGCTTTCCTAATTTAGATCATGTCACTAATTTGCAAGCTTGCAATGTGAGTACATTGTCATGAGTGCAAGTGCAGGTAGAGTGTCTCAGGTTGCGAGTACCAATGAAAGATATTACAAGCTTAGGCACCAAATCTAAAATGGTGCGTTAAATCCCCAGGGATCGAAAATATAGGGCCGTAAGTGCTAAGCACTGTGTTCTGTTTCACTGTAGAATTCGGAAAATATATATTACACAAGTATAACTTCTTCTTTATTCGGAAAAGTTGTAAATCCAAAAAGTCATCACTCCTCGATATATTCCATTTGCAAGAAGAGCTATGCTTCTTCCCCTTGGTATGGCATTTAACAAACAATCTTGAAAGCAAAAGGATTGGTTTGAAGTTCACAATTGCCTATTTATAGGTCAGTTGGGCGTCGACTCTTTACACGCCTTAAAGGAGGATCAATAACATCTTTCGTTTTTCAAGATGGCAATAGTAAGCGCCTTGTATTTTGAATAAATGCACAGGAAAATGTATTCTAAGCGTATAAAAAGTGCTGTCAAGCGCAGCAACGCCAATCGTTCTTAACAGTTGCGTCTTCTGTAAAACAGCCTTATATTTGTACCCAAATCATCGCATAAAACAGCGTGCATTTCAAATTCACACTTTCGCCCCAATATTTTGCGTCTCCGTGAGGAGTCCATTTCATAAATGTTTAGATTATACGAGTTTGTAATGTATACTAGTATCATCTTTGACACCAGTACAGGTTTTTTTATGATGAGGAGTACAAACTCGCATTAGCACCAGTGCATAACTCCCAAAATTTGTCAGTGCGAGTATGCGTAGAATTGCCTGAATTCGTTCTTGTGAGAATTGACTTGTAAAACGGGTAAAAGTCAATTCACACGAGAACGAATTTAGGCAGTTCTGCAAAACCGTTAGACTAGTACGGGTACGTCCTTAGTACAAGAATGCTAAAATGTGATTGTTTTAACCTCTTATGTTATGAATGTCTGAGAAAACTTACAGACACATCATTTCTGATAGAAAAAGACAATTACGACAGAGCATAGACAAAGGATAAAACTCTTGATACCTGAAGTTTCGTAAGCAGCTTTGAATCCCTCTGATAGCTGATTAAGTCCAGTGTCAAATGAGATTATCAGTACATTGGTTTCTGAAATCGTCAAGGTTTCTTTTAACTCACATAGAGCCGAAAAGTTTACCACATCCAACCCATCTGATTGGGGAAGACGTCTTGAAAAAATTCTGATAAGATGTCTCGGGCGACACGGCAACAACACTTCCTGAAAAGTTAATTTAACGTAGGAGCCAACAGGTAATCGAATGGTCCAAGTACACGAATAAAATGGAGGGAGCGTTTCAGGAAAGTTGAATGTTTGAATTTGACCTTCAGGTGCACTCAGTTCACTTTCAGCTGACGAGCAATAAACATTACACTCTTGAATGGAACAATCTGAAAAAGAAAACACAATTTAGGTATCTGTTAGACGCTGCATTTTTGGTTGATATACCTCCGAGAAACTTTCTGCAAGCATTTTGTAGATAGTTAGAGTTCATTCCCTAAAACTGTTTGAATAGATCACTCTATCTTCCACTGACTTATTACAATGTCATTTCGTCGATTGAATCATTCTCAAATAGTCCATTGTAAACAAAAAGTAGAAGAAGGTATCGATGAACCCTGTTGAAAGCAACAATAACGTTTCCATCATCTGGATGCTGCGTAATAGACAAAGATCACTGTACGTCTCACCTACGAAGTCAATAACGTTCAGGAGGACCCTTAGACCATTGTTTCCAGAAGTATTCATTCAAGTATTTAGTTTTGAGACAGCACTACTGCGCAGATCATGTGCAAGCGCTGTGAAGTTAATATAAGTGTCTAGACCAATATCATCTTAACTTAAGAAATTTCACTGTGTTTTTTTACAGGAATTTTACCTCGGCTTTCATACAGAAGTTGTACAGTTAGATGAGATGGTAAGTCAAGACTCAAATCCCCGACTTCGAGTGTTATGGACACGTCACTGGTACCTGACTCCAGATTGAAACCAGACAGCTCACCGCAATATTCTCCTTGTTTTATTCTTCTGCCATTTGGCATCTTTTCCCACAGGGTGAGCTTATCTAGGCACTTTTCTGTATCCTGTTGTTCACATATTCGAAGGTTGGTGTATATAAAGTATATTCTACAAACATTTGAAAAAGATTTGCAATGTAAACTCCTCCCGCCTATGACATAAATTCTTAACTCGGGTACAAATAAGAATGTGACAAATGTCTCACTATACACCAAAAATATTTTTTGGCAACAGCTTTGATATAAAAGCATGGTTTGCTGTGAAAGATTATCTTTCTTTTGTTTTAATATTTTTTGCAGAGAATAACTATCAGACAAGCAATAAATGGCCGAACAGGCTTCCGCTTGGACAGGATCCCGCCTGCCTTGTCTCCATGCAAGTTATAAAACATGTTGCTGTAACATTGTTTGTGAGTCAGCATTGTATTTTATTGATTGTTACCAAAGAGAAGTTTGCTTCAAGTCTGCTTACAAAAATCACAATATTCTGTTTGTGGCCAAGGTTCATGTATAAGCAAGTTGAAATATTTATGCACAGGTTAATAACCACTAATATTAATACGAATTTCATAAAACGCTATGTTTACCTCAGACGGGCAATCACGAATTTCTTCTAATCTTGATAATGTGAGTACTTATATTTCCCCTTGTGTAGATTTTAGAATGTGAGACATGCACTCCAATCAAGGAGAATGGGTGTTTGCTTTCTTGAAGCTGAAAAAGAATCTTTATTTGTAGTTAGAGAGCTTGAAATTAAAAAATAAATAGTTTCACCGTATGATGTTTTCTGGTCGCACTGTTATGTCGATTGTTGCTGAAGTTAGGGCTTCGTACCACGGCGGCAGGCCATACCATGTTAGGTAGCGGGAATTGTCGACCAAAGCATAAATTATACTAGACGATGATGTATTGAAGTGTAACGTCGATGGCACAACATCTAGTAACAAGCATTAGAGTACGTTTACTTCCAAAAACGTCTTACACTTAATTTAATTCTTTAATTTGAGTAAATTGAGGTTCATGCTGCAAGTGTTTTGTTATGGTTGTTCTTACCTTTCACTTGTAATACGGTCTGTCTCTTTTCTCACGGCCAGTGTAATTCATAAAATTTAGATAAGACTGTTTTCATATGATTAATGGTAAAACTTCTATAATATGAAATGGAAAGGGTTCCCTTAATTCAATTATTGAAATATAGGTTTTAATGGGTGCACAAATAACTGATAAAAATTGGCAACGTTTATGAATGGTTTACTAAATAAGTAGTAATTCCTCTTTTACCGGTAGAATGAAACTCAAACAAACTCTGAAAATTAACTTTGCACAAACATGAAAATGGACAGCTATTTGTTGAAACCAACCCGTGTCATTACGAAATAGTACTAATCGCAAAGGTGAAAGGAGAAGATTGACTTACCAAGAACACAGATGAAGGAAATGTTAGAGGTGCAAGGTGCACGCAGGGTCTCAACCTGCCCTCCCACAATATCCAGCTCAGCGAAATAACAACTAGGATCCCGTTGGTCCAGTCTTTCAACCCAAGTGCTGTAAAACGGAAGCCTTCCCTAAAGAAAGACGTGAAAAGTGAATTTCTTAAATAACAAACTTAGACTACCTTAGAAAGCATTTATTTAAACTATTTTAGTAGTAGATTATTGGGGAAATATAGTTCAATATTTCCTTAACAACAACTGGGTGCTGTTTTAAATTGAAGAACCATGATATAGTTTATTCTTTTTAATTTGGTGATAAGATTTTAGTCCAGTTAGTAATAGTGAGAGTGAACTAGAAATTTAGAGAGAAACAAGACTCAATCTGAGTAACACCTTTAGCTACAAGGCTAGTTCCACAGATAGTGTGAGCGTTCGTCCTATATTTTATTATAGGAGCAATGGGACCGTAAAAAATGACATTACTCACAATCCAATCCATTGCCAGTGGAAGTAGTTCGAGCGCTCTAAGTAGTCGCCCCGATGATTCTTTACACCTACTGTCTGCTTTCTCAAATGTGTCTCCGTAGTAGAATTGCACACAAGCATTTCGAATACTAGGAACTTTGTACAAGTTGAGAACATCACACAGGGCTTGTGGTAGGAAATAATTTATAAGAAAGAAAAGATAGTAACAGTAACATTCACACACAGAAGAAATTAATACATGCCAATGCAGCCTCTTGTTTCTTTCTTTTTACCGGAGGCTTTTTACCGGAGAAGCATCCTCCAGTCGTAACTCTGAATCTTAAATAAAATATTTTCTAGTCTTCCTCTCTGAGAAGTGCGAATTGTATAAAAACAAAAACAGAACTCTGTATTTTAAGATGAAGCTTGATCATTTAATCAAGGAGCCAATCTAGGTGAGACATTTTCCGGAAAATGTGCCGCCAACTTTACCTTATTGACAATTGTGTGGATGTTCTGCCACTAGAAATATGTGTATATTGGACTTACAAGTAATGTTGTTAAGTACTAAGTTAACTAGACCATACTAGATTATCTTTAAACTTGGAGAGGGACTGTTAAATCATTTTATGCTGCAAAATAAACCTCAGCACACTTTCCCAACCAAAATCATCTTTGTAATCTCTATCTCACTTCCATACAAGATTTGCTTTATTAATGGAGTGGATATGTGAATTAGTTGAGACGGTCACAATGTTCAATGGTCCTTATTGAATTCGTTAACAAACACCTCCCCACTTTATTGAAAGCTAAGGGAAACTTTGTTAATCGCCTTGAAACCGTTATGAAAAATATTTACATTTCCTGAAGGTACTAACAATATCTTGTGAGAAAAATCAATGGCAAAGACGCCTGCAGACGCTTGCATACGCCTGCATATTTCCATACAGAACAAAGTAATGAAATTGGAGAACTAAAGTTCAATTAAATTAAGTAAAAGAAATTATCTATTTATTTGTTCTTACATCCACATATGTTGTGGTTATCTGGATCTAGGAACATTCCTTCTGGACAAGAGCAGGCAGATCCACCGGGAAAATTGACACAGTCGTGGGAACACGAGTTACTATCTTGAAGGCATTCATTAATATCTAAAGTAAACGACCAAATAAAGCAAAGAAAGCAAACTTTAAACACCCCTCACCTCAGCGGATCACACGAGTTTCGTGTAAGCAAGCCGAGAAACAGGCAATACCACGAACCAAAAGCTAAGGGAGAATTAAGTCTAAATACTAAACCACAAATGTGTTGAAGTTTTTGAAATATTTCACATGATATATTTCTATCTTACAGAGCTTTACTGAAATATAACACGTTGTATGTATTGCCTATCTTATAGAATATTGCATGAAATCCTATACATTATTTCTTTAGCACAATATTCCTTACACAAAATGTGTGGCAATTAGATTTGACTCCTCAGGTTGTCACATGTGTCTGTCATGGGTAATCACGGGTATTTCGCGTGAAAACCTTTGTTTTTCCTAGATATTGACACGGGCTTGTCAGTTGTCACACTTGGCCACAGGCTTGCCAAAAGTTTTCAAAGGTCTAACATGCAAAAAGTGTAGCAATTAAAAAAACCGATGTTAACAAAGAATTCTGAGATAAACCTGTGGCTGCCTTGAATTTGTCAAACCTGTGTCAAACGTGTGGCAAACGTGTGTCCAGAGTGTTCCATATACACAGGTTTGCCACCCAAGAACACAAGAACATTTCTTTTGTTTTTCACGTGTGATCACACGTGGTTACAGACACAGACTGGCACACCTTTTTCGTGATGTACATGACTGTCTGTCTGTGTCCATTTACATGTTGTGTTGTATAATAACACGTGTTTATGGTATAATAAATAATAACTTTTAACAAATAAGTTTGGTAAATTAAATCAAATCTATAAGTTTAAACGAACAGAAAACAGGTAATGTAGGCAGACGCTTGAAGACAAATGCAAATACAACTGTTTGAAATTTTAATACAGGTGAGGAATGATATTTGTGAGTGTTATCCACAAACTTGTACGCAATCTTTGTTTTTGGTTTCAGACTTTGGAAACCCTGCAATTGAAAGAAGCAAATTTGCTTTTTTTAGAGTATGTTATTATGGATACTTACCAAATTGACATAAACTAGCTGCAGTTACGACAGATGATCCGCACGCTAATGCTTCCCAGGTATTTTGGTCAAAGAAGTCAATTGATACGCAAAGCTCAGCCGTGCTGTCAAAAACAACATCCGGGTCAAATCTACCAAGGTCAAGAAGAGGTGTTCCATCCTCCCAGATAAATGGGGCTAATGATGTATTCGCAAACTGGTCAGGTGTATGAGTTAGCCCAATACGGTAATGGGAATATCCCGGGAGCAAAAATTGTTGTACGTTATTTGGGACAACATTGGCAACGACTGGATCACTGAGAACAGCCAACCTGCTTCTTGGGTGAAAGATTGTAGGACAGGCATTGTCATCATTACTTGGTACACTTTCCATACAATAACCTCTGCCATCAAGTGCCTGAGAACCGCAAGGATAACCCCTTTCTATGGAAATAATACAAGACATTACGTTTTCTTATATAACAAAACTGTGTTATCAACAATGAAACAACGGTAAGTTTTGGACGATCAACTGTGTAATTCCTTAATATAAGTTCAAAAATCTTTGGTTCCATAATTTTGCTACAGAGGATGTATGGGCAGTTAAGAGAAACCCCCGTGCAGTGGTGGAAATCATGGCTGACTTGAAGGCGCAGTAAAGGTATTTAGTTTTATAAACTTAGGGGATGTAAAACATTTTACCCATCACTTGAGAACCATCATGTTTGCAGAACTTATCCGCAAATTGGCCTATACTTTGCATTTTCGGAAACCTGGTAATCTAGACGTTATCGTCGGTAGCAACGAGGAGGGCTCAATGCAGATTCTTGAAATTTAAGTCTTATCTAAACAATTTTGAGCAACTTACCCAAAACTCTGCAACCAACTAAGTCAAATCTGATGCAAGGCCCAGTATCTGATAGTACCAAGTCGTTGTAGTAGTGTATCCGCAGTCTTGTGGCCGGGAATGGTCTATCAATACTATTTGTGACAGGTGTTATGCTATCAAAGTTAGCATCGAAAATCTGGGAAATGCAATCACTTTGAATTAGTGGACACTACTTTCATTTAACCAAACTCGAAGTGCCTTATGAACACTGATGGCGTAAGTGACGTGTCTAGGATTGTATTTATGGGGGGGCAAAATATGCCCCGACACTATCTAAGCGGAGCGCCACCATGAGTTGGCGCTAAGGGGACCGAGAAAATTTTGACAAAAAATGCCTCCAAGATTTCAGGAAATCGAAAGTCCTGAGGAGGGGGTATATTGAATATCTGAGGGTCGTTAGACGCAATTTGGTGTAATATTTTGCAAATTTTAAGGATCTATATTTGTTCCTTTTATTTTTGCGATGATCCTCTTGCTAGACATGTAGACGGACAAGATGACTAACTGTTTCCATCTCGTTTGTTCAGTTTAATCAACTTGGAGAGAATGCACAAATTAATGAATGAATAGTTATGCATTTGTCTCATAAATTAAAGAAGTCAAACACCTGTAAGTTATAAAACTATCAATTGCCAGTTATTTGTTAAAAAATGAATGTACAGTAACGTATCGTTGTCAGTAACAATGCTCAGAACATATGATGATGGACTGAATAAACACATTAAACAAGGAAACAATTGTTTCCAAAAATGAAGACTTTATTACATTTGAATATGCAAACAAGAGGATGAAGCCTAGCCTCACGGGATTGCCGAATGATATTAAATCGTAAAAATCAGTGGCGCCTGCAGAAAGTGATGATGTGGGCACTACGGAAGCTGATGCCTTAAGCCCACACCGATGTATTTTTTTGGAAAAGTGTTTTGGTAAAAGTAATTTATTATTGCCCCCAGTAGTGGTTTCAAGATATGAAGTGTGTGCCGTGACTTCCGCGCGAAACGCCCCGAAGTTTTGCATAAGAAATCATAACCATAACAAACTTTACGTCCAGACTTTGCACTGAGACGCTTTAAATTCCTTGCAAAATGCATCCGTCAGTTAGAGGGCCGCGAGCCTTCTGCCTAGTAATTCGTACAAACTTTCAATTTCACAAAATGTGTCTTCCCCCGAATTCCACAACTTTGCATTCTTGCAACGCTGTGTTTCTCCATAATGACATCTATGCACAAGAACATGCAATTTTAGAACCCCACCATTGAATAACAATGTTTGGAACGGTATTGGCACAGGCTGTAAAGGTGCGGAGCACGCAAAAATTACGGTACTTTGAGAAGGATTTGCGAGAACTGCGATAGTTTGGTAACGACTTGTGTTTAAAAAATGATTAAAAAAGATTCATCAGTGAGACAAAAACAGACCTCACCCTACCCCCTACAGAAATCTATATCTTAAACGCCTTTGTGGCTTACTTTAAAATTTTCAGGAAAATTTTCGAAAATCAATTAGGGGTGCACGTCCCCATGCCCCCCCATCCCCGTGCCGACGCCACTGATAAAGCAGCAAAAGGCAACCGGCCTTGGTCAAGTAAAAAAGTTGCTATTTGACACAAAGTTTCTGATGAGATCAGGGAGTTGGTATTAGCTGGAGATACGTCGGAAAAACTTTCATCCAATTTAGCGTCTGTGGAATACCCTATAATCAGGGACCATTGCGTTTAACGTTATTTAACTCTTTTTGTGGTACCTAGGCAACCTCACCCTCGCCAAATGCATCCTAGGAAAGGGAATTGACAGTCAACAAAGTTGTCCACAGTCACGAGCAAATTAGTATACTTGAATACAAAATGACTGTTTATTGCCACCAAACAATCACGTACGCTCAGCAGAACACTCCTTCTCTACATGGTGAAAGTCCAAACTTTAAAACCTCATTTACATCATATTATATATATATATATATATATATATATATATATATATATATATATATATATATAGGGCAGTTTCTTATTTTTTCTTTCTCTCTCGATCCTCCTCTTTTCTCTCCCTTCTTTTCCTTTTCTCTTTTCAGTTTTTCTCCCCATTTTTGGCATTTTTTATTTTCCTTATTTTTTCAATGGGGGGCCATGGCCCGCTGCCTCAACACGCTACTTTCATTCAACACCTATTACTGCACGTTAGGGAAACGTTTTCAAAATACTTTAACAAAAATAAGGTTGAAACTAAAAAGCTTGACCACAAGCCCAAATGAAAAACAAAAACTTGCTTCATTCATTAAGAAACTTCTGACAACTGAAAAATAATTGAATAGATTCTATAACAACATAAGAAAGGGTTGGTCAATACATTCCATGATCAAGGTTTAAAGAACAATTTACTGAACTCGTTTCAGCGCTATTACATGAATTCCCGATTTCTGTTTCATTACATAGGTCAAAGAATTATAGAAACAGATACAAATTGAAAATGTTATGATCTTAATTTAGGTTTACCATTGTGTATAAAATAATACAGCCTACCAATAAATACTCGAAATGAGTTTTCATGTTAATGAAAATATGCGGTACACGTTTGTAACGTACCATGCATGAGGGTACACTCAATGAAGGAAGAAATATGTGAAGCATACTTTTAGTTTTGCTATTTTTCTGATTTAAGTGCTAGTTTTGATAAATTATTTCACTGGAATCAAAGCAATTTGAAAGCTTTCAATAAAATACCTGGGTTGCTCCATTGATGTCTACATATGGTCTGAAGTCAAAGCCAAGGTCGTCTCCAACGTCACTTGCATATTCAACTGAAAACTTCGTTGCCCACTGTGGTTGTCTGACTGGAATCGTTCCTTGAGTAATTATAGCAGTGATTGAAAATTCCTCCTTGAGCTGTATTTCTATTCTATTCGTTATTATTGCCGGGTTAATAATTGTGGACCTAAATAGTCCGTCAGTACTTGGACCATGTACTTTAAACGAATCAGGTGCACAAGAGTTGAAATCCAAGAGAGAGACACTTTCGACAGCAGTTCCTGTTCCTGTTCCCACTCCAAGAGAATCTCCACAACCTTAAAGTAATGATAAGAATCGATTACTTTTCATTCATATTGAACAAAGAAATTGCAAAGGTCCTGTATCTTTACTTGCTACATTCATCTTTACTACTGAGATATATTGGTTTTGTTCACAGCACATACATTTGTGAAAACACCAACCGACATAAGTTGATGACGATCGTCCTAGAGTATTCTCGGGGCAGGATGGAAGCCAGAACTTCACACATATTGGGGTGAAAAATTACGTGTGCACATTTTCCATGTAGAATGGATACTTTTATACACGTGCAAACAAGGAAGGAAAAAAAAGGATAAGGCTCTGGCTGGGGAAAATGCTTCTCGTCCACTCCTCTTAGGAAAGCGTATATGACGATAATATACATCTGACAAACTTAAAGAGTTGAAAATGTAACGAAAGGACCTTTTGGGCTTATGTACCACAGCTTAATATCACATGAGAGCTAGCCAGCTCAACATTTGAAACCAATTGCAGATAGCTTTTATTTTAATTAAAAACATCAGGAACTTTAGAATCTCTTTTAAACCTCTGATGTATGTTTTTGTATTGTCCTTGGTTACAATTTCTATCCCACTTTCATTTTAGATAACGACTTTCCGTTTGAGTTATTAATCAACGGATTTGGTCAGTGTTCATGGGGTCAATTTTCCACAGGCTGTTATCTCATTTAGCTTGCGGCATTTTTGCCCTCCTCCCCCTCCTCCAAGAAAGAAAGTCCCGATATTTTTTACTAATATGGAATTAATATTCGAGTTCAGTTCAAAGGTCCTTTTTCTTTCACAGCTGTACGTAGGTGATTTGTAATAACCATTGCTGAAGTTAGAACATTGTCATAAAAATTAGGGTTATTATAATGTCTTGAACTAGGAGGTAAAACTCCCTGCTGAAAAATATTTCAATGTCAGCAAATTCGTTCACAAATCCGTGAAAGGCAAAAAAAAAATTAATTGAAAGTTATTTTGCTTGGAGTCGTTGCAGGACTGCAAACGACTCCAGTCACAAGGACATAAACAGGAACGTTGTATGTTGAAAATTGTCATTTACAAACTTAGGATATGTATTTCATTATTGTCTGCATCACAATTGCATTCAATTCCTGCCCCTATCCATACGACAGTTGTTGCAACGATCTACGCGCATGGAAACGTTTTCCTTAGTGGAAACAAAAATAGAACAATAAAACTCCAGAACAATAAAAATTCATCGGAATGATCCTTATTTAAAGACAATTTCGTAATTGGTAGAATTTGAAAAAAGTGGATTTAACGTAACTTAATTCAACGTTAAAATGTCTTCCGCCATGTATGCTAACTTTGTAAATGAAGTACATCCACGTCTCAAGTGATAATTTTTAATACAATTTGTCATTTGTTCTGCGACAAAATTTTGTCCACAGGTCTTTGATGTGCAAATATTTCTGTCTATCAACATCAAAAAATTTTCAGCAGTGCTCACATTTGATATTAGTTAAGAAAAACTGAAACTAAAACCTGTACATACGCTCATGTCTGCATCCGATTAGATCAAACCTCATACACGGAGGCCCTGTGCCACCCCAATTGATGGCATTTAGGCGTATTAGCGTTGCAATGATTGCGCGTGGTATATCGTTTATCACCAATAAATTTGCGTCCGAATTTGCATTGAAAATCTGTTGAAAAAAGAGTAAATGCTGAAAATTTTGGAACTTTATCTCGACGTGATGCAGTGTTAGTACAGCACACCCATTGCTTGCGCAAACCGCGGGCTCCGAGGGGCTGCCTCCTCCCTTCTCCCGAAATCAAAAGTAGAGGCGAAACCACCATTTCGTTCCATACTGTATAACAACCCTAGTGAAATCGTCCAAGTAAAATAAAATTTAAAACTAAACATAACTTCAATAACCTTAACTCTTAAAAATCCCTGTAGAAACTCTGTGATCATCCATCCTCGCCCTCATCAATCTGCTGCAGGAAAAAAATCGACCGACCGTTAGTGTAAATAATTTCCCGTAAAGGAAAGTAGTAAACTTTTCTTTCATTGATATCTTAGATAATTATTAAACGTTATTCTAGTGCCCACAATTTCGTGAATTACCCAGAGCTTCTGGTAGCGTCGTCCTATGTTCCTGCACCTGGCGTTGCCATGAACCCCCTCCACATGTACGGCTTGGACCCCACGTTGAAAAAGACCAAATGGGGACTTTGCGCAACAATGGGGCCTGCAGTGTCCTGTGATCATTCCAAGGCTTTGTTATCAAACTCGAATAAAGATTTTCGTCCTGGTACATGTACTAAGTAAACAAATGAACCAATTCAAGTAAACATCTTCTGCAATATTTTGCGTTCCCCGAACTTTAAGCTGGCTACCATCTTAACTATATTTGACAATTATCAGTCATTTACTTTTCAAATAGTCTTTTTAGGTTTTTCCTTTAAATCCAAAATAACTGTAGAAAATTAAAGGTGATCTGAGTACTTTTGTTTCGTGCGTTTAAAAATAATGCATCACTTATCTCGTCCCTTTGAACTATATTACGTTTTTGCCAAAAAATGTGTGGCAAAAGTTCCAATACCACACGTGAAATACTGTGTCGAAAGGTGTAAAACCGTGGTGGGCTGTGAAGAGGCGTGAAGTTTCTGTAAACTTTTGCCTGACAATGCGTGTCAGTTGACACACATTTCCAAAGTACCATGCACTGACCAGCATTTCCACAGTTTGGACATGAGGCAATGAGTGAAAAACCAAAAAACACGCTTTGACACAGGTAACAGGAGGCAAACTGGTGAAAAGTAGGCAAAGTGTGGAAATGTGTGGAGAAGTGTGGCGCTGAGTAAAGTAAATTCAATAGTTCGATTTGGTTCACTGAACTTGTTTGTCACACTTTGCCATGGTTTGCCACATGTGTCAACTTTACACAGATTTCCTCACTTTGACCCAGATTAAGAGGTGTGACAATCACGCAGGGAAAGAGTGGTCCTATGTGTCAGATTGTTTCCAATACCACGTGTCACCACGCATAACCACACTTTTTTTCCTTATGTATTTTCATATGCTCTGCCACATGTGATTATGTGTGTTCACGTGTGGCATGCCACACTATTTTGTAAGGATGCACTCATGAAAACAGCTCGGAACAGAATTGTGTTACACTAACTGGGGAATATGTACTTCTCAATCAAGAACGTAGCCTACCATGGGGTTGCCAGAATTGGGATCTGATATTATCTCGATGTTATTCTGATCATCAGCATCTGGACTTTCTGAGTAAGAAACTGAAAAACTTCTCAGGAATGAATCTGACGTTACACACCCTTGTGTTATTACAGAGTTAACAATCCGACGGCCCATAAAAGTGATCTAAAAAAGAACAGCAGAATGTCATAAAATCATGAATATGATATTTTTATTTCACATCAAATTTTAAAGTTATGAAAGGACTGGTTGGACCTCTGAAATCTGCCTCAAATGAATGTGATTGACAAGATGTCATACCAGGATGACCACAGCAATGATATAACGTTGTAAACAACTCACCTTAGAATGGTCATTACAAAATAATCAATAGACTAGGAAAGGTGGTACTGTAACGAACTGGCTTAATCTGGTAGTATACTACAACAAATGTACCCTTTCATAGACCTGTTCGACAGATAATCCATAACCTACGTCTATACCAACTGTGAAAGCTGACGTAAAACATTCCCATTTTTCATCGAAAAGATGTTTGCAAAAGATTATTCCAATGAGCCTATTGTTAGTGTTATTTTACCTTTTCCGCTTTAAAATTGAGTGGATGTAGTGACACCTAAGGTCTGATTTCCAGTCAGAAGTTAGCCTACACTTGAAAATAATGTATTAAGAACTTTGCATGAAAACGAATTTAAATTGATTTGGATAGCACACTCATTGTTTACAGAGGGACTAAACCACGACAGATTTTGTCCTGAGAGCATTTTTTTCATTGGATAAAAGTATGAAAATCGGTCAACGTAGAAAGCGATGCTGAACTTTCTTAATATTTTACCCTCATGCTCGTAACTTTTTCAGACGATGTTCTTATTTAATCATACTCTCACTTTACAAGTCTCATTACGTTTTATTCTTGCAAAATTGCTACGGTGCAGAGACCTTGAGGTGAGCTAGAGAAAGAGTTCATAGCTGTAAAGTATTGGTTTAAACAGTATTTGTAACGGAGGTACTATCTCTGTATAATGTCAGAGCTGTAGGTTAACGCCTTACATGGTGAAAGGCGGAAAACGTATTACTAACTTAGAAAATCGTTTTAAGGCCAGCACACTGATATAACTGGTTCGTGCTTAAAAGTATGTGTAAACATCAACTATCGGCAATCATGAATTCAGTTTCCTTACCGAGCTTACCGGCTTGATATTGCAGCTTCATAAAAACGCTCACATAAAATTTTAAATAGACTTTGCAATGTGCAGTTTTCAACCCTGCTCTGGACAAGAAAGCAAGAAACTGAGACCGCTTCTTAAATCGCTTATGTTTCAAGTACATGCACTGCAGCAAGGCTTTCTATTCCAGCTTGATCAAACATTGCTAAAGCAGACTTTCTTTACCTGGATCCATGGCGCTGTGTCTGTTCCTAGATCAGGTCTCCAACCCATTCTGACAGTTGACTGAATTCCAAGGGGCTGAATACGAGCATCTCTGGGAAGATGATCTTCATCTAAGACACTTGAGGCGGTGATGGAAGCGTCAAAAGCAAGATTATCCGTCACTCCGGCAGTAAAATCACAATCTTTAAAAGCAATACCATACTCAGTTTAACTTGTTATTAGCCTTCAACAGTGAAAGGAAGTAACTCTGTCTTTAACGAAGAATATGATGTTTACTATTTAACGTACCTTCACGGGAGCGCCTTACAGTTAATGTTTACCTTACCACAGGCGTTAACTTTAGCTCTCCACTGGCCTCGTACGATACTAACCTTTAGTTGTTTGAGCACAATACAAGGCAGTCTTTACCTATAGAATTGTTAACAACAAGCAATGAAAAAACTACGCATAATATCACAAACCCGCACTCTTTGACCTTCTCTATGTCATTTCACTTAAATCCGGCCATTCAGCATCATTACTAGAGAACACATTTCTTTCAGTTATAACATAAGGGGGATTCTCTAAGTTATTTCAGTTCTGCCTAAGAGTTCCCCGGACTTCGTACTTGTAGTAATGTTAAAAAGTATTTAAAAAAGTAGCAACCTGAGCTAAGACCGATTTAAAAATATTTAATACGGGTATGAATAGTCGCGGTGTATGTATTACTCGACTTTTATGATGTAACTGAGCCTAGATCTAAAGTATTTACAATTCAAAATATTCACAGTCTACTAACATATTACTGAAACCACATATCTACCCCAAGTCCCCATTGGTAATATACTGCCGATGGCTGCGTTCGGGTGTCCACGGAAGAGCACTCACATTTTTGCTGGTCCAAACTCTTACCCTGCGCGTCACGGAAGTAATCTTCAGGTTCCTCGCTATGGTCTCCTGTAGCGTATTAATTTGCTATCATATATTCTTTATCATTAGAAAAATCTGCCCCTTGAAACTGGGCGTCATGATTTGGCCGATAGCGTCACGACTTGGCCGATTTTTGAACGATAGAAAACCGCAAACAAGAAACTGACGTTGGTATTTCTACCAGCTATTCACATCCCGACCAAAGACTAGGGGTGTACCTCATTGCTTGAAAAATAAAAACAAAATGCTCGTCTGCAATGATAAGCACGCGATCCGTTAAGTTTGGAACATGTAGTACCTTTCTGGTATGTTTCTTGTCTCAAATATTAATAATTTAAAACATTATTGAATTTTATTTGACAGATTGTTGAATTTTATTTCCTTGCATAACTTCACTAAATCTTAGCCGATTTTCATGGTTTAAAATTCATTTGGTAACTAATTTAGCCACTGAATCCGATTCTGGTCACATCATACGTGGAAATACAAATCCTTCCTTAAACATCTGTTCAAGGCGGATGCCCAGTGTCTTCAGATTAACCACAAAAATGCGTCACTACACCACTGGATTCGGAAACTAAGGTCAAAGTGTAAATGTCCAGAGTTCAAGCCGACGAAATCTGTAATGTCCCCAGGCCTCTGATCAATGTGAGTGGTTCTACGATAGTTTACAGCACACGATGTACCCGAGGAATGTTTCGAGTAAGTCGGTTATGACTTTCCCAAATTCCAGTGTTGTTCAAACCACCAAGTTAATAAGTACATGAGTTGACCGAATGTAAACGCTATCCTATTTAAACATCATATTGTTTCTGTGTGCTTAGCCCGTGTGAGCCTGCTACTGAATAGACCTGGTTTGTATGAGCGGTGATCCCTTCCTTTTGCAGGATTGGATACATCTGTTTAAAGTGGCTATTCCACGTGTAAATTAACGGTTTAAACCCTTTCGTATCTTTAGGAATACGTTTCCTACAACGAAAATCAACCATTCTGTTTGTTTACAACTTGTTTTTCCGCTCGAAAATTGAGAAAAAATGAACTCTCTCCCAGCCCTGAAAAGTTAGTCTTTCCAAGAATTTTCAAAATCTTGTTACGTCATGTGACGTCACTTTAGGAACTGATCGTTGTTTGGCGTGGTATCCTTCGGACATTTGATACAGTGTTTGCATTCCATTGTACCGGTCACCAAGGTCGATACCATGTAAAACCTGCGTGAAAAGTTGTAAATTTTGGAATTGTTATCCCTTTTCTCGTGCTTACCACTTGTTTCAGACAATTAAATGCATTTCACGCAGGTTTTTCGTCTTGGTGTCATGATAAGTAGCTGCATGTACAAACATTCACAACGCAACAGCATAGGTACAGCATGGAAGTACTACTTCCATGGGTACAGTACACAACATACCTGTTACTACACAATGTATCACCAGCACTGTTTCGTAGTAGGTACCATGTGAAATCAAATTTAATACTTTCTTTGGAAAGGCGGATCTGAGCCAGGGAGTTGTCCTCTAATGGCAACTCCCTGATCGGACAGGAATGGTCAGTGGACTGTCGGTAAAGTGAGTTTTCTTGGATTTGAAATCAGAAAGGCGAAGGCGATACTAAACAAGACGTCAGTGGTGCAAATGGGGTGAGTAATTCGTTACGGCGCACAGGACCGTATCGATTTGAGACAGTGTTAGGTGAGGTAAAAGTACAACACCACAACAATTCGAGCACGAGAAGCATTTATAGCAATTGAAAGGGACTTTAGCTTGGAAAGTTTTATGTAGGCAGTCAAAATATGAACTTTAGGTTACTTTCGTGCAAGTGTCAGTGGAAATCGTGGAACTAGTAGCCTAGGCTATGATTGCGTGTGCACAGTATTATTCGCTGGCTGCTGCCAGTCCACTCACTGTACGCAGACCGAACCGAACAGCATACTGCCGAGTTTTTTCGTTTTTCGGTTATGAATCAAAAGAGTTTTTGTAATTATTAGTAATAGCCTATTGCAGCCCCAAAATATAACAGACCGACACCACTCTCCAAACAGACAGAATAAAGTTCAAATTCAAGACATGCCACGAATTACAATCATTACTATCTTTTACGTATGTATAGGCTATGCTGTACGCCAGGTTCGGTATGGGGAGGATGGTGTTCCTAAAATGACGTTATTATTGTGTTGGCTTGAAATCTCATTTTCAACAGTCTATGTTTTGGTGCAATTTTTGAAAACATTAATTTCTTTTTAATGCTCAAGGCTGTAAGGGTGATGAAAACAGTTTTAGAAAGAGCTTTTTGTGTACTTTAGGCTAAATTAGTCTTCCGTTACTCCAATTTACGTGTCATGGCCACTTTAAGTGACCAGGCGTACGTTGAAACAACCTACAGCTGATTCTTTAATAAAAAGGCAGATAGCTATTACTGCATCTTCAATAAGGAGATGCATATGCTATGCCAGTAGCCACAGTCGGTGGAAACGTACCTTTTGTAGGTCATCCTATATTTACTTATATATTCTTTGGGGAGTTAGTGCACTTGAACTATGAAATGGGTTGTTTTCACACTTACCGTCAAGACAACCGAGAAGCTCAAATCTAAGACCCACGCTGTCAAGCCATGACACTGGTTTTATACGTATAGACTCAGCATAAAGCCAAGGGTCGAAGGAAACAAGCTTGCGACAACCACCATTGACACTTCCTTGTAGTATCTTTTGAGCAAAAAAAAAAGAGAAACATATACTTGCTATTACTACTTATTTTCTTAATCCATAGTTACACAAAGCTTCTACAGACAGTTCAGCCTAACAAAACTAACGGTCTGTAACGTCATCTATCTGCCAAATACATTGTAATGTTTGCATGAAAAATTGTTGAAGGTAACCAAAATTATTTGCAATGATCAGGGGGCTGAGAGAGATGGAAAAATAACGTCAAAATTAAGTAATTAAATGTGTCAGAAGAATCTTATCCTAAATATGTTACTGTTATTCTTTTCGAAGAGTAAAGAAGATTTTATGACTGTCATTTGACTATACTGTACATAGTTATTGTATAAACTATTCTCAAAAAAGTTTTGAATTTGCATGAACCTTATGTATATGACGTCACGTTGGAGGCAAGCGCCTATCATTTCAACTTACATTAACAATAGGTGATTTGTGAACCTTTCGGACACACGTTTAGCCCATTACGCGCGTGTAAAAAGTCTATACCGTGCGTGCAGTGCGCTTCATTGTTTTGCCTCTCCAAAAAGACGTCGGGTGACGTCAGTGCATATGGTCTGAATGCATTGGTCCCAACAGCCGCCAAGACCTGCACTGTTATCACCTTTCCAATTTGACAACTGTGAAAATCTTGCACTATTTAATACACGACTTTTTTAGACCAAGCAGGAGCAGTCTCACTTTTTTTCTTTATTCCGGATGATTAAAGAAATAGTGAAAAATGTATCATTTGTATTCAGTAACATGAATCAAGTTCAAATACTTTTTGCATCCAGTGGAGAAAAACATATTGTATTGTCTCTGCTTCCAGTCTAACTTCTCCTTCTTTCCAATACAGATTTCAATAGCGAAAAGAAAAAATGAGAAAACAATGACTGGGGCAAAATTGTCTCTCATATCTTACAGCTTATATGAACCATACCTCGACGCCGGTTGTCCTATCCCTGTGTGAAACAAAAGTATTGTTGGCAGTGCTCGTTTGAATGATGAATTCAGAAACCAAGCCTGGTAGTCCGTCCCCACACCCCAGTAAAACTATTCCAGTTACAATATGCAGCTCTTGTAAGTTCACTTGTATCCAAGGGTCGGGGTCTGTAGAACTGTTTTTCCAGCAGGTGTCGCTTGAAAGACGAGCAAACTGTGCTGAGAAATTTTCTCTCAGTGAGCTTGAGGAAGTTATATCTTCATTTAATATTGCAGTTCTTTCATTTCCGGTCGCGTTTGGCTGATACAAATTTTCTGTCATTCCTAAAGGCAGGGGACATCTTTCTTTAGAGAAAGTTTCAGAGAAAAGGAGTAGCTATAAAAGAGTGTTGAAATTTTTAAGTCTGTTCACTCAGCATAGCTAATTGAGCTCCCCCCAATTGTCATCTCTTTTACTTCCTATGTGTATGAAAAGAAATGCTTGAGGCTGTGCAATTTTTAACCTCCTACTGTCATACCATGATAAAGACGTATAGGGGCAATTTGACAGACACAGACCACGGTACCTTCAAACAAATATACTTCTAGGTCTTGCATCTTGCAATAGCTTATCGACAAATGGATGGCTTTCCTTGTAATCTGAAATTGAATGTAACTTCCCCTAATCGTTAGAACTTAAATAAGTAATGGATACGAATGACGAACTTGTCCTTTATTTTTGAAACCGAAGCTGAAAGAATCTTTGCGTGGCGTTAAAAGTAACTTTTTAAGATGGGGTTGTAACATGATAAGGGACCAGCAAAACAAAAGAGAAGTGAAATCTGAGAAACTGGTTGTCTAGTGGAATTAATGCAGCACTGGTGCACGAACATAAAATTACAATACTGTGGCAATAGCTGCTGTCTACGTGAATAGTAGACCCTCTGTCACTAAAGTATAGATTTTAATAAAATGTTACGACTCTCTAGTATGACTGTGTAATTTGTGTGTTGTATCTGTGAGTGATGGTATAAAGTTTTTTAAGTCCACATTAGCAGAATCAATTGTATGTGGGAGTTGTGTTGTAGATTTAAATTTCCAAATGAACCCTGAGGATTACAAGACATTAACAAAATAACTTACCAGGTAAATTATCTACCAAGAAGTCGTCACATTCTGTTAATTCAAAATAATGACAAACAAATATAATTAATAAACGTAAGAAAGGCATGAATTAATTTGTTTAGAAGGTATTTTTTCTCACCCCACACAGTAACAATTCTCCCTAATTAAGTAACGTCTAGCCCCTACTCCAATTTAAACCAAACCTCCTGCCTAGAACGCCTCTAAGACAGAGCCACAGTAGCCTGCACCGAGTTTAAATTGCTCTAGGCAATATTGTCAAACACAGTGTGTCAGGTTTATTAAGAACACGACTGACTGTACAAGTCATTATTGACCAACCAGGGTGAAACTGTATTGACTGAATGATTGTCAATCAAAGTGCAGTTATCACCTGTATTTAGAACTCTACGGTTATTCCTAAATATGTTTGGGCAGAGAGTTGCTAGCGACTATCCAGTTTGGAGAATGCCGTATCCCCGTTATAGGTATGGAAATAAAGATGCGGCCTAAGAAGGAATGGGTGGAATGCTTTTACACTACCAGTACTTTGTCAAAAGTCAATGTGTTTTCACAAAGTTTGCTTTCTGCCTTTTAAAATAATTGCCAAAATTTTTCGAAAGTTTACATTTAAGCAATTGAAAACATGATATCGGGATTAACTTTGTAAAGCAAAGACGAAAGCCCTCCCTACTTCTTTTTCTAATTTTAACACCAACTGAAGAGTGGACACCGGCCGGTACCCTACATGAAACACTGCACTCTGGAATATTCTGACCTAAGCTGTTTGCTACTACTCTTCGGTTCCGGGATACTCCCGCTCCGCGGATAATTCTCACTTAGTCGATCATGACTACCCTCCGATTTTTACATTACTCCCACCGTGGATACTTACCCTTCCAGACAATAACCCTCCAGACAAATTTCCATTCTAAACAATGTCGAATATTCCTCTGGTAAATATTTAAAGGAAGTGCAATTTCGTGTTCAGGAATGTTTTGGGGGTAGAAATTTGCCAAGGACAAGTATATTCCGGCTGTGAATTGTCCCTGTGGGAATTTTCAGGGGGAAATTTTGCATAAGTTATATAGCAAACCACATTATTTTACTATGGACTATGTAATTTTTACTATTGTATACAAAATGTAAAGTTCTTAAGGATCCATTTGGACCATCTAAATATCAACACATTCCCTGTTAAAGATCATATTTGGAGGTGTAACAAATACCTTTACAAACGTCTACGTCAAAACGTCAACATGGAAAAGGGTACATACTTGATTTAGCATCAGTCAGCTTTTTATTATTATTTCACTCTGGTATTGTTCAACCGAATCAATACTCATATGTACTTATCTAATTTGAACAGCTTTGTAATTCCCCCAAACTACCGCTCATGTTGCGAAGTTTTGAAATAAGTAAATACTACTTAGCATACAACTTGAAACGATTTCGTAATTTAAATTTATTCGCCAGAACCGTCTGTCGTCTTCTTTCATCCTTACCTAGGAAAGTTATTATTACTCTTGAAACAAATTGTGCTTCGTTTGAATTCTACTGCATGCAATATTGCCATGTGATATATTTGCCTGTCTTTCCTACACCACTGTTCATTCCCCAAACAAAGGTTTGCTTAATCTATTTTCTCTCCTCTTATCTTACTTTGGACGTCTTAACAAAATTAAATTCTTGTAAATGGAAAAAAGTATTCATCACTTTCAGTATTAATAGAAATGTAGTAAAATTTTTGTCTACAATCTCTAAACTAGAAACACCACACCATACATATCTGATGAATTATTTAGAATGTTCTAAAAATTAATTCTCTTCAAACCCAATTCTCAAAGCTTATGACTACATAATTTTATGGCCTTCAAGCTACTTTTTACCTTATGTCCGGTTTGTTACGAGTTAAAGACAAACTCTATCTGCCCACATGTTGCCTGATTAGTTCCTTTGACACCCCTTTAACACCTTTGAGGTACCTTTCCGGTACGTGAATCTACAGTGATATCATTAACCTTACAATGAATTTACCATCACGCTTCCAAAATTACGTAAACCTCAGTGTCGCTAAGGAGACCTGTTACAGATTCTAGACATGTCACGTTAACAAGTTTCTTTGAGGCTTTCGTTTGATGTGTTTAGTTTCAAGATTCAAGGCCAATGACAGTGTTGTAAATAAACATTGTATATGTATGATGATGAGGCCTTCAAAACCTAAAATCGCATAGATATTTTCTTTTTAATCGAAATATTACATTTTCTTGAAGAGGCTGCAGAATCCCCTAATGAAGATTCTATGTTCCCGTTGCATACGTGCAGGTCGGCTAATGCTCTTTTTCGAAATCACATTTGTTCCTGCCGTGTTATATTGCACATTATTTTTTTTCTTTTTCATTTATTGTTTTGGAAAAGTAGTGGGCGTTTCTCCAACATGAGTGTGTTAAACAATGTATGTAACTCATACGACCTGGATCTGGAAAGAACTAGTTTTGGCAATCTGCAGGACATTTTGGCCTAAGTTGCTTCGATATAAAGTGATAAATCTATATATAGTGTTTTGTGATTTGCCTACTGCATAGCTTCACGGTTGTCCACATTGGACATGACTACCTCTGTCATAATTTTAAAAGACACTGGTATAAAGGAAAACATATTTCAATTGACGTGATTGTATACAAACCTGTTTCAATACGCACAAATGTGTCGTATTCCGCCGCAGATATGAAAACACCTTCGCTCTCAATCGCGGTTGGGACAACATCAGAATATATACAGTCGGTTGCAGAAAACTCCCTCGTCCCTCTATTTCTAAAACTTAATTAATAAAAAAAGTAAATGACATAAAATTTTATAGTTATTCAAACAAATCTTTTGATAAAAATGTGTCAAAATGAATTCAAGTATATACCTCAAAGAGTGAATTAAAGACAAATTTCATATGTTCAAACATGATGAAACAGATATGACCCTAAAGAATCATCATTGTTAGTGTTTACTATTTGTATAGTTTTGGCCATGTGAGTATGTTAGAATTGCTCCTTGCAGTACTATGATTAATAACTTTGAAAAGGGTACTAAAAGGAATTTACACAAGTGGCAAACAAACGAAATTAAATACGTGATGCCATTATTATATTGATATACCTTACGATCACAAGGGATAAAGTGAACGTCAGGGGATATTGAACTCTTCATTAGACTGTAATCAACGTCTTTGTAAATGCAGTGGACATTAAAATGCCCTACATGAATCAAGACCCTTCAATTAGCTTATAATTAAGAATATGAGGTAGTTGTCACACCAACCCAAATTCAGAATTCTCTCTTCTTGATAACGTTATCAACTTCAAGTCCTTGCTGTTTACTCTGTTAGGAACAGATTAATTTAATCACATGACTTGCATTTATAAACAAATCAGACAGCTTCATGTAGTGATCGTGATCGTTATTACCTTTTCTGCTAATCCACCTGAATGCAACAGTATAATCTTAAAAACGACATACCAAAGTGTATCGTTTATCATGATGACATGTTTGTTATTAGGTGGAAAAAGGGGTGAAACAAAATAGCCCCGTTTCTCTTTTAGACATTGAGTATGTAAAAGTATTTTGTTCAATACTCACATAAATGAACGGCATTTGAAAGATGTTGTATTGATGCAGTATTCTGCACAGTCAACTTCTGTAAAAATGTCAAAATGTGAATTTCCCAGATCCATGTGGGTGTAGCTTGTAATGTCAAACGTAACTTGAGGGTAGCGCTGAAATTTGTCAAAAATTGTATTTTTACCTACGAAATAGATAAAGCAAAATATGTTTATAGTCAAGAAAACAGTAGTACTATTTGAATGTATTGTCACCAATTTGTTTACAAGGTACACATCAATATTTTTCAACATACCACTATAAATGATAGTCACTGTATATTTAAGTAATAAAACGGTCTGGACAGTTCATACCTGTAAATGACGGTTGAAGGTTCAGTTACTTGATGTTTACTAATATTGATTGGTGCCTTGAAAAGTTGTGTGAATTTGTGTTGCTTATGATTAGTCCTTGTTATCATGATTATTATTATCATTGTCGTCATCGTCATCATATTATTACAATTATTAAAAATAAATGAGTTTTGCTCCAGATATTGTAATTTAATTGTTAATTGAATGTTCTAGCACTTACATTCTGGAATGTAACAGACTGCAGACTGTAAATTACGTTGAGCATCAAGGTAGAAACACCACGGTTTTTCTCTTCCATCTGGATTTCTACAAAAGTTACTGGATAGGTCTTGCTCAAAAAAGAAACCAGACAATATAAGGTCACATACTGGCCAAAATATGACAAATTTCAAACTTTCTTCAATTTCAATCAGATCAATAGATATTGCTCCAGCACTGTGAATCATTTGTCAAACTACTAGGAAAAATGTACAAATAAAGATTTTATGGAGAAGTCCTCATCCTAAATTTTTGGAGAAATCTGATATGTTTAGCAATTGCAAAAGACTGTTCTACAGTAAAACATATAACTCTACAGACACTTGCTTCTTCATCATGGTGTTATGGGAAGCCTACTATGCGCAGGGTACAAACACCAAAACTTGACGTTTTCCTTGTTTATTGTGACATCGTAAAGCTTCACTACGGCACCCGTGTTCTATTGCACTCTCCTCACATTTTTGACATTTTTATTAGAATTTCATGACTAGAATGATGAAAATTGTCCTTCAAGTTAAAAATGCAGCCAAGCGTTCCCTTTGTGGCTTACTGACGAATGGGCAAAACCGATTTTGCACGAATCTGTGGTGGTTTCAGTTTCACGTAGTAACAAATGTTCTCCAAGTTGGATGTTTTGCATTTTTGCTTAACTAATCGTTTGTTTTTTTTTTAATGGTAGAAATGAAATGTTAATTCCATTTTTCATGCAAAGATAAACACAGCCAAGCAAAATTGTATTCGTCACTATGTTAAAATGACCAAATGAACATATTTGTCGCTATGCCAATTGCAATATTACTTAGTACGTCAAAAGGGAACGAAATATTTGGTTTTACATGATTGGGCAATGAACAATTATATTGAAGAAATATGTAATTGTGTAAGGCAAGAGTAATGAAAAATAGCTCAGCTGGACAGTAATTTTTACAATTATGGATAACAAAGCGAAATTAAATATTTCGGTGGTTCAAAATATGATCACTTTCACTATTTCTTACCTTCATTTGGAAAATTATTCACATTAAACACATCGCTCGGAACAACAGTCCAGTCAATGCACCTGTAACCATGCCAAGTATGGGACCCAATGTCTCTGTATCCTCTGCCGACACCATGATAACAACCAGCCCGAGCTGAATAGAATTGCATATAATGTGTTATAATAAAACGTTATGTATGTAAGTATTCTACCATATTTTGGAAAGCTAAATAAAACAAAAATCACGCTAGTCCTTTTTTGTCCTAAACACTTAAATTTCACAAAGAATTAGTTGTATTACCTGTTCCACCCAGTGGGGATACTAAGGGCCGATGAGGGCATGCCTTTTTCCTACTGCTATACAGGACAGGTACGGTTTTCATGTCTGATTGGGGAGCCTGGGGGACAAAAATACCAGGACCGTTCGGACCGCACGAGTTCTAGACTTATTCGGGGTGTGTAAATAGTCAGAGGTGGTAGGATCGCTTAAGAAATCGGCCAGAAACTAAAAGATATCCTTGACCTAACAGACTGGTTAGAGAGGCAATAATACGGACAACAGAAGAATTTTGTTTGTTGCATTAAGAGTGAATTTGCCAATATTAATGTCCTTGTACAAGTGTTTCAAATTTTGAGATTATTTCAAATAATTTATTTATTAAATTACTTTTAAACATCCTTACACAATGTATACTGCTAACGTTTAGTCACTCCTGTTTCAAGAACTCAAAGTCAAGTTTCTCAAGCAGTGGCAAGCTGGCCATTTGTACTCATAACGTCAATAAAATGGACAATGTAAAATTAGAACAATTAATTTACCTCAAGAAGTTTAAATTGTAAATGTTTTGTATCAAAATGGGGTGTTTGCACTCGAATACAAAATAATCATCTATACTGGGGACTAACCACGTGGTACATTATCGACAAATTTGTCTTCTTGGCAATCTAGGGTTCTTTAGAGTTAAAATTACTATACCTCAGGCACCATCACCATTGCCCCCCTAAGGCACTCTCTAAAACTATGAAATTCATGCTATCACCACTCTCTAAAAAGGTTCGTCTTCGGTTGTCGTATATATTAGCAATCGGGTCTATTTTTTCTCGACCTTTGTTCACCCTCGCTAACGATTACTATAAAGAAAAAGAACCCCCCTTAAACCCCCGGATACTCTTAAACCTCCTCCATAACTTCTCATAAGCGACACGGCCTGCTTGTAAAGGGAAGAACTTTCCTCGATACGGCGTTAGACACCCAATAAATTAAGGCTGATAGGGCAGATAGCAAACAAAATAAATAAATAAATAAACAGATCTGCAGTAAGCAGTAGACACTGAACAATGTTAGGAACAACTTGCATCCGGCGTTAGTACATATCAGTTTTGCTGGTGGACACGTTTCTAGTTTTGTTTGACAAAAAAATACAAAATTTCCGAGAATGGTACCAAAAATTCACCGTAGCAAAGCGGGAGATTACATGGTATCCACGCAAAGTCTGCACTTTCTCTATCAATACCCCAGCAACCAGGCCATGATGGAAGCGCTTCATGTATACTTCTGCATCGTTTACCAACCAATCCTACGAAGAAACAAAACAAAAGTAAGCTAGTCATCAAAGGGCAATCACTTCTCTTGGTTCACCAAAGCCACCTGTACTACAAAGCCTTTGACGATCTATTAGCTGAAAACTTTGGATATCTGAAAATGAAGTTTCCGTACCAATACTTCTTTGCTTTCACTCTGAGACAAAATGCTATTCTTTAGACTTCGTGTACAATGCTTTCAAAGCATCTGTTCATATTGGTAGACAGGCACATATACCCCCCCCCCACACATAGATATATATTTATATATATCTATATATTTAAATATATATATATAAATATAAATATATATATATATATATATATATATATAGTAGTATATATATATATATATATATATAGGTCGAAAGTTGTGTTTGGTGTCCGATCATGAAGTTGAAATCAATCCCACGTGCTGGCTACGCCAGCACGTGGGATTGATTTCAACTTCATGATCGAACACCAAACACAACTTTCGACCTACTTATTCCACGTTCGATCTACCTAACTTCGACCTACTGATTATTCATTACCCCGCTTGGGGAACTACCATGGTAACAGGAGAGAAAAAGTGAGTGCGGCAGTATTTGTACCTTGTTCTACGTCTGAAACTACAAGTGTCACAATGGCCGAGTAGTTAAGGCGCTCGCCCGGTACGCGAGAGACCCGGGTTCAATTCCTGGTTGTGACTTGATTTTTCTCTCTGAATTTATTTCTTCTGTACTTTCCCTTGTGTGAAAAGGCTATGCCAGCACGTGGGATTGATTTCAACTTCATGATCGAACACCAAACACAACTTTCGACCTACTTATTCCACGTTCGATCTACCTAACTTCGACCTACTGATTATTCATTACCCCGCTTGGGGAACTACCATGGTAACAGGAGAGAAAAAGTGAGTGCGGCAGTATTTGTACCTTGTTCTACGTCTGAAACTACAAGTGTCACAATGGCCGAGTAGTTAAGGCGCTCGCCCGGTACGCGAGAGACTCGGGTTCAATTCCTGGTTGTGACTTGATTTTTCTCTCTGAATTTATTTCTTCTGTACTTTCCCTTGTGTGAAAAGGCTATGCCAGCACGTGGGATTGATTTCAACTTCATGATCGAACACCAAACACAACTTTCGACCTACTTATTCCACGTTCGATCTACCTAACTTCGACCTACTATATATATATATATATATATATATATATATATATATATATATATATATATATATATATATATATATATATAATATATATTGCACCAGTAGGCTTGAATGTAAAAGACGCGACGTGTAGCTTGCAGACTTTCTCCAGCCGTCCTTCTTAGCCGTTTTTTCCGATTTTTCTATCAGTTTGCTCTAGTACGTGATCAAGGAAAGTATACCTTTCCGAAACGTTGTACATTTTTACACTTTTAACCTTTTTAACGTTTTATCACCAAGTTGCCTTGAAGATTTGATAATCCACTTTCTCTGTTCGAGTTTTATTAAACTTCTATGGATTATTTTAATATTTGTTAAAAGCATCTCAACACGGAGCTTTCGTCTTTTATTTCAGACTTCTTCAGCGTGTATGATGAAGCAAGCATTAAAATCCTTATATATGTGCATCAGAGATTGAAAGCAAGTTCGATCCAAACACCTAAATTCCGTAAAAATTGAGTGATGCGTAACGCCGTATAAAAGGCTCTGTCCACCCTCTGACAAAATAAAAGGCTTAAACTTAAAATCCATCCTCATCCAACTTCCTTACTACCCAAAGTAATACTCTTATAAGAGTAAAATTCCATTCTTTTGTTTAGTCCCAATGGGTGAATACATTAAAGTTGGGCTAGCCAATATCCTTCTCTTTTAGTTAAAATACTTTCAACTTGACTATTATTTGTAATTTGCTCAATGACCATACATTAAATGTCGTGAAAGCTGTAATTTGTAATTCTAAAATAAAAAGCAAGTTCACATCTACTTTTTCCATGCAACATGTCAGACTTATGGTTTCTAAATCTTTCTTTGAATTAACTTGACGTAGAACCGACATACATTTAACACAAGTTGCTAAATAAATAACATTAGCACTCGTACATAAAACTTTTTCATTGATAGGATAGGATTTACCGGTAACAGAACTAGTAAAATGAGAACCGTCTCTTAGATAATGATGACATAAGTCGCAACGTACTCTATTACACTTAAAGCATCCTCTTTCCCTGTAGGTATCATTCTTTTTAGGTTTCCTAAGTAAGTCTTGAAGTGATTTACATTTACGGTAGGCTGGGAAAACAGAACTATCTGGGAACAATTTCTTCAGCCTCGTAGAGATATGCAATAAAGGTGTGTGTTTCTAATAATGTCCCCTATTTTTGTTAGGATTGGATTATAATCAACAACTAACGGGAATTTGCCTGATTTAGTTTTCTTTTTAAGGGAGGTTAGAAGTTCGTTTTTAGAAAATTTATTAGCCTTTTCAAATTACTCCTGAATATAACCAGGCATTTCTGAACCACTCTTCATGTGAATACGACTTCACTGTGTGCCGTATAATGTGGAACTCTCTCTGAATAAGGTAATCTTTGTATTCAGAAAACTTCTACAAATTCTGATCATCAGAACAAATACGCTTAAGTCTTGAAGCAATACTATATGGGCACAAAAATGGCACCTTGTTATGCCAACATTTTTATGCATAAACTCGAAGTTGATATGTTAAGTAAATTCCCTTTAAAACCATCTTACTAAATAGTAAGAGTAAGTGTAAATAGTATATATAATACTTTAAATTAGATTTGGGGTGGGCACTAGTTGTTAAAAGATAAAGGTGGCCATCGGTAGGCTTAGAATATACTTCGGTAGAAATCAGGCCTTTACTTAGTTGAATATTAACGTCTAGGAATTCAAGTTGTTGAGTAAGATTTAGAAACCATAAGTCCGACATTTTGCATGGAAAAAGTAGATGTGAACTTGCTTTTCATTTAAGAACTACGAATCATAGCTTTCAAGACATTCAATTGAGCGAATTATAAATAATAGTCAAGGCCTTTCTAGCTATGTTGATAGTATCCTCAGTCCCCTACTTCATAAAATTCCTAGTTACCTTCAGGATACCACTTACTTTCTTAGGACTGTTTCCGATATGGGCACCCTCCGAAAGGACGTTCTCCTTGTTTCTATGAATGCTACCTCACTTTACACAAACATTCCACATGAGGAGGGTGCTCTTGCTTGTAAGGAATTTCTTCTCGATCACACCGCTGATATTGGAACTTGCGTGTGATCTGGCCAAAATTATTCATTCTTATTTTTCATTATTCAATATAATTATTCATTATTTCATTCTTAAGAATAATTTTTTCAGTTTCAATGGAAAAGTTTTTCAACAAGTCAAAGGTACCACCATGGGCACAAAAATGGCACCTTGTTATGCCAACATTTTCATGCATAAACTCGAAGTTGATATGTTAAGTAAATTTCCTTTAAAACCATCTTACTACCACCGCTATATTGATGACATCTTTTTTTTTATTTGGACACATGGCAAGGAAGCTCTTGAAGTTTTTAAGGATCGTGTTAATTCTTTTCATTCTAGTATTAAGTTCATTTTTGAAGCTTCACGTACCCAAATTCCGTTCCTCGATGTGCTTGTTAAATTGAAGGATGGCACTCTCTCTACTTCCCTATACTGCAAACCTACTGACAAACGCCTCTTGCTTCATTTTGATAGTGTCCACCCCTACAAACTTAAAAAGTCAATTGTATATAGCCAATGTCTTCTCATTAAACGCATTTGATCCGACCCTATCGACTACGAACGCTCAATTTCTTCTCTCACCGGGCTTTTTCTTTCAAATGGCTACCCAATCCATATTATTAAACAGGGTGTACTTAAAGCTGCCGCCCTCCAGCGTCATGATCTTCTATCCTACAAAGTTAAGACCCCCAGTAAACGCATCCCTTCGTTTTCAATTTTCACCCTCTAATCCCGCGACTTGCTCTCACTTTGAAACAAACTTTTGCCGCCCTTACAGATGAACCCACTCTCCCGACTATCTTTTCCAACCCTCCCCTCCTGGCTCTCCGTCAACCCTCTCATCTCAGAAGACTCCTTACTTCCGCCTATTTACCCACCCCTGGTCAAACTATTAAAGTGTACCTAAAGTCTAAAATTTCAAAAATCGCTGCCAGATCTGCAAACACATCACCCTTGGAAAAACATGTCAACATCCCCAGTGTAAAGTTTGCCATGAATCCCCTAATCTCAATTGTGACTCTTGTAATGTTGTTTACATTTTTCACTGTAATTTATGTAATGAGGGTCTTTATCTAGGGTGAAACAAGACTTCCTTTCGGTTTAGGTTTAACAACCATAAATAGTCTATTCGTGATAACACTCCAGGTTTCCCCGTAGCGGAGCACTTTAATCTTCCCCGCCATTCCCTTGATAATCTTAAAGTCACCCTCATTGCAAGCAATTTTGTTTGTACTGAACACCGCAAGTCCGCCGAACTTAACTGGATTTTGAAACTAAATTCACACATCACGGGGCTAAACAAAGACCTCGGTGTTTTGAATCAGTACACTTTCCATCAGACAACGTAACTGTTTATTCCACTTATTTACACCTTTTCATCAATTATTATCTTGTGTTTTTAGCTGTATCTTCGCTGTTGGCTAAGTTAGTTATTGTACTCACTTCACTGTCTGATGTCGCTGACGAAGGTTCCGGGGAACCGAAAATTTCGAATTAAATCTTGGATTATTTTGTACTCTTTTAAGTCAACTAGTGATGCATTTATTTGTTTCCTGTTTTACGATTTATTTTCTCGGAGTACACGTGGAACTCTCCTCTTTAATTATATATATATATATATATATATATATATATATTTATATATATATATATATATGTATATGGGTATATATACATGGGTAAATATATACATATTATAATATGATATATATGACAAATTTGATGAAGTATTTGGATTATACTTAAATGTGCTGAAAACTATTCCTAAACATTACAAACAAAATACATTATCAGTTATCTTAATAAGGAAGTTTGATAATTTGTTCGCACATGTGCACATCCTCAGAATCATCGGAATAATCATTACACACCGGTAGCTGCAGTACTTGTTTTAGAATTTGTATTTTCTTCGCAAATTTTCAAATCATCCTTCAAGGCCATCGCAAATATAAAGAGGGCTTTTAAGTGTATTTTCGGGTTTTTGATTGCATATCAACAACTATATTGGTATAAAACTTGGCATTTTAATCTGCAGTAAAGTAGGAGGGATCGAAATACTTATTTTCTTGCAGTTAGGATAGCAACACGTAGATTTAGGCATAATGATATAAGTATGTACTGCACAAAAATTGGGGAACCACGAAAGGGGAGGGGCACAGTACACCATGTTCTGAGCTCGGGGCTTTTATCCCGAATGTATCCCACAATTCTATGCTGCAAACGAATTATCGCATATTACGCTGTTCGTATTTTCCTGTCTCGTCGGCTGTTTGTAACATATTCCTTCCACTTAGTTACCTTGTTCACAGATTTACAGACAGATTGTATTTTTCATTTCGTTAGTGTCCCGGAATTTACATTACTGAACACAGAACAGCTTTGTACATACCCCTTTTTCCTCAATAAAAACAGTAGGCTAGGTGGCTTTAGCCGATACTATAGGGTTGCACTTTCAATTCGGATACCATAATCCTTCAAAAAGGGGGAGTTGTCATGTGAATTTCACGGACGATTTCATAATAAAGCACAACCTATTTATTCTACAAACCTCTATCACTGTATGGAGAGACTTCCCATGGAACACAGGAATCTTCGGTCTGGTCTCCTGTGTATTTGTAGTTGTATATTAAATTGTTTTTAACAATGCAATCTCGAAAGCCACCTGTGAGAGAATACACGATACAGGACTAGTTGATTTGCAAGACAAATTCACTTTTATCTTACTTCGGAATGGAGCACAGCCATGTATTCTAAGACATGCAAGGGCTTCAAACATCCTGCTTTTCCTTGCTTTAAAGTTCGCTTTCCTACAGATTTATCTTATTTCCACAATTCTGTGCAGTCAGTATTTATAAGGAATATATGTGTTGTCATTTTATTGTAAACAATTTATTGATTGTATCAATCATTCATTGCGAAAATGAAATGTATTTTCTTACGGTCCTGGCTTTCATCCGAACCATCGGGGCAGTCCGGGTAGCCATTTAACACCCCATCAGCGTTGATGCAACTTCTGTCGTCACAGGTAAATTCCATGTCAAAGCAACTAGCTATATATAAAGGACAGAAAAATACACTAATCACTAGTTCTGTCTTTCACTTACAAGAATGAGACGTGGACGTGATTTCTAAATTCCAGTGTAGTTAAAAAGTTGATCAAATCAAACCAGTTCACATTTTTTTGTTTTAGTACAGGGTTGTCAGATTTGACCAATGCAGTTAGTTAGTTAGATGAGGTTTAACGTCCCAGTTTCCAACCAATTGGTTCAAGTCGAGACGACCACGGCCAATGCAGCTGGCACGATAGTGCATTGGCAGAATTATTATTAAACAAAGCTATTGAAGGACGTCACGTGATACGTGTCTCTCCTATTCCACATTATACGGCACACAGTGAAGTCGTATTCACGTGAAGAGTAGTTCAGAAATGCCGATTTCAAAAGTGATTGCCCCTTAAGTACATGATATTTATTATGACATCTCCTCAAGGTTTCGACATAACATGTGCCGCTACCATACAGGGAAAGCTTTGCCCTTAAAATGTTGACTTATTGTGTATTTCACCGACAAAGGAATGGCTATGGTAAATTCTTAGACAACAAGTCTATTCATGACGAACTGGCATTCCCAATAGAGTAAGATATACGTTACTTTTAATTACTCCTTTTGCTTATGGGTATAAGACGTCTGTAAAGCACTGACATTGTTAAACATTGTTATTTGATTGAAACAACGATCTCCCACAAAAATGCGTTTTAAGGCTTCTTTCATTTGCAACGGCCTTTGGTGACAGAATTGACATGATATATAACTCACTTGGACAATAGAATGTTAATGCCTCATGAAGGTTTTTAGTGCCGTCAATACACCATGTATTCATGACGTTTAAGTCTTCATCTCGCTACTAAAGATGGAAGAATAAATACTTTGGTCGTTCCGTTGGTCTGATTTCTATAATTCTGATCAACACTTACCGGAGTTTGCCACTAACTCCATCACGAGTTCAAACTCAAGGATCTCTGCTGATGCAGACTGGGTAACGTTTACCCACAATGTATCGGTTGATCTGTAAAAGCTATTTAAATAGAATCTATTGCCTTTATCATATTCAGCCTCTGGATCATGTCCTGTTCTCCTGAATATAATGCTTGACTCGTCACCTGGATTCGATCCTTCACCAAAAGTTAAGAAGTTAAGGCCCTGAACTAAATCTTCTAACGTCATGATTGTAATTGATATTAACAAATCCGGACTTGGATTTCTGAGGATACCTTAAAGAAAGTGAAAGATGGATAAAAGGTATGTTAATTAAGGGACGAACGGAAATTTGAGCAACTATCTGTTCATTGTCAGGGATGTTTACGTGTGCTTTGTTTCTGGAAACATCGAAATGTAGGGTTATACTTTTCTCCTATGTCAATTCACTACGAGGAAGAATAGATAACAAAATAGACTATAAGAGAAAAGGATACGTTGTAAAGAATTGCGTTCAAAATATTCCATGATCAGATGATGTGATGTTAGGATTTGCACTACGGACGGAAGAGTTAGGGTCCCCAAGGGTTGGTAGGAGGGCAGATAACACAGGTTCCTACTATGAAAAGGTTGTGGGACACAAGTATTAGTGGTGGAACACCGTGATGGTTTTCCAAATTTCATAACGTACATTCAGTGGCGTACTGACGAGGGTTCTTCAAACATGTTTCAATTGATTCATATTTGGTAAGCAGAATTTGAGTGATGGAAGAAGACGGACGAAATAGGGGGAAATTTTATAATGATAGAAATAAAGCAGACGTAAAACATCACCACGGTGTCCTACAAATTTACAGTTGGGCTTACTCGGCGCCACTCATCGCTCTTGTTGGATAGATCATTAATTGGTTAGCTGTGTAGGACACCTACAGGAAAATTTTGTTCCCAAATGCTTTGCTACACCCTTACTACCAGTTAGCCTAACGTAGGTACAGTGTCCTAATGCATGATATGGACTACCTTTACTCTAACTCTTGTCATGAACAAAAGAATAGTCGCCTTGAAAAATGATACAAATCTAACTTCTGTGCTGTTAAGTGCTCATTTAATGCTATTATTTAATGAGAGTTAAATGCCTCATTTTAATTAAAGCTACTTTTTAAATGCCACAGCTCCTCTGAGGATATTTCATTTGGCACCCATCTTGGGGCCTAGTGTTGCGCTAAGGAGCCTTTAACGTGGGCTCCACGTTCTCGCAGAGAAATTATCTCGTTCCGTGGCACTTTACATTTCAAGTTGGAATGACGACACACTCCGTAAACACAGTGCATTTTTTACAACAAAATAGGTTCCTGCTTAAAGTTCCTTTAAGGTGCAACCTTGGATTGACAAAGACAGTCGTTTAAAAAGTCTTTTAACATCCATCTAGAATATATGTAGCAACCGACCACTTCGTTTGTCATTTGCATAAGTTTCTGTTTTTCTCATTAAAATCCAAGACGAGATGGTGGTAACCAAATAACCCCGAAGGGACCATTACGTCTGTGATAAATGTACGATCGATGGAGCTAGGAGCTGCAAAGTTGGGGTGAATCTTTTTTATAGAGGACTGAAGGAAAACCCTCTGAAAATTTCGGTCCCAAGGAAGGATTGAATTCAGTTTACTTCTTTCCTTGGGCAAAGACGGCTCAGTACAAAATAAAGTACTTCACTGTAACCTCTCCTACCAACCTTTCCTAATCTGTCCTACCACTGGGAGAGAGGTTTTTGTTTATATTCAATTTTCTACGATAAATTTTCAATTGGAAAATAATAGTACAACAACTAGTTACACTTTGAAAGTAAAATAACTAACACAATTGGACTTAGCTTTAGAATTCTTAAACTTCTATTATTGGTACAATTGAGATTTAAATGGATATTCGGACAATAAAGTTAAACAGTTTTAAGTGTGTTTTACATAACATGCTTATGATGAATAATGAACAATTAAAAGCAATTTATACGTAATTATCATAAAAACACTTATGAGTGATTATATGAAGTGCATAATTTATCAGATGAAATGAAATAACCACATACATTCAGACAATATTTCCTCTCTTCGGAATCTTCTCCGGTTTACAATCTCACTATACCTTAACGGTAACTCTTACCCAAACGTTGACTCTGGAGTTGCTATAATGTGAAGATGCAAGTAAAAGCATTGTGATAGAGTGGCGTACCTGTCCATGTACACTGCCCATTTTCCAGTAAGAGTGTAGGTTCCAGTAAGCCTGTCACTATAAAAGTAATTGTGTTCCTCTCTAAATTAATTTCTTCATATCTTTCCTGGCAAAGAGGTACTAAAAATCCAGCTCCAGCTTTGGGTGGTGTGATGATTGTCACTGCAATGAAAGAAAGACTTTTCGTTACCATAACAACCATCGCAAGCTTTCGGAGGGTACCATAACTACCCTATATAACAATACTTGTGTCCAGAAGTTTAGTACGAACCAAATCCTCGGCATAGCTTCCTTATTTGGAATTAAAGAGTTTAACTATCGTCCGAACAGTGGATTTTAATGTTCCACAAATGAACTTGCATTCTGTGGCTTAATTAAATTGGTACAGTTTCAAAACTTATACAAAACAAACTTCTTCCCTTGTTAAATTACTATTATATGCTCTTTATAGGTTAGACATTTTATTACCGTTTATTAAAATTTTGGGAATTTGAAATTCTATTTCTACAGAAGCTTTTACTTCTTACATGGGTTTTGAGTTTGGCAGCATCTTCGCCTTTCCAATTATATATTGATAGCGTGGCAGTATCCTGTGTGTACATCAGCGTAGATTGAATGTATTTTGGGACTTCCTAATTTGTTAAGAGCTTTCATAAAACGAAGGCGTCGTTACAGAATAATAATGCTTTCAGGAGATGGCTAAACAGTTACTTCAGACAGTATGGACAATTCATTTTGCATTGTTATTGTATTAAGCTAGATTCAACAGGTTGATGTAAAGGTAAATCGTTGTTATAAGTGATTGCATTCGAAATAACAGTAGGAACGAGGCCTTTGCTCAGGTAAGCCAATATTCCTTGCAGAGATGCTTGTTCATAATAATCCTACCCAATTCCTGTTTCCTTAATCAATGTGATTTTTCCCTTATACAACTTAGGAGGTAGTTTAGATACCATGATCAGCAGGTCTGCTCCAAGAAAAGGTATGAAGGGAAGGGGGCAAGATAGTCCCAAGAGGGCAAAACAAGATTGAAATATGAAACTTCCTATCTTAAGTTTGTGCAAACGTTGACGAGATCTGAGCTAAACACCTACAAGACATCTCCAAGACGTACAAGAAATCAATATCCCACATCATTAGCTCAGCTAAGGTGGTATATTAAACGTTTTTTTTTTTCCTTGACATGAAAAATAAGGACATTTTTTCTAAATGGGTGGAAAAGAAACACTCCCATGAAACTTCAAGATTAATTTTACGTACATATGTTACATATCTAGCGAAATCGGTTATTCGGAACAGGAAAACTACACCAAAGCCTCACCCATTTCATAAACACTTTGATCGGTCTTACGTATCGGTCTTACGTCACTCTGCTTTCAATTGGACTATTGCATTATAATCAAACTGAAGTTCGATTGTAAAAGTTTTATGACACAGGGCACAGTATGCATCAATTGTCCTGTAGGGGACATTTTCCTTATTAGTTCCATTGCTTAATTGTCCTCAACGGGATTATAATATGAACTTACGATGACTGAACAACCTAAATTTTTTAAAAGAAAGGCGTACACCGCGTATAGGTAATATTATACCCGAAACAAGATACAATTACCATGCTTTATGCCTAGAGGAAACCGTATACAGTTATAATTTTTAATAATACCCCTGAAGGTTGCTTCAAGAGGGGAGATATTTCTTCATTTATAAATAAAAAATCACGGTGATTGCGCTGTCATTATTATCAGCCAATTTTCATAGCATGTACAGTAAATACTGTACATGGAACCCTCCCAAAAAATAAGAGTAAATTCTGATAATTTTATAAGAGGAATCGAACCCAGAACCCCGAAAATCATGGTATCATGCCTTCCTTCTTGACCACTGTACCATGTGGAGAACTCGACAGCCGTTCTCCTAAATTAATTACTTATCTGTAAATCACTCAACCGTATCGTACCATTAACAGTTCTCGTAACACGTGTTACAGTTTCTGTAACACAGATCAGTTTAAAACTGGACATGCTATGTGTATCGGGTGTTATTATCATTATTAAGAAGCCCATCATTTCAATCAAAGCCATGACATTTCCTGCAAACCTCTTTCGTGATGAATGCCAAGATTCAATCGTCTATCGGTTGTATTAGCGTATCCTATTTGGATTTTTTAAATTGCACCCACATCAAGCGTCATCTTCCTCAATAGGAAAAATTGATGTTGCTTAATAACAAATAAGTGCACAAGTGCGTAGAGATCTTACCTAAATTATGCAAGCATTACTATAGGCTAATAAACGGATGTAATCTAAAAAGTTTTAAGATCGTAATGTCTTACCTAATATGAAATATATTTAGAAAATTGTGAGTAACAGTTAACGTTTCAAGTGAAACCCATGTTGAATTTTTCCATTAATGATCAATAGTTGCTGTCATAAATTTGTAACCTCCACCCTACTTTGAATGACTGGACATTTAAACAGCAATGAGACACTAAGTCTAAGTTGAAGTAATTCATGTCGATATTAATAAGAAAAAAGGCAATTTCGTTAAACGCTTCATTAAAATATTACAAGGAATAAAACCATCCGCTCGATAGAACTTGTTTTTAGTCTTTCTTAACAAACGTCCATTAGAAAATCGTGCCTGTCCAAAAGAATCTCATTTGGTTATGGTTTGTGATAAGTTTACACATACTACTTTTCAAACAGAAAATAGAAACTCTTTAAGAAGATTATAATATTATTGTCGGAATTAAATGCAACTGTAACATTACTGTAAGTTTGCTAAATCTCATTAAAACTCTTTCTGAGGAAGAAAATACACATACATTATCCATTCCTTTCAATTAAGCTGCCCCCTTTTTGATCTATTTGACAAGACCTTGCAAAGAAAGGGCCTCAACTCCACCTTTCTTTCATTTAATCACTGGGCTGAAATATTTTCCCATTTCGCATATAGTGCAATATGTTGTTACAACTGCTTCACTTTTATTTTTTATTTTCATGTATATTGCCCGGACTTCGGTATCCATTGTGATGTTCGTATTTTTCAGTTTAGTGTAAAAATGTAACAACTTGGCTAAATCGAGTGGTAGCAAACGATTATCTACCGAAATCATGGAGTTGATGTAAGCCTAACAATTAACAACCAGAATGTTTTTTATGATTCCTTGTCGAAAAAGTACTCTTTGTGCGTTTCTTTTTCTCTACTTTTGTTCTGCTTGAGATGCAGGGAGATGCAAGGTGGTATTGGGCGGTTATGTGCTGTGCGGAACGTTAATCATTTCTGTCTTGAAACATCATGTTTCCATAATTTTCAGTGCTTGAGTTCTGGTGGCATCAAATGACCTCCCTTATCTCCACCAAAAAGTAGCAAAATGATTCACAAATACTGAAAAACATGGGATTATTCAAGCCCGGACCGTTAAAATATAAACATAGCACTTTCCACTTCTTTGTCAACTAACATTAAAGTTGAGTTACTAATTAATGTAATAGAACGGCAGATGATTTTTGACCTTCACCAAAGTCCATATGGTTCGTTCTCCTAATATGACAAATTTATATACCAGCAATAAAATACCCATCCTTTATATCTTGAGATATTTTGCTTACAAAGCCACCTTTAAGGTGTTCGTATTTTACCCTCCGGTGATCTCAGATGATCTTTGACCTGTACTAAAACAATGGGGTTCCCATAGTGCGTCCACGTGGAAAGTATGAACAGTATTAATGCATGCTACCTTGATATATCTGTTTACAAGGTTTTCCTTTTTGACCTCTAGTGACCCTACACGACGTCTGCCCTCCACCAAAAATAGAGTCCCTGCTCTCAGTATGATAAATGCATTAACCACGTGTTAGAAGTATCCATTATTGCCATCGTGAGAATTTGTGTTAACGAGCCAAGCGTCACAATCACAGACAAACAGACAAACCCACACACGCACACACTTGCGCGTTTTTGCAAAGCAAAGGCAAAGGCAAGAAATCAAAAAGCTAGAATCTTCCAATTCGAAATGTGTTTCTCATAACTAGAAAATTAGTATTTCAATAGAAATGTACCTTCAAACGTTAATCCCCTCTTTCAATATTTTGGAAAGTACCAGCCCTAAATGGGTGATCACACGGGACGCAGCACTGTGTCGTGCGACGTTGCGCCGCGCTGCACTTTGACAACAGAGGCGAAATTGATTTAACTTCCACGGAATATCATTTTCAAACAGTCAATCACTGAACTTCATTCAAAGACTCGAGATATGCAACACGTCTTTTTTGTCGAAGTTTGTTCTTCGTTTACACCCAGTTACTTAGCGGGCATAGGCCAATATACAGTAATTTGTACATAACACACTTTATACTATCGGGCAAAAGTGAACCTCGTTTCATGCAAGAACAAAGATGGCAATTGGCGACTAAGGTCTGCTTTCAGCAGTGAAAAACAGGCATTTATATACAATAACATTAAAACTTACAAAGTTGTAAGCATATAGTTAAATGCATGGAAAGACATCGCATGATGATACAAACCCATGATCTTTCAAAAATATGACGTACTTCCGAAAAGTGTACACATATCACGCACACATAGGTCATATATGGGATGATTAATTACACCAACAATTGGAATGCTATAGGCCTGTTATCTACGTCTTATTTATTAAAATTTGAAAAGGTGCTAATATGTTTCTTGTTTTTGTTTGTTTTTTTTTTTTGGCAAAATCTTTGAACACCCGAAATGAAAGCCCCCAGCATCAGTCAACCTTTTGTCGAAATAATAAGAAATAATATTTGTTAAGGAAAAAAGGCCAAAATTCTAGCCCGTCGAGAGGCTTCTAGAATTGCTGGGGAAGAAGAGGGAATAAAAATTTTAAAGCCTGCAGTTTGGCATTTTGACCTTTGACTATGAAATCCTTAATAACCAAGCAAGTTTTGCCCCCTTTAAAGTTCCCTTGAATGAAATCTTTTATGTTGAAAATGGGTAGTGCCACTTTCTGTGATCTGTATTTTTGTACAAGATTTTCTGGCTCGCTTCGCGCCAACTGATGGTGGCGCTCCACTGAGATAGTGCCAAAGGGCCTCTCACTCACGATATGTGCCACGTAAAACTCCCAGTCCGCCCCTGCTCGCAACTACAATCTGGACGAAAAAAATGTTCATAATTGTTACCATCAGTTCAAGGAAGAGATTACGATCTCCAAATAGGTTACATGAAAATACAACACTCCTGAGAAACAGAAGGGGAGGGGCCTGTGACCCTTAAAGGATGATTCAAACGCTGGTAATCCGATAACCTTAGAGTAGGAATTGTAAGCTAACAGGCAAATATTTCATATATCCTGCAAAATCGTCATAGTTCCACGGGAAAAAACTTGAGATGATACTACGCCTAATTTGCATGACCAGGTTAACACTTGATTGAACGGTTTTAAAATCACTCCCTAAGCCTGTATTAACTTCTTTGTTCTGAAAGATTGCACGAAAGTTCAGCGCACCAAACTGGTTCATGGTAATTGCCAGAAAAATTCTTTCCCATCCAGTTCAACCATTCTGAGTAAAGTACGACTAAGTGTAACAAATTCATAGGCCAAAAGAAAAACAAGAAAAATACACTGGAATTGCTGAGATTATAATATGGGCACAGAAGACCTATTGAAATTCTTTATTAAATAGATTAACAATCGTGACTGAAGAAATGCATCAAAAAAGATTAACCTAAAGATTCTTACGATCTTTCTTTTGGGGAGGGGGGGTAGGGGGAAGTGGATTGCGATGTACTAGGGCATCAGCAAGAAATGTATTAACAGAAAGAGAAATGTGAAACGTTTTTCATGTGTGAGGGTGTGTATGTGTGTAAGTTCTATCATTTTTAAGGCTATCATCAATTTATTTCGAGTAAAGAATTAAAGCTTTGTTACAGCATATCTGGAACGAGCATTTTTCTTGTGATCAACATACAAGGAAGGTGCAGGTAGGGAGGTAAATTTGCAGATAAGGGTCGTATTTTTTGACCAGGCCAAACTAGGAGCATCCGTCGGCTACGCTCTCCGTAGTATCTGATTGACCACATTAATTTAAGAAAGTCTTCAGATTAAGAGGAAACAATTGTGAAACCTCGATCGGAGTAGCGTGAATTGCAATCTGATTATGCTTTACACGAACAAAAGTGCGGATTAATCGTAATTACTCCGTAAATAGCGCAGTAATAATATATTATCATTATATAATATGATAATAAAGCTCCAAAATAAAGCTGCCGCCCGATCGGGACGCTATTATTGTGCCACTTTATTGTCAATTGTCAATTAACCTGGAAATAGTCCATGTAGGGTCAAGCGGAAATGACCGGAAGGCGGTTTTTACGGCAGCAGAAGTAGGACATGCTGAACTATTGTGCCGTTCACAGTCTCAACAATTTAACTCCAATATGGCTGAAACACATACACACACCCATACACACACCAGCAAATTACTGAAGTATGAGCGTTCACTTTTGTTTTGTTTTGTTTTGTTTAGTGTTTGTTAACAGTGGACACATATTTGTTCTCCTTTAGTGCCTTTCCCTCAAGTTACACCAAAATCACTTTACTGAAATAGAAACAAATTCAAGTATCTATCCTTCCATTAGTTAACGGATTTCCTTTGAAACGATTTTCTGTATTTTCCGGACGCTGCCCATTTGACCTAATGGAAGTTTTCTACTCAGATGTTACAGACTGACCAAACCTCTCTACAACGTAGGTTAGGCGCTTTGTAATCAAGAAATGATTGTAAAGTACATATACATTTTAGGAAGACACAGCCTCAGTCTTCTAAATAAGTTTGGCATATAATGCTAAGATGTTATGCTGGGTATAGGCTCATACTCAGCGAAGCCACCAGGATTTCAAAAATTTGGTTAGTGGGAAGGGAAAGTGAAAACAGGCAGATATTAAGGGGGCTTAAGTTGCTGGTGCGCTTTTCTTTATTCATTTACTTTATACATTTGCACAGGAGCGCTTGAATGATGGACAAGTGGGGACAAAGGCACTGACTGAGAGGATATGTCATCATGCTCCCTGGTGGCACTACTACACACACTTAAGATAGGCCTACAGCATTGCAACCATGAATTATCTCTCTTTCAAAGCTTAAGAACCTGCTCAACCAAGCAAAATACAAGATGAAAATTGCTCTGTCTCATACATTGAACCCTGAATGGCTTCAGCATTGAATTCATGGATACTCTTATTAGTCTTTTTATGATGCTTTGCACGTATCCAGGAAATATATCTTTATAGAAACGGACCAGACTTAAAAAGAAATTGCTGAAGAAGGGATGAGGTACCTTGCGTCTTATATGACATTCTAAATGAATTTTTCAACCTAAAGTGGGGTGTAAGAAATTTAGTAGACAGGCTGTTCACATTACCTAATGAATATAGACTTCACTAAGACAAATTGGGAGGGGGAACTCTACTTACAGTGCTGAAGAGCAGACATATTTTGAAGGCAATAGGTATGGTCTAAGTTCAATGGTGATTTTTCTTTTAACGTGTACCGGAAACTAGACAGATACAAGACGTCAGACACAATTTTCTCTTCAAGCTTCTACGAAAACACTGTTTAAATGTTATTTTTCCCTTTAATGTACGTATTTATCACACTCAAGTTAATATAAATTGTATTGGCATTTTATGTATAGAGGCAAAAAGCGTGACTTCTTTTCCCAAGGCTTATTAGGGACTCAAATTTTGTCCCAACTAAAGCCCGACCCTAAACTCCGATAGTTTTTGCCACTTTACATAATTATTTCAATGTAAATTTCTCAGAAAAGACTTGACTAAAAATCCTAACGTAGCCCAGAGTAAATAAGGAATGATGACGTATGTTTTAAGCCCCGGTCACTGGTATATAAAGGGTACTGTATATGAGTACCATTCAATACTTATACCCCTAACTTAAATCAGACTGTCAGGATCAAGTATTACAGTACATATATGAATTATCAGCTAGACATAAATTTTTAGCTCAGCTGGCTGGTGAAATGATGCAAATACCTACTCTCTATACAGTACAGGCATCATAAAAAGAAACAAATACCTAACTGAAAGCTACTTAGAATAGACAATATTGAAAGACTATACTTACATGGTGGTTCTGTGACACTTTGTGCCACACACTCTTTTAAAATATTCCACACCAACACGTAGGCAATCCAGACGAGTGATACAGGACGTAATTTAAGAAGCCGTCCCATTTTCCAAAGTGTGTGTTTAATGGATCCTATCCCGTGTACTTCGTTCTATATCAAATTTACACTAGAATCTTGTCACAACGACATTCTGTGATAAACTTTTCAACTAAATGTTCAAACGGAAGCTGTTCCAGCAATGACTTGACTCAATGACTCAATCACTCAATGCCATCACTAACAATGATAGAGTCTTAGTCCGAAACAAATACAGTACTGTTAGCTCTTGTTTAAAGTCCTTCAAGGCACGCACTTGTATTCAGCTAGTTAACAACGCTCACGCTACTAGTACGAACACGGTTCAGTGAGTTTGAATTAAACCCTTTGAAATGACTGCGCACTCTCAGAATATGGGTAGTTGTTATGCTTTCTAATTCGACTTGTATATTATATACAACCTGTATTTTGGTAATGGGTTACACAAGAAGACCTTGACCATAAGCGTTAAACAATGCTAACGCTAGCTGTTCCTTGTACGCTAGACGAGTCTGTGTTAAATGGATCTTATTTCGTGTACTTCTTTCTAGACAGACTCTTGTTCAACGACATCTGTGATAAGCTTTCCAACTAAATGTTCAAGCTAAAAAAGCTTTTCCAGCAACTCTCAGTGAATTAAACTAATTCTATGTATTAATGAGAACATAAAACAAAAATGAACTTTTGTTTATAACTTATTGATATAACAGATAAGCCTATATATATATATATATATATATATATATATATATATATATATATATATATATATATATATATATATATGTGTGTGTGTGTGTGTGTGTGTTCAAATCCGTCCACGTAATGGTTGATAGAATAGTTCAAAAAAGGTAAAAGGCGATAATGTCCTTTTCAACCAACAAACTTTATTTTTTCAATTTTGGCAATTTCAAAAGCGATTCGGATGGAAAATGCAAAGAAGTTGAAAATATCCTCCACTTTAAAACGCACATCTTTGGCCTTAACAAGGATCTTTGCTTCGTAAGCGGTATTTCATTCTTTAAGTCATAATCCCGTAACTTTTCACGCACATTTATGTACTGCTAAATTACTCAGCTCGCGTGCCCATACGTAATTGCTTTGTTACGTAACTGTTGCTTTTTGAATTTTAGTATATGTATGTACTACGTCTGTACTTCTTCATTAAGCGTCTTATACTCACTGAGGAAGGAGATGGATTTTAATAAAGTTTGTTGGTTGACAAAGACATTATCTCTTATTACCGTTTTTGAACTATATGTATACAGAAGTTCCGGATGGTAAAGGGTATCTGATATCAAACTATTTATATGTTTTTATAATTTAACCCTTAGTTTTCCGTGATGAAATAATTATCAAATTTATGGGCCAGAAAACCCACTGAATACTATTTTTATACTTACCATATAAGCAATTCTTGCCCTTTTTGGGTGATTTGTGTAATTTCATAATACAAAAATGGAATACTTGCAGGTTCACCAAGGGGAGGTTTATCAGGGGCCAACTTGTCCATCTTTTAGGACCCTCTCAAGATCTCGCTCCACAACAGGTAAAACATCAGTAAAACCGTCATCGGTACAACCCTTCATTCACTTGAATGAGCAGTGGCGGATACGGGAAGGGGTACAACCCTTCATTCACTTGAATGAGCAGTGACGGATACGGGAAGGGGGAGGGCGGGTCCCTTATTGGCATCTAAAAAATTAAATATTTTAAAAGAATAAATTAAAAAGGAAAGTAGAATGGTAGTGGTACAACATTTTACAACTAATCCACCTTCTGAGAGCCAAAACTATTGGTATAGCTGGTGAAGCACGAACGCAAGTGGCAAACAAAGGCTACCTGCAGTTTGTATAATACCGCAAGTACTGCAGGTAAATGCTAGCATACATGGCCTGCTCCAAAGCATCGTAATGGAAATTAACTGAGGGAGTACGTGTACGTATAATATAATGTAGTGTATATCAGGGACATCATACAGAACGGTCAACTCTTGAACCACCGATCGTCTTTAAGCAGAGTGACATTCAGGCCCGTAGTCAGGGGGCGAGAGGGGCACTGTTCCTACCTATGAAGGATTGCACCGACGTGGGGTCGGGGGAGCATGCCCCAACCTATTTTCAAAGAGAATTTATGACTCAAAAAGTTACATAGGGTCGTGTACACTCTTAAAAAGTTGGGTAAAATTTGTTGGGCAATGTAGAGGTTGGTTAAAGTTTTCCCAATGTTGGGCAAAAGAACCAAGAAACTTATTGACCAACAGTTGTTAAAATGATTTATGTGAATTCCTTCACCCAGCGTTGGTTAAACGTACCACCAAATAATTCTTTTATTAACATCTGTTTGTAAACTTATACATTCACAGTAATTTTTTTGCAAAACGTTCACTTATACTGTGGGAATTTTTTGCTAAGACAATTTGAGAAAAGTATCCGTTTTTATGCTGTGAAATTCTATTGGAACACCGGGTAAGGTTTACATACCTTTCATAAGAATGGATCATTCCAAATTTTTCAAAGAAAAATTGTGATTTTCAAAAAATGCAAGTCTATTTGAAATTAATTGAAGCTAGCAATGGTGAATTCTTGCAGCAAATCATGTTTCTCAGTTGTACAATACAACATAAAGAAGGAAAAATTGAAATATCATGAAGAAAATTGCATTATTAATTGTTAATAATAAAAAACAAGTGTCACTGGATATATATATATATATATATATATATATATATATATATAATAGCCAAACCAAACCAATCAGGTATAAATTAACTCCCAATTAAAATTCTAATGCTTTTGAGAGTGGCCGGCATTAGCAATGCCGGTAGCTTTCAAAACTTGTAGAAGGTAACTTCTCTGGAATATTCCAGTGTGGGTTCTTGGAAAGGGAAGTTAATTATTCATCAGTAGGTAAATTATTGAAAATAGTACCCAATTATTTTGGGGATAATTTAACCAATAAATGGTAATATTTTGCCCAACTAGCCAGTTGGGTAATTTTCAGATTACTACATATTGGGTAAAATTAATGCCCAACAGTTGGTAAAGTATTTAGCCAACCGAAGTTGGTCAATATTTGACAACGGTTGGACACATAACTGCCCAGTGTTGGTCAAAAGTTGGTCAAAAAATTTTCCCAAATTTTTTAGAGTGTAGAGGAGTAAGGTAAGGTTATTTTACGAATAACGGACGTATTTTAATTGCTTTTTTATCACAAATCTTTCGTTACATTGCGAGAAAGTGCTTGCTTTCATTTGCTCTTCAATCTTTTGCAAAACCAATTCAAACGTATTGGCTTTATTCAGTGCTATACTTCTCACAGTATTTGTTTTTCCTTTGCAGATGTATCTATAAGGGGGGATACAGATGGCATGAACGCGAAGAGCTTTTATTCTCATTTCTTTCCCTAAAGAAGATTTCCAATAATTTAAAATGACCATGCTAGCAAGGAATACATTGTTAGAAACTGGAAGTATATCAGTGTTGACCTGCATGTAATCCATGGTCAATAGTGGTTCTAGTGCAAAATTTCCGCGGGGTTTAACAAAATTTTAGGCTCAATAGTACATCAACCACTCTGGCCTCAACGTGCGTAGCCAATCACAACGCACGTTACATAGGATTTGTCGAATGAGGAGCAACCCTTATCTATCCGCAAAGCGACTGCACGATATCGTTACAGAGATGTGTTACCTTACAGTAAAGAAGCCTGAAACTCACTCACTGTTCAATATCCACAGAGTACAATACAAGTAAAAAAATACTAGTGAGATGATGGGACTTGTGCAATGGTAAAAACTTATTTACTCCACATAAGGTGTCATTAGTTTTAGGAAAGATTCAATATCATGGAAATGTAGTTTAGGTGTCTAATATAATGCCCAAATTTCATTAAATACCTCAAGAATTCCAAGGGAATCCACATCCACAGTATAGCCTTAGACATTCGACCTCAACCATGCACCAGCAGGAGAGACAGAAAGCACCCTCAATCATTCCAACAGGTCAGTTATCACTTATGTGACTGTCCCCCTACAATGTGGGAACGGCTGTGGCATCACTGCTGCATGGTCATAAGTTTTCCCACCGCTATCCTCTGGCAGGCGCGTTGCCAAGAATTTGCCAAGGAGGTAAGCGACGCCTGTAGACAACCTATCTAAGCATAGCACCAACATAGATTGGCACGAAGCGTACAAGAAAATTTAGGCCAAAAATGCCTCCCAGATTGCTAGAAATGCACTTTTCATGCCTTTGAAGTTGCAACTAAACTTTTCTACATTAAAATCTCACTAACGATGTCATAAAAAATCGTCGGTTAAAAAAATACAAAAAATATGATCGGGGTGGTTGCCCCCAAAGCTGTGTACCTGTTCTCTGGCAAGGATTTGTTTAGCCTGCGGAGCAGACTCTGTAGCAGCCTTCCAAAAGATGGCGCTCTCTCAGAAACCATAATACACCCCTGAATATATTCTATACAGAGTCTGCAAACCTTCGTCCAGTTTTCATTTACGCGAATCCCCAAAATGCGGGATAGATTATTATTCATAAGAAGGTCACATGGTGTTCACGGTACTGACTATTCATGTCTATCAACGGCCTGCGACGATGCACATATACGAATACTTCTGAAGATACGGTGACATCTTAAAAAGGTACGTGATTATCATGTATGAGCTAAAATTCGAGGTAATCCTTGCAGTGGAGAGTCAAGCCTAACGTTAGGCGTCAACAGTGGCCTGTATATAGGCTCTCGCATGGACAAAACGACAACGTTCCTTGCTAAACTGTATATGTAGACATGTACATTATACAGCGAAGCCAGTAACTATACAGTAAATAGCGTACTGCACTGCATAACGTGTATACAAGTGAAAAAAAATTGTCTGCTGTAGCGAAGCAACAGGTCGCTCATGTTGACTCCGCCCCATACCAACGCTGATGACGTGTGCATTAATTATCATGAAGTTATTTTTGTCTCGGAAATGAGATTGGCTAGAAAGTTGGCAGGCTATCGTATTGTATTAAACTTCGTCTGTATAGCCTACTGTACATTAGGGGTAAGCATATATTAAGAATTGTACTTGTAGCTGATAAAACTCACCAATAGCCTGCTTACAGCAGGCTAGGATTTGTTAGGATAAGCATTGTGACTTTTCAGAAAGAATGTAAATGTGTAGTCCCAGTGTAGTCGGAAAACCCCTTATGTGTTGGGCATCTTTCCTGTCAGTCTCTTCACTTACTCCCTGGAAGTGGTCAAAAGACCAAAAGTACTCTCATGGCCCCAAAAGTCAGATCTCACCCTTCCTACTTCTAGTAAGTATAGCTAACTATGTTTTGTCGATGTCAATGTTTTTATAAGCAATCAGACAAAATTCACTGTGTAAAAGCATCAACAAAAGCATCGTATTTTTTGCATTCTAATTCTGTACTGTATATAGCTCTTTCAAGTAATCACTTTCTTCATAACAGGTTGCAATCACATTAATGTGAATATATCACTCATTTTACAAAAATCTCTTACTCTCTACGAAGGAGTAGGAGGACGTCCTAGTCTTCTGGTTAATTATGTATCAGTATCGTCACACTCAACAACTTTCCGAAGGTAATCAGACTCCGTTCGAAGCAGATACAACCCTTTACAATATGGTTTCCATCCCTAGTTTAGCAATTAATCCTTGGCTTCAGTAAGTAATCCTTGTTTCAGTAATTAATGCTTGGCTGTTTCAAATTTCAGCTAGTTCTCAATACACTGGATATAAGAAACTCATACAAATTAAGGAAGGTAACATTGTCGTCATAGAATCAAAAAGTTTCTATACCGTACACGGCGTTTCGGGTTTGGGTTTACTTCAAACTTTAACAGTATCCATGTCTAATCATTTTTTTTAAACTTCAGGAACTATCCAAAATGTGATACTGGAAACAAATACCAAACGTCTATTTATCATTTCAGCTGCTTGAGATCCAGGGCCGTACCTAGGGCCATATGTTTGGGGGGTGTGAAGGTCCCAAATTTCGACTGGATTGATATTTTTTCCAACTGAATGGTGGCGCGTAAATTGCACCATATTTTAGGCACCCTGCGTTTACATACAGCAGTGGGGATCCTTCCTTTGTCACTACATAAAGGTGCCGTGGTAGGGGAGGGGTTGACCCCTCCCCTTTGAGAAACATTTGTTAATTTAAGGTTGCTTAGATGCAAAATGGAGCTATCTTTGGGGTATTTTGGAGCTGATCATATATGGCTAGTAAATGTCCATAATTAAATGAATTCTAATTTTTCCGCGACTGGTTTGATTCTTTTTCCAAATGAGTGGCGGCCCGTAAATTGCATTTTCCTTTTTACGGGCGTTACTTTTGTATGATACAGCAGTGGGGATCCTTCCTTTATCACCTTATAAAGGTGCTGTCCTGGGGGAGGGACCAAAGGGGAGGGGGTGTCCCCCTCCCCTTTGAGAAATTTTTGTTAAGGTAAGGTTGCTCAGATGCAAAATGGTGCTATTCTTGGGATACTTTTGGAACTGATCATATATGGCTGAAAAATGTCCATAATTTAGTGAATACTAAGATTTGGTTAGGTGAAAGTAGAAAGTATGTTGTCTAAGAGAAGAATACCTTTTTTAACAAACCTCCTAAAGCCCCCCCCCCCCTTTTGACTACTTTAATGCCTTCTATTCTGGCATCTAATGATAGTATATACCTGTATAGGCCTCCTGGAAGCTCTGGATCAATTATATAAAATGGGGCAATGACATAATGCTTATTACCTGGCATCTAAATAATATAGAGTATGACGCCAAGCACTTTACATGTATCGTATTTTTACTAATTTTGAACGAAAGTCCAGACGAACAGCTTCCAGCAATGGGAAATGAGCGGGAGGGAGAGTATAGGTGCAGACAGGTATACCAAAAGGGGTTTAGGACTAACAAGCGCGTTTTCAGAATGTACACCTAGTTTATGCTATAAAAGTTCACTGGTACGTTGTGTTTATAATGTTCATAAGTGATACAACGTGGATTGTGAGGATTGCGCGCAAAGCGCACCGAAATTTGGGGTATACTTCAATGCCAAAATGAAAAACCTGCACGCAGGCTCATTCAAGGGTGGTGCATTGATTTGCCGACATGGGGGGAAGCGCCCTGACTGGGGGCCAGCTACTCTAAGACCCGACAGATGCAATGGGTTGCTGAACTCAACATATAAGGCGCGCGAAGCGCGCCGAAAAATTTGGGGTTATATTGAATTTTCATTAAGTTGTATATGAAGGTTGAAAAAGTTTGGGCTTTTTTGAAGAATCTGGACAAAACCAAGAAATTTGTCCGGGTGACTGCATGGTCGTCGTCGGGGATTACATTCTTTATCCTACCCATTAAGGATCTCCTACGAAACTGAAAGATCTTTTTCTTACAAAATATGTATGCCATGATGGCGAGGCTGAAGAAAGAATCTTCCAAAAGTTAGGAAAAAGAGGAAAGAACTTCGAAACGATGCATTTTCGTGTTTCTCTAGAATCACGCCTACACGGAAGAACAACATTTGTGGAAATGTTGAAATACAATATGTTTGAAACGGGGACGTTACCACTAGATAGAACTATGGATGAAAATTTTGAAGATGAAATTTTTTGAAGTTATAGAAAGAATCGTTACAGAACTTACTAGCTACGGGCCTGATAAATAGACGTTTGGAATATTTTCTGAGTATATCTATGTCTTCACCAATATTAATCTATATAAAATTTTGCGCAATTTTGTGGGGCTCGGAAAAATTTGGGGAGGGGGGCTAAAGCGCCCTAGCTCCAATAGAACTGTGTCTGGTAAAATTACCTTAATAATGTTCATGAGATTAATTGTAAACCGTGACGTATGCGCGCGAAGCGCGCCCAAATTTTCATTAAATAAGATTTACATAATAAAACCTGCATTCAGAATCTGCATCGAGATACTTTCAATTGCCCAACAAACCAACATGTCACTCAAAAAGCCAGTCTTTTACCTGGTAATTTGTAAACAGCTTTCAACTTCTGTTGCTGTGCTTCTCCGAAAGTTGCTATCGGAAGATATTGATAATAAGAACAACACTGAGATAAGGTTTGAAGCGCGCGGAGGGCGCGAAAATTTTGAGAGTTTGAGAAGAATTTGAGAAAAAAAGGACAGCTTTGATTTGATTTGACGTGAGGAAAATAACGTTTGGTATTATTCTCACTTGGTCTAGCTGGATAATATATATACAAAATTTGACATAGGCTCAGTCGGAAAAATGTGCTAGACTGAGATATTAGAAATTCCAACTAGTTGGAAAATATATACAAAGTTGACATAGGCTCAGTCGAAAAAATTTGCTAGACTGAGATATCAGAAATTCCAACTGGCATTTCAGATTTTCCGACTATCGTCGCTCTGACGAACTTTGGGGGGTAAGACACCCCCACACACCCCCGGTCGCGACGGTCCTGTTGAGATCCCTTGATAAGAAGCCAACTGTATTCAATCACTTCATTTCTGAGAGTCCTTCCAATTTCTGTGACTTACGTTACACGAGCCTTTAAGCCTTTGGTGACGCCGGCCGAAGTTTGTACCAAGGCCAGGAGTTACCCCAGACTTTTCGGGTGGGGTGATTACCTTGCCTTGTGTTAGGGGAATGCTACACCTTTTCACGATACTTTTCCAGCTATGGCAATGTTACTGCAAAATTTGAGAAATCAACCCTAATTTCTGCCAAGCGTGATTTATTTAAAGTGGCACTTATTTCAAATTATCAGACTCTCGGGCTCCCCAAAATGTTGAATAACAAAACAAGAGGATTCTTTTAGTTTTTAGCATAGCCATGTTCTCTAACACTTCCTCGACGAGAAAGGTAAAAAGTAGTTTTCAGGTAAGACGAAATCTAAACATAAAGGATATTTCGATAAGGAGAGCTTCGTATGGATAAAATTGACATTAGCCTTACAATGGTTGGCATGAGGTTACCAATCTGACATTTTAAACATTGTTCAGGATATCGTACTCTAAAACACAAATTTATAACTTCATTTCTACATTACAGTCTAATATACACGTTTCAGGTTTGGATGCAGGATTTGCCTGATAATGGATGCTGGCAAACCCCCCGATAGGATTAGCAAAGCACTGACCAGAGACTTGGCTAGGCTATTTTTCCAAAAGGATTTAACTTCAAATTTTTGCCTAATACCAATGCTGGTTGTGACCACTAGTACGGTGTATAAGGGACGGATTACATCACCTTGGAAATTTGATAAAAGAAATTACAATTGAAGATATCACTACAGCTACCCTATGGTAAGTAGGGGTAATTATGCCAAGAACCATAATGGTTTCGCAAGGAGTGTGGCAAACGTTACACGTTACACGTTTTAAGATATTTTGTAGCCCAGAGTCTAATACATTGCATCCGTGCGTGTTTCTAATATGACAGATGTAGCCAGGGACAAGTGGGAAAAGAGGAAAATGGGGGATGCCTCCCCAAGTTGAGCCACTACTGATAACATGTTGATGAAAAAGAAAAATGTAAAGGATTTTTTCGTGCTCAAAAACAGAATGTGCCCCGGACGGAAAAACACTGACACGGCACATATGCAAACATATCTTGTCTTAATGCTCGGTTTAGTTTCCGCCAAAGTAATGCCAAAAGTCTTGTTGGGGTATCATTTAGTCATGCGGTTTTTATATATGCTTTTGAATCCCCAGTCACGTTATTTTTCCCTGGCAGAACCTTTTCAACTGCTGGTAACTTAAATGATATTGCCTGTAAACTCGCCATCATATTAGCCATGAAGCGTTTAAGTTTTCTGCACATTCAAAAAAACATATATCCATTACAACTTTACAACTCTGATTGTTTCCCCGACGTCCGAGCTCCTTCAGCAAACATTGTCGCTTAATTTTCCTTTCACTTTTGAAAGAAAATTTTGTATTTTTTATACAGTTATTCTCATTACGGTACAGAGCCCTCAGAAGGACATCAAGAAAAAAATTATTGTTCCGTTAAATATTTTTTTCGAGATAGGCTATGATGTCTTTCATTCGAAATAATCATTTATTTAATATGTGCCTTCGAAATAATTTTGCACTGCAACATCTTTTAAGAACGCGTTATGACCATAAGGTATGTGAAATGTGTATGCCCGCCAGCGGTTAGTTATAAACTGGCATCTTGGATGGATATTTTTTCGGGGTAAGGTGCCTATAATCACCCTTGGATCGTCCATTGGGGATAATCACGAAACCCTTTGGCTTAACCGGCTAACTCTAATCCTAATACTAACCCTATTGGAGAGTTGTCGGAACATCCCCATAGAGACGTTGGAATCATAGGCGTAGGAAGCTTTTCGAGACTGGGGGGGGGGGGGGGGCTGACATGAGGCTAGGTTTTCACTCCACATTTAACAAGTGCAATAGAAATCATATTCCTAAAGTTTAATTGGTAACCATCTTGTATCAAAACTGGGTGTTTTGAAAAGCCTAAAATCTGCTCTTGGGGACACTGACCCTAAAAAGTGGGCCTTTTGACGGCCCGCACATCCCACTACGACCGAGAGACGGGATGACTGACTTCGGATCTGTGGTCAACGTGGTCGATAACCTCTAGGATGCAATTCTTATCAAGCGTGAGTAGCTTCAATTTCATCCCCTTCTTCCCCTGGGGTGGGGAACGGGTGAGAGGGAATAACCGTCCTTCAGCTTCAGAATAACGATAATAACACTCCTGGGTTTTCTGACATGCTCATTTCAAAAATATAATTTTCAGTCCTTTAGTTTTTAAAATATCTGGTTTTTATTAGAGGGCTCCCTCTATTGGGCCATAGACCTATGCAAATAAGTTGTGCCATCCATATGACCCACCTCTATGTAATAAAATATGTTGCAGTCCTTTCATGATATTTTTATCGTAGACATGTTCTTTTTGGTGAGGTTGGGGAACAACAGAGTGAGGGCGCTTTAAGTATATGAAGGAGAAATACAATAGCTTTATGTATTTGGCCTTGACAATTGAGCAAAAGTGACCTTTAATTCTTCTGCTGTCTTTCAATATACCCTTTTAAGGGAAATATACCTGCAAGAGGGCGCTGTAAAATAGAGGTGAGAGCCCCTTCCCCTGGGGTGTGACTTACGACCATTCTGAATTAACGTATGACTTTTTGGATAAAATTCCACGTTCCCAATTCCATATGAAAACATCTTTACAACAGTTTTTACATTATCGGTAATTTTTTTACATTATCGGTAGACGAGAGTTTTTACATTATCGGTAACTTTTTTTTACATTATCGGTTCAAAGAGTTTTTACATTATCGGTAAACATTTTTTACATTATCGGTTGTTTTTACATTTGGGGTTTATATTGAATTTTCATTAAGTTGTATATGAAGGTTGAAAACGTTTGGGCTTTTTTGAAGAATCTGGACAAAACCAAGAAATTTGTCCGGGTGACTGCATGGTCGTCGTCGGGGATTACATTCTTTATCCTACCCATTAAGGATCTCCTACGAAACTGAAAGATCTTTTTCTTACAAAATATGTATGCCATGATGGCGAGGCTGAAGAAAGAATCTTCCAAAAGTTAGGAAAAAGAGGAAAGAACTTCGAAACGATGCATTTTCGTGTTTCTCTAGAATCACGCCTACACGGAAGAACAACATTTGTGGAAATGTTGAAATACAATATGTTTGAAACGGGGACGTTACCACTAGATAGAACTATGGATGAAAATTTTGAAGATGAAATTTTTTGAAGTTATAGAAAGAATCGTTACAGAACTTACTAGCTACGGGCCTGATAAATAGACGTTTGGAATATTTTCTGAGTATATCTATGTCTTCACCAATATTAATCTATATAAAATTTTGCGCAATTTTGTGGGGCTCGGAAAAATTTGGGGAGGGGGGCTAAAGCGCCCTAGCTCCCATAGAACTGTGTCTGGTAAAATTACCTTAATAATGTTCATGAGATTAATTGTAAACCGTGACGTATGCGCGCGAAGCGCGCCCAAATTTTCATTAAATAAGATTTACATAATAAAACCTGCATTCAGAATCTGCATCGAGATACTTTCAATTGCCCAACAAACCAACATGTCACTCAAAAAGCCAGTCTTTTACCTGGTAATTTGTAAACAGCTTTCAACTTCTGTTGCTGTGCTTCTCCGAAAGTTGCTATCGGAAGATATTGATAATAAGAACAACACTGAGATAAGGTTTGAAGCGCGCGGAGGGCGCGAAAATTTTGAGTTTGAGAAGAATTTGAGAAAAAAAGGACAGCTTTGATTTGATTTGACGTGAGGAAAATAACGTTTGGTATTATTCTCACTTGGTCTAGCTGGATAATATATACAAAATTTGACATAGGCTCAGTCGGAAAAATGTGCTAGACTGAGATATTAGAAATTCCAACTAGTTGGAAAATATATACAAAGTTGACATAGGCTCAGTCGAAAAAATTTGCTAGACTGAGATATCAGAAATTCCAACTGGCATTTCAGATTTTCCGACTATCGTCGCTCTGACGAACTTTGGGGGGTAAGACACCCCCACACACCCCCGGTCGCGACGGTCCTGTTGAGATCCCTTGATAAGAAGCCAACTGTATTCAATCACTTCATTTCTGAGAGTCCTTCCAATTTCTGTGACTTACGTTACACGAGCCTTTAAGCCTTTGGTGACGCCGGCCGAAGTTTGTACCAAGGCCAGGAGTTACCCCAGACTTTTCGGGTGGGGTGATTACCTTGCCTTGTGTTAGGGGAATGCTACACCTTTTCACGATACTTTTCCAGCTATGGCAATGTTACTGCAAAATTTGAGAAATCAACCCTAATTTCTGCCAAGCGTGATTTATTTAAAGTGGCACTTATTTCAAATTATCAGACTCTCGGGCTCCCCAAAATGTTGAATAACAAAACAAGAGGATTCTTTTAGTTTTTAGCATAGCCATGTTCTCTAACACTTCCTCGACGAGAAGGGTAAAAAGTAGTTTTCAGGTAAGACGAAATCTAAACATAAAGGATATTTCGATAAGGAGAGCTTCGTATGGATAAAATTGACATTAGCCTTACAATGGTTGGCATGAGGTTACCAATCTGACATTTTAAACATTGTTCAGGATATCGTACTCTAAAACACAAATTTATAACTTCATTTCTACATTACAGTCTAATATACACGTTTCAGGTTTGGATGCAGGATTTGCCTGATAATGGATGCTGGCAAACCCCCCAATAGGATTAGCAAAGCACTGACCAGAGACTTGGCTAGGCTATTTTTCCAAAAGGATTTAACTTCAAATTTTTGCCTAATACCAATGCTGGTTGTGACCACTAGTACGGTGTATAAGGGACGGATTACATCACCTTGGAAATTTGATAAAAGAAATTACAATTGAAGATATCACTACAGCTACCCTATGGTAAGTAGGGGTAATTATGCCAAGAACCATAATGGTTTCGCAAGGAGTGTGGCAAACGTTACACGTTACACGTTTTAAGATATTTTGTAGCCCAGAGTCTAATACATTGCATCCGTGCGTGTTTCTAATATGACAGATGTAGCCAGGGACAAGTGGGAAAAGAGGAAAATGGGGATGCCTCCCCAAGTTGAGCCACTACTGATAACATGTTGATGAAAAAGAAAAATGTAAAGGATTTTTTCGTGCTCAAAAACAGAATGTGCCCCGGACGGAAAAACACTGACACGGCACATATGCAAACATATCTTGTCTTAATGCTCGGTTTAGTTTCCGCCAAAGTAATGCCAAAAGTCTTGTTGGGGTATCATTTAGTCATGCGGTTTTTATATATGCTTTTGAATCCCCAGTCACGTTATTTTTCCCTGGCAGAACCTTTTCAACTGCTGGTAACTTAAATGATATTGCCTGTAAACTCGCCATCATATTAGCCATGAAGCGTTTTAAGTTTTCTGCACATTCAAAAAAACATATATCCATTACAACTTTACAACTCTGATTGTTTCCCCGACGTCCGAGCTCCTTCAGCAAACATTGTCGCTTAATTTTCCTTTCACTTTTGAAAGAAAATTTTGTATTTTTTATACAGTTATTCTCATTACGGTACAGAGCCCTCAGAAGGACATCAAGAAAAAAATTATTGTTCCGTTAAATATTTTTTTCGAGATAGGCTATGATGTCTTTCATTCGAAATAATCATTTATTTAATATGTGCCTTCGAAATAATTTTGCACTGCAACATCTTTTAAGAACGCGTTATGACCATAAGGTATGTGAAATGTGTATGCCCGCCAGCGGTTAGTTATAAACTGGCATCTTGGATGGATATTTTTTCGGGGTAAGGTGCCTATAATCACCCTTGGATCGTCCATTGGGGATAATCACGAAACCCTTTGGCTTAACCGGCTAACTCTAATCCTAATACTAACCCTATTGGAGAGTTGTCGGAACATCCCCATAGAGACGTTGGAATCATAGGCGTAGGAAGCTTTTCGAGACTGGGGGGGGGGGGGGCTGACATGAGGCTAGGTTTTCACTCCACATTTAACAAGTGCAATAGAAATCATATTCCTAAAGTTTAATTGGTAACCATCTTGTATCAAAACTGGGTGTTTTGAAAAGCCTAAAATCTGCTCTTGGGGACACTGACCCTAAAAAGTGGGCCTTTTGACGGCCCGCACATCCCACTACGACCGAGAGACGGGATGACTGACTTCGGATCTGTGGTCAACGTGGTCGATAACCTCTAGGATGCAATTCTTATCAAGCGTGAGTAGCTTCAATTTCATCCCCTTCTTCCCCTGGGGTGGGGAACGGGTGAGAGGGAATAACCGTCCTTCAGCTTCAGAATAACGATAATAACACTCCTGGGTTTTCTGACATGCTCATTTCAAAAATATAATTTTCAGTCCTTTAGTTTTTAAAATATCTGGTTTTTATTAGAGGGCTCCCTCTATTGGGCCATAGACCTATGCAAATAAGTTGTGCCATCCATATGACCCACCTCTATGTAATAAAATATGTTGCAGTCCTTTCATGATATTTTTATCGTAGACATGTTCTTTTTGGTGAGGTTGGGGAACAACAGAGTGAGGGCGCTTTAAGTATATGAAGGAGAAATACAATAGCTTTATGTATTTGGCCTTGACAATTGAGCAAAAGTGACCTTTAATTCTTCTGCTGTCTTTCAATATACCCTTTTAAGGGAAATATACCTGCAAGAGGGCGCTGTAAAATAGAGGTGAGAGCCCCTTCCCCTGGGGTATGACTTACGACCATTCTGAATTAACGTATGACTTTTTGGATAAAATTCCACGTTCCCAATTCCATATGAAAACGTCTTTACAACAGTTTTTACATTATCGGTAATTTTTTTACATTATCGGTAGACGAGAGTTTTTACATTATCGGTAACTTTTTTTTACATTATCGGTTCAAAGAGTTTTTACATTATCGGTAAACATTTTTTACATTATCGGTTGTTTTTACATTATCGGTATTTTTTTTTTTTTACATTATCGGTCGTTCTTACATTATCGGTTGTAACACCCTGTAACACTTTTCTAAAATTTGCCACATGCACTGCGCAATTAAAGAGGTAATGCTTTCACCTTTGAGTGTGCATAGTACTTCGCTGGTTGCCATTCAACTCACTGTACGTGTTACTGTGAACCTAAACGACAACTGCAGAGTTTTTTCGTCAGAAGGTTATCAATCAGTGGTGTTATCAGTAGCGTAACTGGGGTGATAGAAGTGGGGGAGGGGGGGGGGGCAGAGCTGAAAATAAGGTAAATGTACCGACGGCATAAAGTCAATGTACTGACACTTTTTCAGAGGTTTATCACTTAACAAGACACCCCGCACCCATGACCCCCTCCATCCACCCAGGGGTAGCGCAGGATTTGCCCGACGGAGGACAGACTCCCCGACTAGAGGGCCAACGACCCGAAGCCCCGACAGCTAGATAGCGTCGAGGGGTTCGTGAGGGAAGATTTGGGGTACACCATGCCACTGCGGGGTATATATTGCATAAAATTTGTATAAACTAGTGGGAAACAGTTCCGCGTTGATTTAATGTTTTTCCCGGAATCTAAACTGTAAAAAAAAAACGCGCGAAAAGCGCGAATTTTTTTTTTTTTTTGGGGGGGGGGGGTAAGAGGAAACTAAAAAGGATTTATACTTATTTAAAGCTTATATAAAGGTCAATTATCCTGTCAGTTGGGCCCTATCGGGCACAACCTACGTTGTAACCTACTTTTCTTTTCGAGTATCTAGCGGTATACCGCACGACAGACATAAAGGAGGATTAACTAAGTTTAGCGAAATGAGATGAAATTCCCGATATTTACATAAATCTATGTATTCTACTTATTGAGTTACTTGAAAAGATGGAAAGGGTTTGTGCTAAATTAAGCTATAAGTAACGGAACTGAGAAAGATTGGGTAAAGTGTACCGAAATTTGCAAAGCGTGCGAAGTGCGAGAAAATTTTTAGTAGGCCTACAATACAAACGTACTCAATCAGTAAGAACAAAAAGAAAAAAATCAAAACTGTAGGGGCTGTAAACCGTATCGGGGATAACATAATTTGTATCGAAAGCACTTGGACTACCCTCTGAAATAGCCAAACTTTGCTCCGTTAGTACCTCAACAACTGACACACACAAGAGAACAGTAACTAGGCTGTGCGATGCGGGATGGAATTTACGACCTCTATAAAAATTGTGCACTCTTCCTACATGTTACTTGGTAAGGGTGACAGGACTATCCTATTTAGCTATGTAGAATGAAACTATTGGAGATACTGGTGTGACTCTACAGCGCGCGTAGCGGGCCGAAAATTTTGGGTTCTTACTAGAGAAATTGTCCTGTTGAGAGCAAAAACAGGTAAACCGTCGGGGAGACTACTCGCCGTCTACACCGTACGGATGTACCGACAAGATCAGCAAATGCACCACAGACCATCCCAGGACGACAAGTGGGGGGCGACCGCCCCCTGCCCCCTTCAGTTACGCTACTGCTGTAAACACACACTTATACACTTTTCTGCTCGGGAGAGCACGCACAAAGAAGCAGACAGTTCAAATTGAAACACTGATAATTCAGGAATTACACCTAAGTTAACTCTTCTCCAGGCCAGCGAAGAAGGGAAATTCCTGCCCGCGCTGAATCGGGTAAGCACTCATTAGTTGTTGAGGATGCAACATTTGATTTCGTTTCATGCTGACGACAATCTGTTGATTGTTTTGTTAGGGCATAGTTTTGATAAAACAACTGATAAAACCAACTCAACATTTCAAATCGAGTCACAGTCAGTAAACCATAGAAACACATTTAAAGTGATATTACCACTTCAAGAAAAGGGAAAAACATACGGCTTATGTTTTTCTTTATTTGTCAATATAGTAACTATACTATTCATGGATGGAGTTGTTTATGTAGTGACTGCAAATGGAAGTGTGAATGACAAAATATAAAGAAACAGAGCGAAAACAGTCAAAATCTGCAGGCCATTTTGAAAAAAGCCGTCCTCATTACAAATGTAAACCATGCCCACCACAACACTATATGAATATTCAATGGATCACGCAGCTGTATTTACCAAATTACTGTACATGGGCTTACATTCCCTCGGTTATTCATGCATTAGCTGGGAATAGAGTGATTTTGAAGGTTGTATACTGCACAGCACACTTGAGGTTTTGAAACAAAAGCAAGTTTTCATCATAATACCCGTGTAAGCGAATTTCACCCTAACAGTATTCAAGAAGACACTTGCATACTAACGCTTGTAACGGTAACCACTTACACCTCTATAAACTTGCTCACTTCCCCGCATCCCAAGTCTTTGTGCCTGGTCTACATATCACATAATCTACGTAAACTGGACAATGATACACTAATTGACAAAAAATGTGTTGAGTTTGTAGATATCGACAACTAGCAAGGGGACTTACCTCAAGTATGACAATAGTCGTAGTCGTAAAATCGTATGGCTCTATTCGATTTCCTAAGTGAGCAATGTGTTTTTCCCTCGGTCAGCTTCGATTGTTGTTTGTTGTTGATTGTTGTTAGATGGTTCCTCCAAGAGTTTCCAACATGTAAAAGAATTTGTTGTAATCCGCGGAGACGGGGGGGGGGGGGGCTACGGGGGCTTTAGCCCCCGCACTTTTTCTGCCGTGGGCCTTTTGGGCCGACTTAAACTGCATTTTGGGCCGCCTTAAACTACATTTACGTTATTGAACATATTGGGCCGCTTCGATGATTAGCCCCCGCACTTCAAAATTGGCTCCGCGGTCTCTGTGTATCAGAACTCCCTGGATGAATCAAGACAACTGTGTACATTTTAGGTGGGAAACGTAACAGGGAAAGAATGTCCAGGTAGTAGCAGCTCCATAGTATGACCTTGCGACGGAGGGTAAGCATCTCAGATGACAGACTCCAAGCTGATATCGTTGACCATCGATGATTTGAATGACTCAAGAATTGTTCAATATTATTCGTCGGAGGTGGTACTCACATATCATATCGATGGCCAGTCTCGTGGGTAAATTGAGTTAGGTTTACTCGTATTTTCTTGAGTCTGCCTTCAGAATCATGCAGAAAGCACTCTTCACTCTTCGATGATCACGAAAGCTCAATAACTGCACAAATTTTAAAGTCCTTTCCCTTCCAGACAGCAACCCTTGGTGATACTTAGTCCCAAACTGTGACGTTATCGAGTAGCTCACGAGGGCTGTAGTTTGTTCCGAAATTGGTCGGGTGGCTTCAACAGAAATTTCTCCTTTCGATTTAATAAAACTTTTTGGATATCAGTTCCATGGTACTGCCCGCCTACAGTCAGTAGTCAAGTACTTAGGCTTTAGTGTGAATATCATGTGTTCAGTGTTCGTTCGCTGGCATATACGTGGGCACCTTTCGTTGTGCTGCATTTTGCATATTCATATATTAGCGCACTCCCATTGGTTTGTTCACCCAGGAGTGGGATTGAATGGAATGAAGATTGTGTGGAATCATTTTCGATTTTTATAGTTTTTGTCGTTATTTTTATGATAATTGAAACAATATTTGGACCAACTACTTGTGTGAGGGATCTTTATTTATCTTTTTCGTTCGAATGGGCTGCTTAAACGTTATTCCAACACTTTGGAAAAGACAGTGTTATGTATTTCCCTTTCTTAAACAGGCAATATCACTTTAAGTGTACAATGATCTCTATGGGTTAGAGATGCACATGCATGATTAACTCCCAAATCAGTCTGTAGCTACTAAATTTGTACTTTATGAGACATTTATATACTCTCTTACTTTCCAAAAGAATCCGGCATTATCTAGGCAGTGTTGACAGACATGAAACCAACAGAGTAATTATGCCAACTAGAAGAGATTGTTTCCACGAGTACAAATTGTGAACGCTTCAGTTAAGTCATCAGTTCAAGTTCAAGTTGGCTTAGAAAAAGAAGACATCGTTTCAGATATTGGGAAAACCGTGCATCATTTCCATACTTTGGATATTGCACACGGTGATATTAATGCAGAAAATGTTATCATTGATGAGGTACCTTTTTTGTCTCTTATTAAAAACTTGAAATGCAATAAGTGATGTGACGTACCCATTTTACATGAAATCAACAGGTTGCCAATACCTTATAACGTAACATTCCTACTTATCATGAATGCAGGCCCACATGGAGTAAAGTGGCATTGTTTTCTCTATTGGCATTGAATCTGAAGATGAGTACGGAGTTTCAAAGCCTTACACCTTAAGTATGTTATGACTGTTTTCTTGTCTATTAATGTTCCTTCAAATATCTAAGAGTTTAATGATTTGCCTTTTTATTTTTGCGATAAGCGAAATCCAACTTCTTTCCGTTACTTCTCCATTAATTTACGTAATTGAATAAAGGCTTGTTGGGTTCCAAACAAGTTTGGTATATCAAAAAAAAACCAATGCTCTTCACGAATTATGCTTCTACCGTCATTGAACCTGATTACTACCCATGCAAAATTTACCCTTGTTGAAGAAGTCGTTGGTAGTGTTTTAGCAAAAGGTTTTTGTGACAATGAAGTTTTTATTAAATTCCATTTATCCCACGATAATAAAAGGGCTTTTCTCCAGACGTCTAACAGAAGCAAACGAGACTCTAAAATGCCGACAGAAGGATCTTTTGAAATTGAGTTGACTGAAATGAAGTCAACAAAAGATGAATTTCAAGCGGATAAAGACCCGCTACATAAGCTTGAAGACTTGATACAGGCAATGTAATATATAAGCTGGAATCGAAACCAAGTAGCCTGCCTTTCTACATCAAAACAACTATTATATCTGCCAGATTATACTGACACAATGTTTTAATAATATCTTCATTTATACTAATAAAATATATTTAGTAATCCTACTGTTCTATTGTCTTAGTGGGGTATATCATGGTGCCCATCTATCACCTAGAATAGTTGCAATTTGCTGCTGCACAAGATGCTTGCGTCAATCTATCGTGCCTTTGCGCTCGCTACTTTACCCTGAACTTAATATCCGTACACAAAACTAGGAATGTAAGAGCTGGCATTTCTACAGAAGACAAATCGTCACGATAACAGCCTTTCTTCATTTTCTTCGTAACAAACCTCCATAGTAGAATAATTAATCACAAAAATTAGTGAAGATAAAAGTTTTTGAAGGGTTATGCTGCACATGTATGCTAGTGCTGGCATTAAAGGAAATTTTGTGACTTTTTTGGTAGCCTTTACCTTCTCAGTTTTTATCAGCAAGAAAACTTTTAAAAAATGTTGACTCATCCCAGTTAAGGTAAATAAGTTGCTCTTAAGCGTTATATATACTTTTCAGTGGTAGTAGCTATACTACGAACGGCGAAGCTTCTTGCCAGGGTTGGATATGCAAATGTTTGCAAATTTTCAATGCTTTCACGTTCATTTTTATTATATTCTATATCACCCATGTCAGCCTTTTACATGTAAAGTGTTGCCAACTAAGTAAATATTTAAATTATATATGATTTGGAAACCTTTTTAAAGTCTTTATTGATAAATATAATTAAGACAGGCCAAATACGACCTTAAGGAACGCAAAATGTAGTTACATGACATATCCGTTTGATTTGTACTTAGTCGAACTAGGTCTGGTCGTTGAAGCTATAGTGAGTTCTTCCTGGCTAATTAATCTTAAGAATTATGAGCATACTAAGATAAAGTGCATGTTACTTTTTCAGACTTGAAAGTTTCACTTTTTACAGTTATTTCCACCATATGTAAATATCACTAAAAGGTTGTTATCATGAGAGTGGTATTTTTTTCCGTAGCCGTTTGCAAATTATAAAGGACGTGTACATAGATGCCGTGGATAAAAAAAGTGGTGATATTGTGTAATGGAGATATATAGTAATAAATCGATAAAGCCCCATTTTAAGCTTTTTCTTCCCATCTTGTAAGAAGATAACGAATGTCGAGTTAAGGGGGTCCCTTCGTTAATAGTCTTAACAATTGATGCCCAGTTCTTATGAGTCTCTACGGTCCTGTTTATCGTGTATTTCCTGTAAAAAGATTTAATTTGATTTCATTTGAATACCTCTTCTCTTCACAAGAAGGAAAATGGAAAAGGACACTTAATGTATCTCGCTTCCCTAAGATATTGAGAAGCTGATTTTCTTTTTACCGTGGCTATATCTTGAAGTAAACTGATGGCTCATTTTACAGCGACTGGATAAAGTACATTCATTAACATTTTGTTCTAAACTTGTTCCAAGATGACTTTTCTGCAAGTGCAAAAACGGCTAACAGAGGAGGTCATGAACAAGGGACTTTGTTAGATGCCTGATACTATTTAAAAAGTAGTTCATACTCAAATTGACTTTTATATATTCATTCCTGGAGTAGAATATTAACGTTCACCTTATCCATTAAGTTTTAGACAAATGAGGAATTGCAAATTCCAAGTTTTCTGTATATAAATTTAAGCAAGAAAAAGTTTATTTCATAGCTTCTAGGTAAATATTTTTAGTTTTGACTTTTCAAACTAATTTTTTTCTCTTTTCTTTTCTTCTTTGTTGACCGTGGATTGACTTCGGCTGTCGTTTAAATTTTCTGGTGAAATAAAGCTTACAAAATTCCAATTACCAACATGTATCCGTATAGCATGAACTCTTGGAATTTTTCAGGTCTAAATTTAAACTAAAATTATATATGGACATAACAAACAACGTAATGATGTACGACCATAATATCAAACATCCGTGTGCCAAGTTGAATTATCGTAGAAAATGTGACAACTTCAACTTAACTAACCCTGAAAATCCAACATGAGAATTTAGATAACATTTTCATAAAATTGTTAACTTAATTTCCTTTCCAAATTTCAAAATTAGGTCCTCTCGGTAACAGTCTCCTACTACGGTTTACTAAGCGCATGGTATTAAACTTGCAACACGGTTGCTTATAATTATACCTTTGAAACATTTTGTGACAATCTTTCCCTTGTTCTTGTTTAATATAAAAAAGGATAGGACAGTATACTCCTTGAATATACTTTGTAGTTCGTAATTCGTTTAAGTCCGTCCAAAATGTTTGTCCTAATGCAAGTTGTTTCCTTAAAGGCAATAGGCAGTCGCCCCAAAATTTTCTTTGAAAAATCAGCAAACTCTTGCAAATCTCCTCATATTGCATTACAAGCACCTCTGAAGATGTTTTGAACATAACTATTACAAACAATAGGTAAAGCAAGGTGAAATTCTCCTTGAATTCCACAATTCACTAACAAAAATATTGTCACATGATCAAAATAGGCCAATCATGAACTAAAGTGACAGGATACACTCACTCTGTTTGGGGTGACTGCCTACTGCCTTTAAGTTAAAAGAATCTGTTGTGTCTTTAAAACGTGACTCTTACAACTATTATATTTCTGTTCTCATTAGGTTTTCCACGGTGCAAAATTAATCTCACCCATTGAAATAATCTTTTATGAAGTATCCTCGCTATTATAAGATAGCTAGAGGCCACACTAAATTTTTAACCTCCTTACTGGTGTTTCTTTGAGCAAAAAAAAAGGGCTCATTAAAGCTAAAACGTTGTAGAAATCTTTGTTTTCTCCAGATAAGTTCTGAAGCTTTAAGTCTTTTTAACTGACTGCCGATTTTACGACTGTTTCATGTTCTTATAAGCCCTTGGGGTAAAGGTTAAAAGTGTAGGAGGCATATATAAATTCAATTGTCCCTAATTTAATATGATGTAGATATTGAAGCTTATGCTTCTCAATAACACTTTTCTTTATTGCCGTTCAGAAATACCCTCCCAAGTGGTAAACATTTCCTTTTTTTCTGCCAAAAAACCCCAAATGCCTAGCATATCAAATGGCTGTCTAGGGGCCATTTATATCTTGCATCCCGCATTATAATGATCAGCGGAAGATTCGAGAAACTTGCACTCTTGTAAAATTTGCGGAGTATTGACGCTTATGGTTGCTAGACGTAACCTTGTTAAGACAGGGGGATGGGGAGTAGCTCAACTGCTTTAGGCCCGTTCGCATCTCATTTATTGCTAATGAAAGTGGTGAAAATATTGTCTTCCTTAATATGAATGTAAAACTTTGTTGTGATAAATTCGTGTGCTATAGTTCACATGAATATCATACTTGCTACCGAAAAATTAGAAGTCATGATAGATGTAAAGATTTTGTAACACATTTGGATTAAAGGGTACACGATTTCATAAAATTTATTTTTAACTTCTACTCAACCCACTTTTGGACTGTAGTCATTTTTGGTCCCGTGCGGTTTCCATCTTCTAGAAGAACTACCTGGATCGCCCCACTGTCTGTCGCAGACGTACTTACCTAGCATGAGCTTTGCCATCTTGATTTTATGAGCCTCCTTCCTCTCTTTCTCCAAACTGTGGATAACCCTGTTGCTGCACTTATTACAAAGTATACACTAAAGGAAATAATGCCAGTTACCCCAAACACTTGAGGTTTAAATAATTTTCGTTCCTCGTAAGTATGGTTTTAGAAAGTCATAACTTTCGCTGTAAGAAGATAGAATTGTTGTTTTCCGATAGGATCTTCCTATCAAACAGAATTTAGTTATCAAAATCACTTCTTTAAAATGCGATTCGAAATGTTTTTAAAAAGTACAGAAAGAAAACACAAATCCATTTTCGTTTATATTAAAATGTTCGATATATGATTTAGGCTGTCCATCTCAAAGAATAAGTAAATATAAAAGTCGCAGAAATTCTGCTATATCTTCTCCAATTTTTTCTCAGCAATATTTACAATATAATTAAAACTGATATATGGCACTCTTAAAATATTCAAGTTTATTTCGCCTCCCCTCATCTCTTTTAAAAAATGAATAAGTTATTCTAAGCCTTGGACATTAGCACCCAAAACAACTTATTGCTGGTACAGCATGCCAACATCCCCACAACTCATTTGGCTACCTATTACACATGTACAAGATGACTGTTTACCGTTTTCCATGCAGAGGGTTTAACATAAGCTTGCATGAGCTGCAATCATGGCTGAAAAATATTTTGCTGAGGTCTGTTTTCCCAATCACGGAAAATACCAGCTTTCGCAAGGGATTCTTTGAAAGAAAAAAAGCGACTAAGGACCACCCAATTGAACTAAAGGAAAGAAGAGCTTTAATTCAGGGAGAGGGAAGAACGTCTGACGCAACTGACCTAAAGAACGAAATGTCCGCTGCAAAGACCAGCATAAGAAATGCCTGCAAAGTGCTTGGGTTCGGTCAGGGGAAATTTGCGTGTGTGTAGGGGGTCTGACAAGGAGGTCATATTAAAATGTAACGAGAAAAGTGAGTTTTCACCCTGTCCGAAAGAAGGGTGCGCAGGCTAGTCTATTTGTTGTGCAAGATTCACATATTAACAATATATTGTCAACATCACCACAGAATATGTATACACTACCAAAGTACAATGGAGCTGAGAGTTGCGTAAGCCCTCTACTCTATACATGAGTACTACATTTGTACACAAATGATTTGACTGTCAGCAGGGTTAAAACCATATGGGGACGGAATAATACATCCAACTCAGAGAGGGGGTTGCAAGACTTTCTCCCCAAATTTGGTACATGTGTGCCTGGAAACAGGATAGTTCCCTCCATAAAAGCAATTATAGCCAATTTCCTGTTCGAATGGGGGTTGCAGTAACTCCATCCCTTCCCGCCTCTTGCTCCTATGAGCACTCTTAAGTTGAAGAGTGGTTTACGTGATGGCATGACAACTATGTTTAAAAGTTGTTGCAAAAAGTGACTGGTATTTATGACATTTTCTTTAGGATTTTAGAGTTGCAAATGCCATTGTGTATCACTTGAGGATATATTTCATAATTGAATAGTACAGTAGTGAAGAAACACTGAGGTTCTTCCCAAAAGGGGTTTTCGTTTTTTTCGCGATCCGAGCAACACTACACAAAATATGTAAGGTTTTACATTTTGTTGCCCCATTGGTTTTAATCTGTAGCTATATGTAACCTTGGCTTATTTCTCTGCTTTCAAATATGTCAAAGGTCTTGACCGATATCATAGTAATATTGCTGACAATTTCTTTTCTCAATCACGTGGTATCCCATGGCATAATCTCTCTACTTTGGGCAGCACCGGTCTACTGTTCTTGCAGTGAGATTTCACTGTACAAACTCTATTGGGTCATATTGGTATGTATCGATGAGGAAAGTTTGTTTTGCCCTTCTTCCCTGACGTCACGCATGTCCGTGACGAAACCAAGGGCATTTTGATCTTGTCGAGTGAACTATAGAAAGGAGTGCACACCTATATCATTACAAAGAAAATCAATCCTCTAACCAACAAGCTAAAATACAATGATATGGATCGTGATAGAAATACTGTCCCAAACTGGAAATAGGATTGAATAAACAAATTTTAGGGAAGGAGTTTACAGAAAACCGTTTTCCATCAGTAGTCTTCCTACCTTCATAGCTACGTATTTGTTTCAACAGGGATACTGTTGGAAAGTAGTTAACTGCTTATAAGCAATTTGTGGCATTCTGTTCCTCAATTTTTAAATTAATAAATAAAAACCATGGCCATTTGACTTTGATCCAAAGTAAAATTTTTCAAAGAAGGGCATTAAAGGTACCTGATACGCCTTAAGTTTCCACAACTGTCTTGTTGAAATCAATTTATCTTCTTAATAACATCCATAGTATCCTTTGTCATTTAATTGATCAAGGTCCTGTCAACACCATGTTTTAATGCATGCATGTAATAATAAATTGATGAGACAAAAATTGATTTTTTTTCCCTTTATATATAAAAAATTTATGTAATTTAAAAATGTAAGTCTGTAAACATTGAATATTAACGTTTATGGATCGCCAAACGTTCCAACAATATTTCAAGTAACATTTCAGAAATTCAGAAAAGTTTCTCAAGTTAGAAAATAAGTTTTAGTTTACTGATTACTCTAAAATTAACTACTCTATTGCCTTAATTGCTTCCAACAAAGTATGTAGCTGTTCTTTGTCTTCTTCAAATTCATCTCTTGCTGCTTTTATTTCATTCAACTCGATATCAGAGGTTCCGTCTCCCAGTGTCTTGGAGTCTCGTTTGGTACTAGCAGGCATCTGAAGGTAAGCTCGTTTATTTCCATGAGGTAACTAAAATGAATAAAACAAATACGAAAAATGAAAGTATCAATAGTGTGAAAGTCTTCTTAATGTAGTTTATGGTAGTTTATGCTTCAATGACATGAGTCTTGTAGGGTGTTATTTGAAAAGAAAAGTTTATACCTAACAACACCAAGGGTCAAGCGGTGGCATACTCTCTAAAGTTGGAAGACAGGTTGTGTTTATAATGTAGTGAAAATAACTGTGTAGGCCTATAGACAACAAATGAAATTAGTCGACAAGTTTGAATGAACTACCAAAAACAGTGATTTCCTATTGGACTATAGTAGTAACCTTTAACCTAAGGCATTTTTCTTTGCAAATTTAATCAGGGCTTGAGTGATAATATCCTTTGGAATGATTGCATTACGAGAAAGTTGAGGCATTGCTAGAATTTACTTGCGGGAGTATGGTCAATGTACGTGAGTAGTGGATCATTATCTTGCTGAAAAAGGTCTCATTCTTATTGCTGTAATGCTATGCATAATGTTACAAGACGACCCGTCAGGAACACCGGATTGAATCCATCGACGAGCGAATGGAAAGTTCCAGAAAATTCAACTTCAACGCAGCCTTTCTAGAATTGTCTAGAAGAAAGAACTGTTTACGCGGCCTGACGACACTTCTAGGAAATATTGACATTGTTTACTGCCGTGCATGCAAGGAACGTTCTTGTAATGTCTCGAATGTGTGCTCTGGAAGTTTCTATTAAGGAACGTTCTCGTAATTGCTGGACTGTGTACACTAGAAGTTTCTGTTAAATTCTGGAGGGTTCTCGAATAAAAGCCTAGCATATAAAAGGCAGTTCAACAACTGTTATGATGGAGAGACATCATAATACTTCATCGGGAGATCAACGAGACCAGACTGTCACACTGCTGAGATATCATAAGCCAGCCACTGACACTGAACACTTCTGATAAATTGCCTTACGCCGTTTCTACGCTGTGTATTGAGATTGTTATCATCCATCATCGCCTAGCTTTGTCGTTATTCGCTCGTGGAACCAGTTCCTACGCTACAGCACGCTGCAGGTCTACTACTGTACCATCGTCGACGTGCATGCACTACCAGCCCTTGGACCAGACCAGAATAACATTAAGTAAAGGATTGTGAGTAACTCTAATTAATTGTTGTAAATTTAAGTAAGATAAGGAGATTGTAAATAATCATTAAGTTGTTGAGTTTTAATCTCGTTCTTTTGTGATCTTTCGCTGTTATTGGTTTGACTTGCGACCACAAGCCGTAACAATAAACTGTTTATGATTTCCATATTTTCCGTTTATCCAATTTTCAGCACGGCTCTTTCGACGTGATGGAAAATAATGTATTTCTATAGCCTAATACCATGCACTATATCTAAGTAGGCAATATGTTTTAAAATTTTAAGAAATCCAAAATTCAAAAACAGTTGCAAGCTTTAAAACTTTTTTGGTAAAGAATAAAAAGAATACCTCGTCAATGATAACGTGCTCTTCATTAATATAACCATGAGCTACTCCCATGTTATGAAGATACTGCACTGCCTTTGTGATATCTGCAACAACATCTTCCTTGTCGGAGTTGGTCAAGCTAAATTGATGGTGCAATTTAACAGTTGAAAGCTTGTATTTTAGATAACGTTCCTTGCTAGCTGGCGCAATTAGTCGATAAGTTCTCATACAAGTAAGCACAGCCTTTACAATACCACTTTCCTCTGAAAAGACCAAAAACGAACAGCAACATCATAATTATGTATTTATTAGATAAAAAAGCGAATGGGGAACAAATGAGAAGCTAGCTTGGAAGTTCCTTTCAAGTAAGTTACCTGTTGGAGGAAAGTTAAGATTCTTTTGTGGACGAAACTATTAAAATCTCTTTTCATCCCTAACAAGCCTCTATTTTAATGTAAGCCAAGAATATAATTGAAAGGCTTTTAAAAAACCGCAATCCTCCAGTCTCATATTGACCAATGTTCTAAAAATTAGGTTACACATGTATTATGTTAGGATTTAAGGGATAAACTTTTCACAGTTTTTAATCTTAAGGTGTATATTAAAAATTTTAGAAAACATATTCGCCTTTTTGGACTTGTTTATCAGTACTTGGGCAAGGAAGCTTCATAAATATATCTGAAAACATAAATTATAACTAATTTGTCATTATAACATATTTTATATTTCAATGACAAAAGGGCATTTCTTACATGCTCTAAGTCTGGTACTACCCTTAGATCTTTTGCTCTGTTAAACAAGGTTTATGTACATGTATTTTTAAGACGTGGTATCATGTACCAATACAAATAACATCTTAATCTTTATGCTTTAAACGGTTTTCGAGAGATAAAATTACTACATTTAATTCAAAGGAACGCATTTTGAATGTGATAGACTGTAGCCATTTCTATTGACGTTCCGAGAAAATCCTTGCTTCATACGTCTAATTACCGTAAACATGACAACCATACCACTGTACAAAGTGAGGATACTAGAATGTCGACGTGCATTGAGGCATCTATCACTGCTCCCTCAAGACAGACTGCTTATTCCAAGAGGTAACTTTACTAAATGGCCTATGCATACATAATATGGAATGACTTAAACGGTTTTTCTACAATGGGGTTTTGCAATACGATGCATCCATTTACCAAGAAAGAATCTGTGCTTACCTTTTTGCATCTTGTGTAATTTGATTTTATTAGTTTGAAATCTGATTACCGAAAATTACCTTTTGACTTTATCAAAAGGCTTTATCTACTAAATGTGATGAATCCACGTATTGCCTCCAAAAATATTCAACATTTCTCTACCTTTGAAATGTTTCAAAATTTGATCTCTTGTGGCACCTGGATAACCTACTAACTCAAAAAAATTAAACAAAAATTAGAGTTCATTTCCTCAGTGACACTCATTCACATACGAAATATTAAAGTATCTATGCTTCCAAAGTTGACCGATCATATTTAAACAGCTTTACAAGTTTGACTCTTGGTGGCTCTTAAACAGATTCTCGCCTTCACCAATAGGAATAGGGTTCATTTCTTTTCAATGTGATGCACCCACAGACTAAGGATGAAGAATGTCCATTGTTCCTATCTTTAGACAGTATTTTTGAGAGGTTTTGAGTTCGATCCCTGGTGACTTAAGGTGACTTTTGACCTTTACTTAAACAAAGGGGCTCATTACTTATGAAGAAACACATAGCCATGCTGCGTGTCACAAGTGTCCATTAAAGGGACGTTGTTTTATGACGCCTAAAGTAGCACAAATATCGTTGAAGCCTTAGACATATACATTAAAGTTTCACGTCGGGTGGTTAACCAGCTCATCAAGTTAGATCACTTTTAGATTCGTAAACACGCACATGCGTAGATACGTACATTCATGTGTGCGTACCTACGTACAGACATACATGTACCATTTTACCTTTGTACCAATGGGTACGTAAGTGTACACGTTCATATGTGCATACGTATATTTCTACTTAAGAACATACATGCACACGTACATATGTACGAACTAGCATATATATGCGCGCGTACATGAATACAAAAAACACATGCACCTACGTGGATACGTCCATATACGTGCAAACATCTGCATACAGAAATGCACACGTAGTCCAACATGATCGCATAGGTTTATATCACATGAAAACTAAAGTGACATATGAATGGACAACCTTGGCTCCTTTTATCACCTGTTTCTACTTGCATAGGACGTTTCCATCTTTGTAAACCAGGAGAAGAGTCGGGTGTTAATCCTGTATCTGTGTCTCGACTGGACGTTGTCTGTCTTTCTTTGTGCCTCTTCTCAATCAAAAAGGTATATAAGTGGGGATTGACGGCAGAATTGATCGGCAAAATAACAATAGCTGTCCATGCATAAACATCACCAGTGACTGCACTCGGAGTAAGAGCTAAGAATCCCATTATGATGATTGGCATCCAACAGACAAAATCCGAAATTACCAAAAAGGAAACTTTGACAGCAATTTGTAGCTGTTCCTCTTTTAACTGCCGATCGGATTTGCTCAGAGATGTCGAAAATTTCGTGGAACGTCTTGCAATAATAAATATAACAGTGTAGCAGACAGAAATAACTATGAAGAGTATCAAATTTAGTATGATGAAGAGAATAAATGAGTATGCCCAACCACTGGGACGCTCAGCCGTTAAGGGAAGAGCAAGACACACACTGGAGCGTCCATAATAATTTCCTTCGAAAACCAATGCAGGTAGAGCACTTGCAATAAGCATAGCAGCCCAGACACAAGAGCAAATAACCATGGTAGACTTCTCCCTGAGTCGACGAGGAGATAATGGGTACAGTACACTATGGCAACGGTCAATACTAATAATGGTAAGAAAAAGGACAGATGTGACACTGCTGATGGTTGAGAGGAACCCTGCTAAGCGACAAGCAAAGCTTGTCTGCCAGTCGTCTGAGAAAAGTCCATAACGACCAAGATAGCTAGCATCAGCAATCGCTATCATAAGAAGATAACAACCCATTAAAAGATCAGCTATGGCTAGATTCATAATCAGCATTGGTTGAGCAGGATTACCCCTTCTTCTCTTTTCTGGATTCTTCCAGTTGAGCAGTCTAACTACAATGACAATGATGTTGCCAGAGAGAGCACTAAGAGCCATGATCCATATTAACACTTTCTGAACTACAGATCGTATAAGATCTGTGCAACTGGAAAACTCATCTGGTGGGGGAAAACATTCAATCATATTTGAGGGATCTTCCAAGAGGCAGCAGTAGTAAAATCGGTCGGAACGACTACAAAAAAGAAAACGAAAAAAAAAACCGTCTACTATTTCATTCTGTAAACCATTTATGAAGATGAGACAGACTCTTTTGAAACTGATTTTGGAATAAATGATAGAAAACCTCAGATTAAATACAGTATTCCTTGTTTAAGGTATTGTGTTCACAGCTGAAATTTGCTTAGTTTGTCGTAAGTACAACACAAGCGTTGAACAATCATGTTCCGAAAGATCTAGGGTTACGGAAAATAGGTCGTTCAAACCTAACGCTGCGCCGTTTAAACACCTGATATGGCTTTTGCTCGGGTATGTTGGAATCTCCTAAAACATAATTCTCCATAATAAAGCCCGTTCTTTGCAATAATTCTCACTCTGTTGATTTGATAATTAATTATGCAATTATGCTATCACCAAACAAGCCCAACAAACAAGTTTGTTGTCTGCTGTCCCTTACAAAAAAACCTTCAGTAATAGATGGACTTACAAGGTTTGTATGCTATCCAATCCATCCAGAAAATTCCGATCAGATGTGATCACGTCAGAATCCTCAAGAGATCTGAGTACAAAAAAAAATAAAACCCGTTTATAATCTGTAATAACATTTGATGATTAAGGCTTGTTCGGAGCTTGCAAAGGCAATTATGTGCCTACCCAAAAGCTGCACATATCTCTGGTGGAAATGTTATTATTTTGATGTTGTTATAAAGAAAAATGCAAGGATGTTTCCGTTACTCTTTGAAGTTACATAACTCGTTATATTTATTTCCATTAAATTGTAACTCGTTACAGTTACTAGTTACAACAATGAAATAGTAACTAGTCACATTAACTTTTGACTTAAGAGTAACTAGTCACATTTCACAGTTTTCAAATGTAACTAGTTACTTGGACGTTAATATATGGTACCATGCCAGAGATAGAGGGGCACATAATCAGGTATTAAAAAGAATGGGGCTCATGAGAGGAACGGCACATCCACACTTGTGCCGGTAAGTCTAAGGTGTTTCAGCAGACAGAGAGAGAGAGAGAGAGAGAGAGAGAGAGAGAGAGAGAGAGAGAGAGAGAGAGAGAGAGAGAGAGAGAGAGAGAGACAATGACCTCAGCTGATCTTCACTGGCGATCTAGGCAGAAGCTCTTAACTCTCAACATGAAGCAGCAAATCCGAGTACTGTGTTGGAGCTAACGCAAACTACACGGTACACGAACTTGGTTATGACCTGCCAAAAGTTTCCAATTACGAAATTGATACTTGAAAGATGGAGAGCTTTATAATCCCATCACATCATTTAGAAAGGATAGCGGCTTTTAACGGGAAAGAGTAATATTATAGCAGTGATAAATGTTTGCACTCCTTGAAAGCATAAATCTGGTAATATGATGCCTTATAATCGTAAACGATATATTTAAACTTTCATATGTCACCGTTTAAAGTGGGGCTAAGTAAATGAGTCGAAGCGATAACCTGATTAATGCTCAACAATAGTTTTGAAATATCAGTACCAGTATGTATGAAGACTATACATTGACAAATACACTGGTCTAGACAATGTTACTACTGGAATCAGACCTGCTGCAACTTGAGGGGTACCACTGACTCGAAGTTGTACCAGAATCGTGGATCTAGAATCAGAGTTAGCTTGAACAGGAGTCGGGTTATACTCTAAGGTATCAAACGGCAATGATTAAAACATGTAACACCTAGTTTTGACAACCTGCGGGCGAATCGTTTCTAAAGGCGCGCTGTCGCCACTGTGTCCTTTAAAGGACTAGAGATATTATACAAATTCAATTTTACTGATTAACATTAAAGTTTAGTCACCGACTCAAGGAAAGGTTGCCGGAGGACAGTTTAATAATTTGAAAGAAGCTCACAAAGGCTCAGACTCATATGCAGTAAAATACAATCTGCGTAATACTAAGCTTTAAACTTAATTTTAAGACTGAAGAGTCAAAAAGAACCAGGAATCTAGTGGCAACTCCGTGAATAAAAACACCTGTCAAATGCCTAACCAGTCGACAACTAAGTGGCCGAGAAATTCTGCAGCATTTACATCTAATGATAATTAACCTTTGATTTTAATGGTGAATAAAATTCCATGTTGGGGAGGACGACGATGGCGATAACAGAAATGAATACATCGAAAACAGTATTACTACCAAAGAACCATCAATTGAAAATATTCTGTTTCCATTTCAAGGAAAATGTTAACATTTTTGTCTTCATTTTGATTACTTCTACGGGACAGTAACGAGGCCAAATGTAACTCTGTTAGAGTTAGTTTTACAGATAATTGTAACTAGTTACTTGATCTGTTACTGGGATACAAATGTAACTCGTTACACGTTTTGTTACTAAAAATATACTAACTCGTTACAGTACAAAGTCCCTTGTAAATCCTCACTTCCCAACCCTGCAAATGTGCAATGGATTTCAGTCATATATTAATATGAGTGAATTGCATTAGGTACCTGTGGAGCAAGCGTACTTGATTCTTTATCGTCATACCTTGTAATGGTGTTACTAAATTGATGCAAAATCAAAAACATAAAACTTACAGAAAGTTTAGTAGTGTTAGACTTTGAAAGGGAGATCCTCTGACTTGTGTCAAGGGGTTGCCTCTCAAATCCCTGTGTCAGATAAATGTAAACAAATAATTAAGAAATGCTAAAAATGACGACTAGTCCAACTAGTAGATATAGAAAAGTCATGCGATGAACTATTTCTTGCTTTTATTTGATCAATAGATTTTCATATTAAAGGAATTTTTATCGCCATTTGTACTAATAATGAGTAGCCTATGTATAGTGCCTTTAAATCGATATCGTAGCTACATGGAATGATTTATATGAGTCTTAGCAGTTCAAAATAATTATCTTCTGTAATAACTCGAATGTTTTTATGCATTCGAATTATGCATCGTGCAATTAAAGTAAAACAAACATACTCACAACTCTCTCAGGTTTAAAAGTCCCATGAAAGTGCGTGAATTCAAGTAAATGATACCATTGTAAGACAAATTCCTTGAATGAAGAAAAATGGGTTTGTAGTTATCATCGTTCCCTATGAAATCTCCTCTTTTATTCATTTCTTAAACATAAACAGCAGTCCTGTTGTAATATTAATTCATTTTATCCTTTTCTTAGAAACATAACGAAGTTGCTACACTGTCTGCACATATGAACGAAAAAAGGTTCAGAGAGAGGAAAGATAAATTCAGTTACAGTTTGAAGATAAAAATATCCCTGAAAATGGAAAGAGTGAGGCAGACTAGCACTGTAACAGTTATGACTTATTTACTTATGTAACATTAAATTCATGTAGAATGTATTCATTAAGAGAGAAAGAGATTTCTTACAAGTTAGGCAAATTGTGAAGCGACGTGACACTTACAATACTTGCAAGTTACTGCTTGCTATAAAAGTGTCGTTTCCGAGGTCTGTAATGACGGTACCAACAATCTCTCTGCAAGTGAAATGATAACAGTTTTTATGAAGCCGACATAAATGGCATGTTTGATTTAACTGATCACAACTTCAATATAAAGTACTGTTTTTTTCGTGCAGCAGATGACTGGCGAGAAGCTCGTAACAAAAATATGAGTTGCATTTTGAGAATTCAAGTCCGGAAGATTTCATATTAAGAACAAAACTCGAATATAAACTCAAAATATGCATGCTAATAAAAAGAAAGGACTGTGGCGGTGGGCTCATGAAAGCAATGACCAAAACTGGTAAATTTTGAATTGATTAAAATGAAGCGAATATTTTTCAAAGGGTAGTATCAAGGGTACTCGTCTGTTTAATATATATATTTATTCCTGCACAGGATGGTATCGGTATTTGGTAATATCCTCAGTCCTGAACTTGAGTATGATATACTAATTATATGTTTGTATGCAATACTACCAAGTACAGATAATAGGTGGTTGAGTTATAAGAAAGACTTTATGAAACAATATTACTTTCTGCTTGCAAAGGATAATCTCCTACCCAGGATTTTGTTGCAACTTTGTAAATTTAAGCAATACAATTGTGTCATTACCGTATATTGTTCATATTCAAGTGCATCTAAGGTACTTTAAATCTATGAGAACTAGTGTGATAATTTCGGACTAAGAATTCTTACAGAGTGAATAGTAAAGAGTAATCTCGAATGCTGAGATATGTTGCATCATATACGGTAACTTCACCAACATCATTTGCTTGTCGCTTCTTTCGTTCCGGTTGATGAGGGTAAATAACGGATCTAAAAGAAAAATCAATAGCATGATCTGTTCTTTATTACGATATAAATGTAATGATTTGTCTACAATTTCTTTAACGAGGGGAAAGGAACGAAAATTCAAACCTTTTTAGAGATTGTTACCCCAAATTATAATAATATTATTATTTTCATTAAAGACTCTTGCTATATGTTTCCAGAAGATGAAATTGCATTCTCCGGGCATCAAGACAATTTACTATCCAAAGTCATCTATATCGTTATGAAATGACCTGAACTGTATTTTTTTACTAGTAAATGTCCATTCTTCACCTTAGGCAATGTATGTAATCTATAGATATCAGTATTAGATTAAGTTTTGCTGTAGCAATCATTTTCAACTTTATAAGTGTGTACATCTTTTATTTCTGTTTGTCAATACCCTTACAAAAAATGTGGGGCATGCCACATGTGAACATGCATAATCACATGTGGCAGGGCATAGGGAAATACATAACTGGAAAAGTGAGGTAATGAGTGGTGACACATGTGGGATTGGAACCAATTTGACACACAATATTCTACTTTACCCCACTTTGTCACATGTTTGCCTTTGTAAAAATGTATTTTGGTTCTCCACTCTTTGTCACATGCCTAAAAATGCGGTAATGCAGGTAAAAGCATGGCGCCTTTAAAAAGTGGGTCAAATTTTTATTAAAATCACACATTGCCCTACAAAAAAATCACATAAAACTCACTATTTTTCACACCCAACCGTAGTTTTACACAGTATGAAACGGTGTGTCCAGTGTGGTATTGGAACTTTTGCCACACAATTTTTTTGTAAGGGTAGTAAAGAATAAAATAGTTTAGTTTTGTTAAATTAGTATGCTTCAGTAAATCTAGTGATGCAGGTGCTTCTTAAGACTGCGCCACTTTAAGTCATAAAATATTACGTCAGATGTTAGAATGGTAGAAGTATACCATAATAAACATGTTTTTCGTAATTATAGTTTCTGTCGCTGTTTGTTTAAATATAGGAGGAATGTGTTTTACGTATGGCAAGTTCTTCTAAGTCACAAGTTTCCTAGGTGGAACAAACTTTCTCACTTTTGACATTACAAGTTACCAGGCCCCTAGCCAGGCCGTGGCACGAGGGGGCTGTGCCCCCCGTGCCACGGCCTGCTGTGCCCCCATATACGGAAAATCGATCGAAATAAAATTTTAGTACATGTAAACGGTGGCCCTGGTATGACACCAAGCGATTTGTAACCAAAAATGATCCCAAAAGGGAGTTTAATAATGAACGTATTTTGTTCTCTGTAACATTTTTGTCTAAAATTACAAAAATTTTCGCGCGCTTTCATCTTCAGTTACATAGAGCTTTAAAACCCGTTTCAAATATTTATAAATGTACAGGTCCCACAATTAGGCTATTGTCCTTTCGTATAGGTATGATTCCCGGAAAACACAAAATTGAATCCATAAAAAGTCGATCCTCTTTCTCTTACGATAGGGAAGATTCTTAATTCAGACTGAACATCATCATCATAATCATTTTTGTGTGAAACGTTACGACTGCAGTGGCCAAGTGGTTAGAGCATCCGATTTGCAGCCGGAAGGTCTAGGGTTCAAATCTTGGCCGTGTCATACCAAAGACTTTAAAAAGGGAACCTCCTGCATTTGTGCTTGGTGCTCAGCATAAGCAATGAAGTAGGGAAAACAAGCCAGTGAGCCACAACTGGAAAAAAGGCCGTGGTCGTCTCGACTTGAACCAATTGGTTGGAAACTGGGACGTTAAACCTCATCTAACTAACTAACTGTATGGAACGCTAAGTGTCTCAATGTCCAGAGGTGGAAGGGGGCAACCCCTCGCGACCAGTCGCCCGGCGTCTTGGTTTTGTTCTTAAAGACAAACACTCATCACCCCAAATACATTTTGGTTGGGAGAAAGCAAAATTCTCAATTGGTCATAGGTGAATGCTCTTTGATTGACATCAAAGCTCACAATACACAGCATGCGCAGAAAATGTGCTGGTTACATATTATGGCCTTGTATGCCCAACAGGATATGCCCTTAAGCAATAAACTAGGTTTGTGTCCGCACAAGGAGGGGCTCAACACAGTTTGGAAGGAGTTACTTAGTCGGGAGAATTGGAACTGTCTACGACGAAGAGTGGCAGATTCTTCCATAGAAACCCAAATTTTCTAACTTTCCTTAATATGAACCAAATATTTTCAAATTTTCTTCAACAGAACCCCAAATTTCTCGCCGGTTGCCCAAAATTTCGCGTTCGGTATCCAATCTGTAACCCATTTCTTCTGACGGGGCTTCGGGTTGCTGGACCTCTTAGAGGAGCTTGGTCCCTTCGTCGGGCTTATCTTTTCACCACCCCATGCTGAGTCCGGTATGCAGGTTTTACCTTGGTAAATAATTTTCCTTCAAAATTTCGGCGCGCTTTGCGTAATTCTCACAAGCGAAGTAATATCCCACATGAACATTATTAGTACAAAAATTCAAGTGAACTCTTCCAGCCAAAGCTAGGTGAAGGCTCAAAGTTAGATCCCGGATATCAAGGGGCTTTCATGTAATGTAGTAATTTATGCCTTGAGTAACATTCGCTCCGCGACGACTATACGGTTTGAAGCTAAATTTACTCGTACCAAAAATTTATTCCAAAATTTACTTTTTCTGTTTTTTTTTTCTCATGCAAAGTTTCGTTCAAAGTAGAAACACGATAATGGCCATCTGAATTGTGAACTGTGAAGACATTGGTGTGCTCTCACTGTCATTCAAAGTCCTGCTCAAGGCTCCATGCTGGTGTTCCTATATTGTAAATTCGCCACATATTCGGGGAATTTCCCTCTGGGTCCTAACAAAATCATACTGGATCACACCAAGCCTACCTAATGGCTGCCTCTGGTCCCGCCTCGCCGTTTGCAAAGTACTCAACCGGCTTCAAATGCGCTTGCTAAGCTGAAGATATATCGTGATTATAGTCTTGTTCCCTTCACTTGAGGAGAATTTTTACTTCTCTGTATTGCCGCAAGCGGAGGGAAAAATTTCCATCAGAAGAGTGAAATTTTTACGCGCTTGGCGCGTATTTGCGTCACGTAAAACCGATACCTTTAAGCTATGTGTGGTAAGCTTGAGATATAATCCCCTGTAGTTCGGCAAACTGTAATCATGTGGTGGCCCTACTGACAACAAACATAATCTTCTTCGGTGCCCCTCTATGAGGTGTCGGTGCCCCCCTATATCAGAATTCCTGGCTACGGGCCTGCATGTTGTCCGTCATGACATTTATTGTATAAACATTGATATTTGTGTCATGATTCAGAGCTTTCAAAGGCAATATGCTTCTAAGATGTGGCTTATAACATAGTAGACAGAGTTTCTCCCATTGTGAAGAACTTCGGCCTTGTTATCGTTAATGATGTTTTCCTTTATGCATAGATCCGTAGACTGTAGAATGCTACTGAAGTTTGGTATAGTGTTGAGACAAAGCCTTAAACTTTCCTTCGTTCTTTTTAGTCATTACAATCCCATAAAATACTTTATTGGTGAAGATGGTTCATAAGGTTCACATAGCTACATTGATATTCCACAACTTGCGACTGTTTAGATATTTAGTACCCTTTAATTCTTCAAAAAAATCCAATATGTACCTAGATAATTTTGGCGTTGTTACGCGTGTAGATTACTTTGATGATACAAAGAAAGCCGTTCAAAGATGTGTTACACTTACAACTGTTTAACATTCCTCGGTATTCTGGCCACTATCTCCGGATTCCAGCGCACATCGTCACACCTATAGCTTAGTCCTGTGCAGACACACTCATGAGGACAGTTGTAATCTAAACAAGTAAAATCAAGGAGCAACTTTAACGCTTAGTAAACACATATCAAAACTAAAACAGCCAAATTAAAGCAAGTGTAGTTGTTACTTATAATATCATATCCTTCATTCACTTCTCTATAAAATACAACAACATCATAATTTTGTTCTCAAATGAACCTGTGACATGCAAACGCTAGCTCAAGCGGAAGCACTAAGACTGACACTTACTACAAAATAGTTCATCGTCTGCAAATGGGCACTGCACAATACCGTCGCAAACATTTCGTTGTGAGACGCAACTTGATGTACCTCGACACTTGTATGCTCCCTGACAAATATAACTCTCTGAATTAAAAAAGAGGAGGTATCGATAATATTGTTTTTAAATATTTTGGAAACCTTTAACTTTAAAATAAACTGAAGGACCAGAACAATTTTATATTTGTTAAATAAGAACATCATATGATCATCGTCATCATTGATTACCTGTAAATTCTAAAAAAAAGTTTGCTTATAAAAGTATTAAACGGGACAGGTAGTACTATTTGAATGCTTACCGCAGTTTGCTTCATCCTCTCCTCCTGGACAATCGTTTTTACCATCACATCGGTAATGTTGAGGAATGCAGTAAGCGCGTGGACACTTGAAACTGAGGTCACTGCACTGGAATTGCTCTGCCAAATTAAATTACAAGAAACCAATTTCTTATGGCAATATTCAGGCTATTAAAATTATTAAAAATAAGATACAATTAGATTATCCCCTTGTTCATTTGCCCGTCATTTGCTATTTTGCAGTATTTTTATTTTGTTCATTTGACTTAACATACCAGTCTAGAGCTTGTATGTTAGTTTATGGTAGAAAAGTAAGCACCACGTAAGTAGGCAGTTAAACAGATGTTATATTTACCACAGTCCTGAAGATGAGTTACATCTCTGCATCCATTGATTATGCCATATTTATCATATTCCATCAAACACAACTCTGCACTTTCAATGCACTGCCCATTTTTGCACAAGAAATGAGTTCTGCTATCACAGGTGAAGTTGGTTTGGAGATAATCTAAGATTAAAAAAAACATTTCAAAGACAACGTTCCTTTTTTATTGATGCTATATTGATTCTAACAAATTAATGAAAAGTTAGTCTTTACTTTCCTACACTAATAAACATACTAACCTTCAACTTTACAAAAATTGAGTTCATCATCACTGAAGCAGATGTTGCCAAAATGTAATGTATAAACTGCGACAAAACTGTTTCACTGAAATACATTGTTTAATATTCGAAAATGTGTAATAAATCTACATCATTGTGTTTGCAATTAACTCACTGCATGTTTCAGGTTCATCTTCAAACGCTTTTCCAGAGCAATCTCGGTAACCATCACAAAAACTTTGAAATGGGATCCAAATCCCAGAGTAGCATTGAAAGTTTGATTGAGAGGTAGCTGTGAAATAATAAAGTTTCTAGTACCTGTTAAAATATGTTGACTAATAACACGTGAAATGAACAACAAAAAAGAAACAAAAATTCCCCTCATAAGGGTCCAATAAACGATGATGTAAAACAGATAACAGCATGTAAAAGAAAAAACATACTGACATAGTAGGAGGTGTCAGTCTGATGCAATGCAAAATGTTCATTTGTTACTAAGTACAAACTTCTTCTAGCACTCGAAACCAAATCTCATTATTTTAAAATAGTTAATCTTTAAAGAAATTTTGTAACACTCCTACCACAATCAACTTCATCCGATTCGTCTATGCATTCTGACAAGAGGTTACATCGCTGCTCCAAAGGAATGCATTGTTTGTTATCGCATTGGTATTTGTCCACTTCACAGGCTGGATATTCTGGAAAGGCAGAGAATATTTAAATTGATTCTTACTTATAAATTACAAGTTAGACATTGTAGAATTTTTAAATAGGCTGTTTGTTCACTATATTGCTGAATGCAGAAATGAAACATCCCTTAATAATAATAATATTGTAAGGTCATTTGAGATTAAGGAACCCCACTTTAAACCTTATACAAAACTTCAAGATTACAGTTTGTTATATATAATAACAAAATTTTAGCACACAGCAAATAGCGAATTATTACCTTGGTCAGTGAAAAAAACAGCATTAGGAAATTTAAGTATTGGCGCCAAGCTTTGTCTACAAGTACATAAAGGGAAAATGCAGTCACCCCAATAGGAACTAGTATACATTGCCATGCTAATTCATGAATGGTTTTTTACCATGTCACAATATATTTGTTACTAAATCGTTAAATTCATCAAGAATAACTCCTTGTTTTACCTTTTGTTTGTAATAGTTATGTTCAAAAACATCTTTAGAGGTACGTTTCAAGACAAATAAGAGCAAATTGAAAGAGTTTATTGATTTTGCAAAGCTATTGGGGGGTGGGCAACAGCTATTTCCTTTTCCTTAACAATGAAGAAAAATCACCACAGTCTGTTTCATCACTTCTATCCTCACAGTCGTCTTTAAAATCACAGAAAAAGGAGGCTTGGATACAGGTACCATCACTGCACTTAAAATGGGAGAGTAGACATTCAGTCGAAGATTCTGTCAAAAAAGAAAGAAAGAAAACGTAAATGAATGAATGAATGAAAATAAATAAATAAAATACCATGTTATGAGTTGAAGTGAGATGGAGTTTTACGGCTCAGTTTTTAACCGATTGGTTTAAGCCGACTCGGCCACGGCATTTTTTCCAGTTGTGAACAACGATATTCAAAAATCGCTTAAGTTACTTTATTTTGCATTGTGCGTCAAAATTGGACACTGGAACTTAAAATCTACTACACAATAACTACATTTCCTGTCGATACCCATAACCAGAAAGCCCAAAGGCTTAGTGATTCCTTGCCGAATGGGGATGCTTTGTTGCACTGAGGTTTATCCCTCAAATTTATCTTTCTTGACTACATCATTTTATGTTTTAACAATATGACCTCTGCTGACCTCACACGCCCTTTGAACCCCACCAAATAAAACAAAAAAGAAAATCTGAAGTGTCTTGAAAGGGATTCAACTCCAATGGATCTTGGATCTTGAAAGTTCTTGGAAAATGTTTGACCTCAGGTGACTCTAGATGACGATCTCAGGAATACTTGGGATATTTTGCTGTTTGACCTCTGGTGACTTCTGATGACTATCTTGGGAATTCTTGGGAAATTTCACTTTTTGACCTCTGGTGACCCCATATCATGATCTTGGAAATTCTTGGGATATTTTGCTTTTTGACCTCTGGTGACCCCATATAACAATCTTGGGAATTCTTGGGAAATTTTGCTTTTGCTTTTGCTTTTTGGCCTCTGATAACTCCAGATGATGATCTTGGGAATTCTTGGGATATTTTGCTTTTTGACCTCTGGTGACTCCATATAACAATCTTGGGAATTTTTGGGAAATTTTGCTTTTTGAACTCTGGTGACCCCATTTAACAATCTTGGGAATTCTTGGGAAATGTTGCTTTTTGACCCCAGTGATGCCAGATTACAATCTTGGGAATTCTTGGGAAATTTTGCTTTTTGACCTTTGGTGACCCAAGATGACCTTTGACCTCCATCAAAAACAATGGGGTTCTTCCTTACATCATGACAAATCTATATACCAGATATGAAAAGTGTTGGTCATTCCTATCTTGAGATATCGTGATTACGAGCTTTTCAGCTTTTTACCACCAGTGACCTCAAATGACCTTTGACCTTCACCAAAAACAAAAGGCTTTCTTCCTGTCAACATGACAAATCTATGTACCAAATAAGAAAAGTGTTGGTCATTGCTATCTGGAGATATCGTGTTTACAAGCCGTTTACGAGGTTTTCGCAGTTTAACCTATGGTGGCCATATATATATATATATATATATCTATATAGGCCATTCCCATCTTGACATACGGCGATTTCAAGGTTTTCGGTGTTTGACCTATAGTGACCTCAAATGACCTTTGACCTCCACCAAAACAATAGGATTCTTTCTCTCAACATGACAAGTCAATATACCAAATATGAAAAGTGTCTGTCATTCCTATCTTGAGATATCGTGATTAACGAGCTTTTCGGCTTTTTAACTCTGGTGACCCCAAGTGACCTTTGACCTTCACCAAAAATGATAGACCTCTTCCTCTCAACATAACAAATCTACATACTGAATATGAAAAGTGTCGGTCATCCCTATCTCGAGATACCGCAATTACAAGGTTTTTTGGTTTTTGACCTCTGGTGACCTCAAATGACCTTTGACCTCTGCCAAAAACAATAGGGTTCTTCCTCTCAACATGACAAATCCATACAGGCCACTCTTATCTTGAGATATCGTGATTTCAAAGTTTTCAGTCTTTGACTTCTGGTGACCTCAAATGACCTTTGACCTCCACCAAAAACAATAGGATTCTTTCTGTCAAGATGACAAACCTATAAATCAAATTTGAAAAGTGTCCATCATTCCTATCTTGAGATATTGCGATTACGAGCTTTTCGGCTCTTTAACTCCGGTGACCTCCAATGACCTTTGACCTTCACCAAAAACGATAGGATTCTTCCTCTCAACATGACAAATCTATATACCAAATATGAAAAGTGTTGGTCATCGCTATCTGGAGATAGCGCGATTACAAGCCATTTACGAGGTTTTCGCAGTTTAACCTATGGTGACCTCAGATGACCTTTGACCTCTACCAAAAACAATAGGGTTCTTCCTCTTAACATGACAAATCTATATACCAAATATGAAAAGTGTCGGTCATCCCTATTTGGAGATAACGCGATTACAAGGTTTTCAGTTTTTGACCTCTGGTGACCTCCGATGACCTTCGACCTCCTCCAAAAACAATAGGGTTCTTTCTCTTAACATGACAAATTTATATACCAAATATGAAAAGTGTCGGTGAATCCTACCTTGAGATATCGCGATTACAAGCAGCGTCACAAACACACATACACACACATACACACCCATACACACACACACACGACATCACCATCGCATAGATTCCTTGCCTGCCTACGGCAAGGAATCAAAAAGGAAATATTGTGTTTTACTACTACTGCATTCCATTGCACTCAGTTGTGATGTTCATAGAAGGTTTACAAAGACCACACTGGGATCTGGCTCAGGCAAACAACTTTCAGAATAAATACATCTTTCAAAACTGTAAAATACTACTTAAATGTTGAAAAGAGATGCGTAAGGCTGTTTCGTTATTAGTGTGTGGCCACCATTGCCTATATGCATCTCAATTTTTCACCTTCACTGTCAGAGCCGGTAATGTTACATTCTTTCTCATCACTCCCATCTTGACAGTCAGGTACAAAGTCACAAGTAAAGACAACATTGAGACACTCTCCTGAGCCACACTGGAACTGATGAGAGGTGCAGTTTTGTTCACGAACTAGTAGAAAAAGGACGCAAATATTCGTTATCCATAGTTTCATTTCAGCTGGATAAACACTTACTAAAAGAGTTTTCACAATAATAGCGAAGCAGATGTATGTAGATCAATTTATGCTTGCGTTCCAAGTTTCGTCCAAATAGTGAACGGTATTAAAAATGTCAAGAAGAGTGTGTGTATTACATGAACACATACTTACCCAAGATATCTGTGCCACAAAGAACGTATGTCTCATTAACTGAACACGGGCTGACCTCAACGAGAAAGCTTCCATACATTCGTCGTTGAAAACAAAGCAATTGTATTCTATTTCTTTGCCTAACTATCACTCCAAATGTTGATTTGTTGTCACGAGTTTGCCAAACAAATGCAAAATAATAGTTAAGTTTGGCCATATTTAGGGTAACAAGTTGACGGGACATTACGTTTGTACCATTAGTACAAATATCCAGCGTTACATTGTCTGCGGGTAAATCCAATGACAGTAGTTTCACGCAAACCTCCCCAAGGTTGTAAAAGCCGTCATCGCAGTCTGGGACATTGAAAAAAGGAGGTATTAGTTTTATGACAAAATGATTAATTTGTGTACTAGATTAAGGGAGGAAGACTGGTTTGGTAGGTTATTAAAAAGAAACTGCCAACTTGTCATTTCGAGAACGATACACTTTCTGCGTTGTAACAGCTTTACTTGCGAAACAAATGCAATGGTCACAGGACTTTTTCAATGGCCATGATTACGAGCCTTTTCACTTTATGGTTGTGAAAAGCAGGGTTTATTGTATTCACTTTGTGAGAGGAATGGATTGCACAAGCTGTGCTTGTGGTACAAAATATATTATCCTGGAATCATTCAGGCATTTTTCATTCAGTACCTTACAGTGATGATACGAGGCCTTTTAAAACAAAAATTGTAATTTCAGCAAACGAGTATGATATGAGACCCAAATGAGATTCAAAAAAGTTTTATTTGTCGTAAATAAACACGAGCGGGAATCTGAGACCTGATTTTTATCCAGTCTGGGGCAGTAGGGTCAATCTCTTTATTAGGTGAAGGAAATAGGCTATCCCTTCTTTTTATGTTCATTATAAAACTTTTATGTTACAGAAATGCCAGACGTTTTCTCGTTTTGAAGTGTGTTGTCCCTATTGTCTCTTGCACCTCGATTTCGACTCGATTTTGAAAGAACCCTTTGTTGGAATCTAAAAGTGAGGGCATATGGGATACAACCCGTTTAAATCATCTATCATAATCATCTATTCCCCAGAAAGACTAATTAAGTCACTGCTCACATTTATTCATATTAAAATTATTTATTTGAACCGTTTAACTCAAAGGGGAGTAACAAAAGATCATTTCCCTCTACTACAAGTTCTGAGAGCACCTTACATTCCTACGAGGCCTTTTGCCCTCATTTGCAAACCCTAATTTTAACACATTAGTAATACTGCATTTTCGGAACGTAATAACATAATTCTTTTACTAACCTCCAACTGAACTGGAAGAAAAAACTTACCAGTTTCGTGGAAAGGGAGTTTTTTTTATTTTTAATAGAATGAATGTTGCTTACATGCACTGCTCAGAACAGTCGGTGTCTCATCAAGAGTAGCAAAATCTGTAGTAGGAGAATATAGTGGGAGATATGTCAATGCTATTGTAAAACTTTTTTCTAGTGGGGTGTGCATAAATAGAGGATGTTCTATATTACTTTTGAACATGTTTGCCTTCCATATAAACAGCGATAAAAATACCTTTTAAACCCTATAGTGTGTATGTCATATCACCAATCTTATCGGTTAAAGCAGTTTGGTGTGTAAGAGGCTGCGAAATGCGTTTCGGTGGGATGTTTGTGTCAATATTCTGTGTCTTCGAGCTCACTGCTACATGTAAACTGTATAACCACAGAAAAGGAGGGTTTCATCTGGTCATTTCTAAGAAGGCTATTTCTTGATGTAAAATGCATACTTTACATAACTGGAATGTAATTAAAGTCGCATTGTCTTACCTACTGGAATTGCTGCTCTACTGCAAATAAAACGGTTAGTAGTTCTTGCTGCACAGGGAATGTCGAACCAGTTATTAGTAACAACAATACTTCTTACATCAATAGCTGCACACGCCTCCGCTCCACCTCCGTCTGGTTGAATTTCAAGATAAATGCTTTTTGCAGATAAAGAAAAGAGTAAATTCAAGAGTCATTACTAGTTAACCAATCAGATTTTATTTTCAAGCTTGACTCTCAGACATACGTTTTACCTAACTCCCGTCAAGTTGATATATTTCCATTTGTTCATACAATAGGGAAAACGAGCAAGGTTAAGGAACGGAAATTCATATCTGACATCATCTCGACAAGAGGCAACGACATACAAAATTATAGTCTTTCTACTAATTAGTTGAAAAAAAAACTTTATTCATGTTTTCTTTATATCCTCTTCTAGAAGGAATTAGAAAATTTTGTTAATGCTTAAAAAGTGTACTATGCAATGATTGCAAATATTGGCAGATAGTTGTTTCTATTTTGTTTACATTAAGTTTGCAAAATGAGTACGTATCTTCAAGAATTCTTTTAAATCATACTCACTTCTCTCTTACAAACCAATCGCTGTAGCTGAAAGGACTTCCATCGACCCATATATAGCCATTTGAGCGGCTGCGAAGGTAAAGTCCTGAAAACAATTTTTAACATTGAAATAGTGAACAGTAACCATATTAAACGTTATTTTGTAGATGTTATGACGTACTGGTTAATTTTGCTATACAGAATTTAAGGATGGATGTCTTCCTTCAATGGGTAAGAATGACACATTGATGGATATAAAAATTAAAACCAGCAATTAAAGTTAAAGATGGCCTTCCTTGTTGGTGTAAGAATCAAAACGGAGTGCAATATTTCCGGTAATATGCAATTCATTCACCTATCAATAGGACCGTATCCGGTCGGCTACTACTTTGTGTGACTAGGAGTAAATGTTGTCTGTACATCATAACTAATACTCTTTATTCAGTCGATAGGTTTTCACACCGTTTACTTCAAAAGTTGTGGTGAATCACATGAAGAGCAAACACTTCTATGGTCAAAACCTTTTTTCAGTATTTCGTTTTGTTAAATGTAGCCACACTATTGTGCACGACAATATCGAGGAATAATCACCGCTTATAATAGAGCAATGTGAGTGGATCGTCAATTTAAGAAGTTAATTCTTCAACTTCCGGTTTTACAAAAACTTTACATCAAAACCACAAGTACCCTCACCGATATAATAGACTTGGCTTTCTGAAGTTTCATTAACCAGAATATTGTGCAAGAAATTCATGTCCCGCCTGCTCTTAATAGACGCCAAGCTAGAGTTATCACTTGCTTTGGCGCATAAAGATTCAGCTTCAGTCCAGGTGATAGTAGTGTCAGCTTCATTTACACCAAAACAGCGCTTGTCGTATAAGTACCATCCTTCTGGACATTTAAAATCTATCAAAAATAAATATTTGAACAGTTACCACTTCAGGTGACGTTGGACAATATCAAAATACTTTGCAAAAGTTACTTCAAAACACTCCAACTCCCAGTAAGAATTAATGAAAAGCATAAACTACATCAATCTCAGAAATGTTCACACCTTAACATGCATCCCCATAACTTGCTGACCACCCTCATCTTTTCAGGTACAATTTCAAGGTTAAATTTTGTCACTTAGAACAACTGGCAGATAATTATATTGGATAATAATTATTGTCAGTATTACTTTTACAGTATAATTCTACTTGTACCAAGCGCTATTACTTTGTTAGTTTGTATTTAAGGAGGCAAACGCTGAATTGTGAAGTTTATCATATAACTAGTTGAACTGTTGCTCGGCGGAAAAAAGACATAGAGTAGAAAGAAGATCAATGAAGAAACTCGTATTACTTCATTAAGAATCTTATGAATAACTTATTAGATTCAATTAGATTCATAGGGTCTAGTGGAAGTTTATTCGCTTCTTGAATAAACGCGCAGGTGATTATTATCTAAATTGGTTTCACCGTTATCAAGTTAATATTTCAAGTGTTATTCTATTAAAAGATAAAATTATATAATTTATGATTAAAAGCCACCAAAATGATCAAAGTCTGTTTAAAAAATCCCTGTATTATCACAATTAGAACAACAGAACAACAATAAAAAGAACACAAAATACTGAAATTTCCTCTTAAATATTTCTTCTTATGTGACTTGTGGCATATTTTTTATGTAATTACGTACCAGCATCGCTAGCCAACTCTAATGGAGTTGTAGATGCAAAAAACTGTTCTTTGTAGGAAGCTAAGAAGATGCCCTGTTGAGAACTAAACTGAATTTCCATTCTGTTAAAATCTGAAGTGTAGAATATGTCTGTACGTTGGTTAACACTTCGACCGCAGAGTCTTCGATTCTGAGTTCCTCCTTCCAGTATTATGTATTCTGTAGCACATTGTGTATTATTTGGTATTGTAAAGGTATGTATTCTGAGCAAAATATATGATCCTGGGGCAGTAGTAATTATCCAGCGACATAAAACTTGTTCATTTGGTGGAAGAGGATAGTTTGGATTTGCTATGAATGCTGCAGGAAAAGTACATATTGTTTCGCTACAGAGTTCTACGTCTCCTTCCTTAGGTTCTACTCTGCAGCCAGGAATATCTGCAAAATAACAGACGAAACCAAAGTTGAAATGTAGCAACATTATTAAAAGACTTCGATACAAAAAGATTTTAAGGAATTGGCTGATGTTAAAGCAAGAAATACCTGTTATTACAAATATGTAGGCAAATCGCGTTGAGTCCTAGAGCATTAACTTAAATCTGAAAATTCCAATAAAAAGCATCAATTTTCAGGATAGGTCTCGGAATATGAGTAAAACAACATATTAAGAGTCCCCCAAAATCCCCCTGGAGTTTTTCCAAACTTCAAGATAACGTCCAAAAGGGCTGCTTTTCCCAAGTTTTTCTATAACTTTGACCCAAATAAATTTAAAAAGTAACTAAAGTGTCCAGATATATATTGTAAGGCACAATGAGTCTTTTTAAATTAGTTACGGATTTTAAAACTCATTTATATCCAAAAGCAAGATAATGTCCTTACAAAATGGCCGCTGGTTTTAAGTTCCATTATTAATGTTAAACTGTTCTGTTTGTAATATGCTTAAGTGCCTGAAGATATGTTTTGAGGCACAGGAAGTCTGATTTAATCATTTTTGGATACTTGCAATTTATTTACGGTATATCTCAAACCAGAAATGGTCAATTTCTAGCAAAACTGCGTAACCTCACAAGTGTTTAATACGTTGTAAGTGCCAAGATATGTTCTGTGGCACAAGACGTCTTGTGGAATTTCTAGTTGCTTTGCTCCTCCTTACATCATATTAATATAATTTATGCATGCATTTATGCATGCCTCTCATAGCCTACAATTACTGTCCAATAAAACTGTTAGCATTGGAACGACGTTCCCTAGTGGAACCTTTTTTATCTTCCTTCCCCTCTTCTAGTTGCCTCAATTTGAGTAAGATGTGTCCCTTGCTGTTTAGATTTTCAGAGGTTTCTTCCGAGTCGATTAACAAAATGTTAACCATTTTTAAACTGATCTACTGAGTGTCCTGCATGTTGGAGCGCTGTTTCCAAATACTAGGGGTAGCTTGCAAATTTGATGCCTATTTTATATGAGAACGGGTTATGCGATTGACGAAACAATGACGCAATAGAGTGTGGTTCCACCCTGGTTGCTCTCCTCGATAATCTCAACGAGATAGATGGTAAAGAGAGGTCCCTGAAGGCGAAGAAGAAAAATAAACGATGGTTTGAATGCATTAGGATATGGAAATATGTATCTTTCAGTCATTAAAGAGTCTCCATTCTGAAACTCTGCTGCCTGATTACAGCCTGCTAGCAGCTGCGGGTTCGGGATGGGCCTTCAGGTGTGCGGTTTCTTATGTGCCAGAGAGGAAACGGAATGTTGACAGTTTTGGACGTTTCTGTGGCTTTGGTCAAGAACGTGCAATGTGATGAGTGAAAATGAGTGCCTGACATCTCAAGGCACTAAAAAAGCACTTAATTCTATGCTACTTTTCTTCGCTAGCAACTGGGACTCATGAATTTAGGCTCCTTTTACAGGGTTCTCCCAGAACTAGTGCCATGTCAGGACTGAAACATTGACCAATCGTTCCCTCAAGCCTCTTCTGCCCTGAACTCTCTGCTAGTAAAGATTGGTGAAAAACGGTTTTGAGGCCTGAGGAACGACAAATTTGTCTGGTACATGTGTGTGGTATTCTAAAGAAAACAGTTCAAGTGGGAGTAATCGTCTGAAGGTGGTCTTAGAATTTCATCAAAGGTGCCTGGACCACATAACGTCTTCTTGAAGAGTCTCCGCCTGATGTTTAGAGATGGTAACATGAGAGAGTCTGTCTCTTGCTGTCTTATCTCTATCACATAACAGATTTGTTAACTTGGGTATTGGTTAGTAAACAAGCCTCATTAATAGTCCTCGTAGATTGTTTACGTTACTGTGTCCCACTGAAACATGTCCTCTCCTCTCTTGTGGAAGTCCTTCGTACACCAGTGATGCCAGTTCGATTTTCTGTGAGGTGGTTACTTGCTCTATGTAAAAACCCACCTGCCTTCTTGTAACCTTGCCCACGTTTTCAAAGGTGTCTGTGTCATGTATGTGCCTACCACTGGCCCATTTGTAAATACTGAAAACTTTCCACTGCCTCATGGCTATGTAGGAAGAGACAGTTAACCCCGTGTTTCATCCTGATTTGCGAGGCATGGTGTGGGTCCACCACTGAGGGCCGGCTGGATAGTAGATCTATTGGAGTGTTCTTTTAAATATAAGGTGGAATGACCCTAAGGACCCGAGTCTGCTGCTTCCACCTACCCCATGAGAGTACTCTAGGTCATTAAGGCAGCAAGCGCTAGCAAGCTTAGAATTTAGATTGACATTTATGTTCACAGATATTCTCGATCTCGGCGATGGCTCATCTAAAATATTCCGAGGAAATTCATGATGAACGTTAAGGAGGTGTCTCTTCTTCTGTCTAAACAAAAACGTGAATTCGTTAAATAGCAAACAGTTTCTCCAAACATTTTCAGTAAGACGCATTCATATAAACGTAGTTGAGATTACCAAAGAAGCATTTATTTGAACTGTTTTAGCAATGGATTTTTAAGGAAATGTAGTTCAATATTTCCTCAACAACAATGGGTACTGTTTTAAGTCGAAGTGCCATAAAATGGTTCATTCTTTTGAATTAAGTTGGGATAAGATTGTTGTCCCTGCTAATGATGAGGATACACTAGATGAGTGCAAGTGCAGGTGGAGTGTCTCAGGGTGCGAGTACCAATGAAATATATATTACAAGTGCAGATACCAAATTTAAAGTGGTGCGTTAAATCCCCAGGGATCGAAAATATCGGGCCTTAAGTGCTAATTACTGTGTTCTGTATCACTGCAGAATTAGAAAATATGTAACTACTTGCTAAAGGAGCTGGGTAGTCGCTATAAAACAGAAAAAAATCTCGGACCCGCCGACTTCGTTACGTCACATCCGGTTACGATTCTTGGTTCATCGATTTGATCCAAAACCGATAAAGCCATCCATGCATTGTGTTTAGCACAGTATACAACCACAACGTACGTACGTGTGTAGTATATTCGCGTTGCGTGTTTCAGTGCGATAGATTTAACTTAAGAGGAATTAAGACACACCGCGACTATTTCTCTCATCATCTGCTGGAGGTTCATGGACAACATCATCAATTTTGGGGGTAATTGAAACTGTTTTTTCCGATCAATGAGTTTGTTTTTTGTGGTAGAGCTAGGCGCTAAAACTAGCCTAACATAGGCTAACGTTAACACTGCTATCGATCAGAACCATTACAAATAGAAACGATTAAAAAATGTCTGTGCCAGAAAAAAAAGAAACGAACTAGAAATTCAAAAACCAAATTGTCTAATATCTTACAAGTGGAAAATCAAAAATCTAAGGAAACATATAGAAGCGATATCACTAAATTACATTGCAAAAATTATTTTAAGTGAGAATTTAAAACGTATTAAGAGAAATATTTTCAATATTAGCCTCACACTGAGGGTAAACATCTCATTTGGTATGACGTTTTCATTTCGGAAGTACTCCCCGACCCAGCTCCTTCAATTCGGAAAAGTTGTAAATCCTAAAAGTCATCACTTCTCAATATGTTCCATTTGCAAGAAGTGCTCTGTTGCTTCCCCGTGGTATGGCATTTACCAAACAACCTTGAACGCAAAAAAGACTGATTTGAAGTTCACGATTTCCTATTTATGGGTCAGTTGGACGTCAACTTCTTACACGCTTTAAAGTAGGATCAATAAGCGCGTTAGTTTTTCAAGAGAGCGATAGTGAACGCTTTGAATTTGGATAAATGCACAGAAAAATGTATTCTAGGCGTATTAAACGCGCTGTCAAGCGCAACCCTGCGCACGTACGCCAATGTTTCTTCTTAACTGCGTCTTCTGTAATGCAGTCTAACTTATATTGTACCAAGATCACCGAATTAAACAACGTGCATATTAAATTTACATTTTGACCACAATATTTTACCTCTCCATGAAGAGTCAATTTCATAGATGTTTAGGTACAGGCGTTTGTAATCTATGCTTATAACATCTTTGATACCAATACATGTCTTTTCCATGATTAGGAGTACAAACTTTGCATTAGTTCAAATGCATAACTTCCAAAATCTGTCAGTACGAGTACCGTAGAACTGACTGAATTCGTTCTTGAAAGAACTAATTCGTACCCGGGGTAAATATCAATTCTCAAGAGAGCGAATTCTGGAAGTTCTGCAAAGTGGTAAGTACTAGTACGTCCTAACTACAAGACTGCTAAAATATGATTGTTTCAACCTCTTTTATGTAATGAATGTCTGAGAAAACTTGCAGACACAACATTCCAGATAGGCAAAGAAAACAATTACGACAGAGCATAGATGAATGCTAAAACGCTTGATACCTGAAGTTTCATAAGCGGCTTTGAATCCCTCTGATAGCTGATTGAGTCCAGTGTCAAATGAGACTACCAGTACATTGGTTTCTGAAATCGTCAAGGTTTCCTTTAACTCACACAGAGCCGAAAAGTTTACCATATCCAACCTATCTGATTGGGGAAGACGTCTTGCAAAAATTCTGATAAGATGTCTCGGGCGACACGGCAGCAACACTTCCTGAAATGTTAATTTTACGTAGGAGCCAACAGGTAATCGAATGGTCCAAGTACACGAATAAAACGGAGGGAGTGTTTCAGGAAAGTTGAATGTTTGAATTTGACCTTCAGGTGCATTCAGTTCACTTTCAGCTGACGAGCAATAAACATTACACTCTTGAATGGAACAATCTGAAAGGACAATAGAATTTAGATATCTGTTAGACGCTGCATTTTTGGTTAATATACATAAGAGAAACGCTCTGCAAGCATTTTGTAGATATTTAGATTTCAGTCCCTAAAACTGTTAGAATAAATACACTCGACTCTGCACTGACTCATTAAAATATCATTTCGTAGATTTGAATCTTTCTCAAATAGTCCATTGTAATTGATTTTTCTTTCTAAAAAAGAAGTATAAGAAGGAATTGATGAGCTCTGTTCAAAATAAAAATAACGTTTCAATCTTTTGGGTGCTGCGTGATAGACGAGGACTGGGGGTCTCAGCTACGAAGCAAATAACGTTCAGGATGACCCTTAATCCCATTGTGTTGGGAAATATTTATAAAAGTATTGAGTTTTTGCGACATCACTACATAATAACTGCGCAGATCATGTGTAAGGGCTGTGAAGTTAATATAAGTGCCTAGACCAATATCATCTTTACTTGAGAAATTTCACGGTGTTTTTTACATGAAATTTACCTCGGCTTTCATACAGAAGTTGTACAGTTAGATGAGACGGTAAGTCAAGACTCAAATCCCCGACGTCGAGTGTTATGGACACGTCGCTGGTACCTGACTCCAGATTGAAACCAGACAGCTCACCGCAATATTCTCCTTGTTTTATTCTTCTGCCATTTGGCATCTTTTCCCACAGGGTGAGCTTATCTAGGCATTTTTCTGTATCCTGTTGTTCACATATTCGAAGGTTGGTGTATATAAAGTATATTCTACAAATATTGGAAAAAATTTTGCAATATAAACTCCTCCAGGCTATGACATAAATTCTTGACTCGGGTACAAATAAGAATTTGACAAATGTCTTACTATTCACCAAAAGTATTTTTTGCAATAGCTTTAATACAAAAAACATGGTTTGTTGTGAAAGATTAACCTTCTTTTGTCTTAATATTTTTTTACAAAGAATGAATATCAGACAAGCAATAAATGGCCGAACAGGCCTCCGCTTGAATAGGACCCCATCTACGTTGTCCCCATGCAAGTTACAAATTTTAAACATGTTGTTGTAACATTGTTTGTGAGTCAGCATTGTTTTTTGTTGATATTTACTAAAGAGAAGTTCGCTTCAAATCTGCTTACATAAACCACAATATCCCGTTTGTGGCCAAGGTTCATGTATAAGCAATTTGAAATATTTATGCACAGGTTAATTACCACTAATATTAATACGAATTTCATAAAACGCTATGTTTACTTCAGACGTGCAATCATGAATTTCTTCTAATCTTGATAATGTGAGTACTTATATTTCCCTTTGTGTGGGTTTTAGAATAGGAGACATGCACTCAAAACAAGGAGAAGGGGTGTTTCTTTTTTAGTAGCTGAAAAAGAATCTTTATTTGAAGTTAGAAAACTTTTAAATTAGATTAAAAAATAAATAGATTCACCGTATGATATTTTCTGGTCGTACTGTTATATCGATTGTTGCTGAAGTTAGGGCTTCGTACCACGGTGGCAGGCCGTACCATGTTAGGTAGAGAGAATTATCGACCAAAGAATAAATTGTACCAGACGATGATGTATTGAAGTATAAAGTCGATGGCACAACATCTAGCAACAAGAATAAGAGGGCTTTTACCTCCAAAATCATCTTACACTTAATTTAATAGATTAATTTGAGTACATTGAGGTTTGTACTGCAAATGTTATGTTAAGGTTGTTCTTAACTTTCACCTGTAAAACTGAGTGCCCCTTTTGTAACGGCTAGTGGGCTTCATAAAATTTAGATAACACAAATGTTTCCATATGATTAATGATAAAATTACCATACTTTAAAATAGAAAGGGTTTCTTTAATTAAATTCTTGAAATGCAAATTTTAATAGAGTGCACAAACAACTGATGAAAATTGGCAATGTTTATAGATGGTTTACTAAACAAGTAGTAATTCATCTTTTATTGGAAGGATAAAACTCTCAAACAAACTTTGAAAATTAATTTAACATTGGAAATGGACAGCTTTTAGGTGAAACTAACACGTGCCATTACAAAATTTTATTAATCGCAAACGTGAAAGGAGGAGATTGTTCTACAAAGGAGAAGATTGACTTACCAAGAACACAGATGAAGGAAACGTTAGAAGTGCAAGGTGCACGCAGGGTTTCAACCTGCCCTATCACAATACCCAGTTCAGCGACATAACAGTTAGGATCCCGTTGGTCCCGTCTTTCAACCCAAGTACTGAAAAACGGAAGCCTTCCCTAAACAAAGACGTAAAAGGTGAATTCGTTAAAAAGCAAACAGTTGCTTCAAACATTGTCAGTAAGACGCATTTATATAAACGTAGTTGAGGTTACCACAGCAAGCAAATATTTAAACTGATTTGGATTTTTAAGGAAATATAGTTCAATATTTCCTCAACAACAATGGTACTGTTTTAAGTCGAAGTGTCATAATTTTTGTTTATTTTTTTCAATTTGGAATAAGATTGTTGTCCATGTTAATTATGAGGATACACTAGATATTTAGAGAGGTGAAAGACTTAATCTGTGTAGCTGCTTATTGTGTGAGCCGTCGATATATAATCTATTATTCAAACAATGGGACCGTTACAAAATAACATTACTCACAATCCAATCCTTTGCCAGTGGAAGGAGTTCGAGCGCTCGAAGTAGTCGCCCTGATGATTCTTTACACTTACTGTCTGCTTTCTCAAATGTGTCACCGGAGTAGAAATGCACACAAGCATTTCGAATACTTGGAACGTTGTACAAGTTAAGAACATCACACAGGGCTTGTGGTAGGAAATAATTTATATGAAAGAAAAGATAGTAACAGTGACATTCACACATAGAAGAAATAAACACATGCTAATGCTGCCTCGTGTTTCTTTCTTTTTACCGAAGCAGCATCCTCCAGTCTTAACACTAATCTTAAATAAAACATTTCCTAATCTTTCCCTCTGAGAAGAGTGACTTATTTGAAAACAAAAACAGACCTGAGCATTTGATGAGGACGCTGGATCAATCAATCAAGGAACCAATCTAGGGGAGACATTTTCAGGAAAATATGCAGTCAACTTTACCTAATTGACAATCGTGTAGACGTTCTGCTACTCCAGACTAGTGTATATTGGACTTACAGGTAATATTGTAAAGTAACAAGTTAACTAGTACATCTTACTAGATTGTCTTATATAAACAGAGCTAACTTTCTTATCCTAAGTCATTTTTGAAATCTGTATCTCACTTCCCCCAAGATTTTGCTTTATTAATGGTGTACTTATGTTAATTAATAGAGACGGTCACAATGTTCAATGTTCCTTATTTAGTTCGTTTACGAAAATCGTCCGATTTTTCAGAAAGCTGGGAAAAACTTTGTTAATCGTCCTTGAAACCGATGCGAAAAATATTTATATTTCCTGAAGGTACCTACAACACCTTGTGACAGAAACAAATTTGCAAAGACGCATGTATATTTCCATTCAGAATAAAGTAATGAAATCGGGGAACTGAAGCTTAATTAAAGTAAAAGAAGTTATCTTTTTTATTTATTTGCTCTTACATAAGCATATGTTGTGGTTATCCGGATCTAGGAACATTCCTTCTGGACAAGAGCAGGCAAAGCCACCGGGAAAATTCACACAGTCGTGGGAACAAGGGTTATTATCTTGGAGGCATTCATTAATATCTGAAATAAATGACCAAATAAAACAAAGAAAGCAAACTTTAAACATCCCTCTCGGGATCACACGAGTTTCATGTAAGAAGCTGAGATACAAGCAAAACCATGAACCAAAGGCTAAGGGAGACTCGAAGTGATATTACTTGTTAAGAAAAGGGAAATACGTAACATTGTTTGTCCAAAGTATTGGAATAACGTTAAAGCAGTCCATCCGTACAATAAAGATAAAGTTATCAAAAAGTAACGACAAAAACTGTGAAAATCGACAGTGATTGCAAGGAATCTTCATTCCATTCAATCCCACACCTTGATGAACAGACCAATGGGGTGCTGTAGTCAGTTTAATGTATGAATTTGCAAAAGACTTAAACCAAATCAGTACAACGAAAGATGCCTACGTATATGCCAACGAACGAGCACTGAACACACTATATTCACGTAATAGCCTAGCTACGTACATGAAGACTGACTGTATAAGCTGCTATAGCACCATGAAAGCTAATATCCGAAAGGTATTATTGGCTCCATGGTAGTAAATCGAAGAGACTAATTTCCATTGAAGCCCACCTTACCAATTTCGGAACAAACTACTGCCTTCTTAAGCAAAGGGACTAGGTTATATCAGCTGTAGTTGCTTCCCGGAGTAGAGCGGACCGTGGAATTTGTGCCATAAGCGACCTTTCGTGATCACCGAAGAGTGTTGGCGGACTTTTTGTTTGATTTCGAAGGTACACTCAAAGAAGATACGAGTATTATTTGATCTTCTCATCCACGAGGCTCACCATCGATATAAAATGTGAGCCCTACCTCCGAGGAATATATTAAACAATTCTTGAGTCATTCAAATCCTCGATGGTCAACCGGTATCAGGTTGGAGTTCGATATCTGAGACGTTCATCTTCGGCCGCAAGGTCATACCGTCCCTGTTACATTGACCAGCTGAAAGGTACAGTACAAAGTTGTTGTATCTTACAGGCACAAACTCTTTTTTATGTATGTTGGAAACTCTGGAGACGCCATCTACAACCACCGAGATTGACCGACGTAAAAATTTTGCTCTTGGAAGGAGCCGAATCGAACCATTTTCATATGGGTGTGCGTGCGCCTGTATAACCTCTACCTGCAGTCTACTACTGAGGCTACGTACCGTGACTACAGAGGGGAGGATTTGGACTTATTCTAGTTTGGATTGTCATACTTCAAGTCCAAGTTAATGCCCCTTGTCAGTGTTCGGCATCTGCATTCGTGGAACATTTTTCGTTAAGCCGTGTATCGTTGTACGTTTTACGTAGAATATTTGATACGTACCTGTATGTACCGCTCAAGGAAAAAACATTGGGATGCGGCGAAGTACACAGGTGTGCAGGTGTAACTGGTTACCGTTACTAGCGTTAGTAAGCCAGTGCCTTCTTGAAATGTGTTAGGGGGTGAAATCTACTACGATGACGTATAATGATGAAAATACAGTACGTTTCTTTGTTCAAAAGTTCCAGTGTACTGTGTAGTATATACGACCTTCACAATTACACTACTTCCACCTAATGCATGAATAACCGCAGCAATATAGGCCCACTAAATGTACAGTATTTCGGTACGTACAGCTGCGTGACTCATTGAATATTCATACAGTGCTCAGACAGGCGTGGTTTAAGTTACTTGTAATGAAAACGGTTTTTTTTTCAAAATAGCCTACAAATTTTTGCTTTTTGTAGCACTGTTTGTTTATATTTTACCAATCACACTATCATTTTCAGTCACCAAATGAACAATTTCTTGCATGAATAGCATGTGTAGTATATTGAAAAATAAAGAGGAACATTAGACCTTATGTTTTCTTCGTTTTTGGTTACACGTAGTATCACTTTAAGTTTAAATACTAAATTACAAATGTGCTGAAGCTGTTGACATAATTTACTTGATTTACTTCTATCTTATAGAGAATACTGAAATATAACACGTTGTATATCCTAGTTTATAGCATATTGCATGACATCCTTTAATTTATTTCTTGAGCAGCATGACAATACCGTCTGTCTGTTCTTTTGTATGTTGTTTTGTGTAAAAACAAGTGTTTATTGTATTATGAATAATAACTTCAAGCAAATACGTTTGTAAACCAACTCTTAAGTGTAAACAAACATAAAACAGGTAATGTAAGCAATGGCTTCTAAGCAAAAGGATATACAACTATTTCAACCTTTAACACAAGTGAGGAATAAGATTCGTGAGCGATATCCACACACTTGTACGCACTTTGTTTTTGATTTCAGATTTTAGAAACCCTGCAGTTTAAAATAGCAAATTTGCTTTTGCTTTGAGTATTTGAGTATTATTGATACTTACCAAATTGACATAAACTAGCTGCAGCTACGACAGACGATTCGCACGCTAATGCTTCCCAGGTACGTTGGTCAAAGAAATCGATTGATACGCAAAGCTCAGTCGTGCTGTCAAAAACAACATCCGGATCAAATCTACTAAGGTCAAGAAGAGGTGTTCCATCCTCCCAAATAAATGGGGCTAATGAGGTATTCGCTTCAGGTGTATGTGTTAGTCCAATACGGTAATGGGAATATCCGGGAAGTAAAATTTGTTGTGCGTTATTTGGGACGACATTGGCAACAACTGGATCACTGAGAACAGCCAACCTGCTTCTTGGGTGAAAGATTGTAGTACAGGCATCGTCATCATTACTTGGTACACTTTCCATACAATAACCTCTGCGATCGAGTGTCTCAGAACCGCAAGGATACCCCCTTTCTATGGTAGTAATACAAGAATATACGTTTTTGACATAATGGAAATGTATTATTAATAATGGAGCAACGGTAAATTTTTGACGATCAACTGTGTAACTCCTTATCTAAGAAGTACAAAAACTTTGTTTCTATAATTTAGCGGCAGAAGATTTATGAGCAGTTCAGAGAAACCTTCGTGCAGTGGTGGACATAATGACTGACTTGAATGCACAGTAAAAGTATTTAGTTTTGTAAACTCAGGGGATGTACAATATTTTACCGATCAGTTGGAAACCATCAAGCTTGCAGAACTTATCCGCAAATTGGCCTTTATTTTGCATTTTCGGGAAACTGATAGTCTAAACGTTGATTTTCTTGGGTAGCTTCGAGGATAGCACATGGCAGATTCTTCAAGTTTAAATCATATCTAAACAATTTTGAGCAACTTACCCGAAACTCTGCAACCGACTAAGTCGAATCTGATGCAAGGCCCAGTCAGTGATAGTACCATGTCGTTGTAGTAGTGTATCCGCAATCGTGTGGCCGGGAATGGCCTATCAATACTATTTGTGACAGGTGTTATGCTATCAAAGTTAGCATCGAAAATCTGGGAAATACAATCACTTTGAATAAGTGGTTACTACTTTGATTTAACCAAGCTCGAAATGCCTTATGCGCACTGATGGTATTAACTTTTTTAAAAAGAAGTGCTTAAAATTTACATATTCAAAGCTTATAACTGCACGTTAGGGAATTTTTTTAACATACTGTAATAAAAATAAGATCAAAACTAAACAGGCATTACCATAAGCCCAGATAAAAAAAATCAAAAACTCGCTTCATTTATTAAGAGACTTCTGAAGACTGGGAAATAATTGAATAGATTGTATAACAACATAAGAAAGTAGGTCAGTACATTCAATCCACAAGGTTTTCAGAGCAACTGAACGCTTTTCAGTGTTATTACATGAATTCCCGATTTTTGTTTAATTTTTAATTACATAGGTCAAAAAATCATAGAGACATATAAAGTTGAAAAATTCATGATGCAAAGTTTGGGTTTTGCATTGTCTTTTAAATTATACTGCCTACCAATAAATATTCAGATCGAGTTTTCATGTGAATGAAAAAATGCGGTACACGTATGTAACATGGCATGCATGAGGTTGCACTCAACAAAGAAAGAAATCTGCGAAGCACGATTTTGGTGTTGTTATTTTTTTTAAGTTAAGTGCTTTCTTTGTTAGATTATTTCACTAGACTCAAAGCAACCAAAAATTTTCGATAAAATACCTGAGTTGCACCACTGATGTCGACATATGGTCTGAAGTCAAAGCCAAGGTCTTCTCCAACGTCACTTGCATATTCAACTGAAAACTTTGTTGCCCACTGTGGTTGTCTGACTGGAATCGTTCCTTGAGTAATTACGGCAGTGATTGTAAATTCCTCCATGAGCTGTATTTCTATTGTATTCGTTATTATAGCAGGGTTAATAAATAACGTCGAAGATAGTGCGACTGTACTTGGACCATGTACTTTAAACGAATCAGGTGCACAAGAGTTGCCACTCAAGAGAGAGACGCTTTCGACAGCAGTTCCTGTTCCTGTTCCAACTCCAAGAGAATCTCCACAACCTTAAAGTAATGTTGAGAATCGATTACTTTTCATTCATATTGAATAAAGGAATTGTAAACGTCCTGTATCTTTATTTGCTACATTCAACTTTATGACTGAAGTATATTGTTCTTGTTTACAGCAAATTCATTTATGAAAACAGCAACCGGTATTAGTTGATGACGGTCGTCCTAGCGTATTCTTAGCGCATGATGGGATCGTGAACACCACAAATTTAGAGGTGAAAACTTACATGTGCACATTTTGGGTAAAATGTGTACTTCTGTACACTTGCGAACAAGGAAGAAAAGGATAAGGCACTAGCTGGGGGAAAATGCTCGGTCCTCTTTTACTCCCCGTAGTAACACCACTTTTATGTCAAAGCCTTTATGGCGATGGATGAATAGAACGTTCAATCTTTCAACTCATGAAATAATATACAAATAATGAATGTTTATGAGTGCGATAGTATGAATAATTTCATGAGTTGAAAGATTGAACGTTCTATTCAACGAGGCGAAGCCGAGTTGAATAGAACGTTAAAGCTTTCAACGAATGAAATTATTCATACTATCGCTCGAATGAAAAACAGTCATTATTTGTTCGTGTTTGTCCGTGTAGTAGCTCCATGGTTTGTCGTTTTCTAACTGGGCGTTTATGTACGTAACATAGAGGGATTCTTTGTGAGGTCAAGCGCGTTGGAATCTCAGGCACTGCAGGGCAAAACACACATACGCAGTAAGCGTATTTGCAGCACACGCGCACGGCATTACCATAGATAATTCTGTGACACAATGGACGCTTGTCCTTCAAAACCAAAGAGACGCGCGATCAATTGACTTAGGTGAATACAATGTACGATTCATTGCCGTTGGTTAGTACGTGGGTTAGTAGGTACTAAGGAACGGTCGTGCACCGCAATCTTGATGTTAGTGCCGTCAGATGTAGAAAAATTAATAAGGTGTTATATTAATATCACATGAGAGCGTTGCCAGTTCAATGTTTGACACCACTTACAGATAGGTTTTATTTTAATTTAAAAAAATCCATAATCTCTTGTAGATCTCTGATTTAATTTTTTTGTATAATTGTCCTTGGTTACAATTTCCAACCTACTTTGATTCATTTTAGAAAACGACTTTGCCTTCGTGCTGTTAGTCAAAAGATTTCATGGGGTCAGTTTTCCACAAGATGTTATCTCATTTAGCTTTCGCCATATTTGCCCCTCCTCCAAGAAAGTCCTGATAGGCTGTTTTTGTTAATATGGAAATAATTTTTCAAGTTTAATCCAAAGGTGTTTTTTCTTTCACAGCTGCACGTAAGTGATTTAGTAATAATCGATGTTGAAGATCGAACACAAAAATCAAGGTTCATATCATATCTTCGGCTGGGAAGTAAGACTCCCTGTTGAAACGCCATTCAATGACTGCAGTTTCGTTCACTAATTCGTGAAACACAAAATCTCATTAAAAGTACTTTGGCTTTAACTGGGCGTCCCATGCAGGGCTGCGAACCACTCAAGGCACAAGGACATTAACAGGAACATTGTATGTTGAAGATTGCTTTCATTAACAAATAATTTAGAATATGTATTTCGTTATTATCTGCATCACAATTGCATTCAGTTCCTGCCCGTATCCGTACAACAGGTGTTGCAACGATCCACGAGCATTCCACGTTTTCTTTGATGGAAACAAAAATATGGAACAATAAAACTCCAGAACCATAAAAGTTGATCGCAATGATCCTTATTTGAAGACAAGTTTGTAATAAGTAGTAGTTTAAGAAAGTGAATTTAAACGTAATCTTATTCTCTTTGAAATGTCTCCCACTATATGTAATAATTTTGTAAGTACATCACCTTCTCAAGTGATAACAATTACAATTTGTCAATTAGTCTGCTACTAAAGCTTGTACACAGGTTTTCGATGTGCAAATAATTCTATCAACACAAAGAAAAGTCTGTCAACTTTGCTCACATTTGGTATTAGTTTACAAAAACTGAAAATAAAACCTGAACATACGGTCATGTCTACATCCGATTAGATCAAACTTCATACACGGAGGCCCTGTGCCACCCCAACTGATGGCATTTAGGCGTACTAGCGTTGCAGTGATTTCACGTGGTATATCGTTTATCACCAATAAATTTGCGTCCGAATTTGCACTGAAAATCTGTTGGAGGAATAGCAAATGCTGAAAATTTCCCAATTGATCTCGAAGTGATGCATTGTTAGTGCAGCACACCCATTGTTGGGGCAAACCGCGGGGCCCGAGGGGCTGTCCATTCCCCATCCCGAAATCAAAAGTAGAAGCGAAATCATCATTTCGTTCCATAATGTATAACAACCATTATAAAATCGTCCAAATAAGGTTAAATTTCAAACTAAACAATAAATACAATGAAAACAATGAATGTAACTCTTAAAAATCCCCGTAGAATCTCTTTGATCATCTATCCTTGCCCTAATCAATCTGCTTCAAGAAGAAATATCGACCGACTGTTAGTTCGAATAAGGTCCTCCTAAAAGAATATCGTAAACTTTTTGTCATTGCTATCTGAGATAGTTATAAAACTTTATTCTAGTGCCCACATTTTCGTGAAATACCCTGACCCTCTGGTGGCGTCGTCCTCTGTTCCTTCACAGGGCGTTGTCCTGAACCCTTTTTCCCATGAAGCTCTGTATGACCTAGACCCCAAGTCAAAAACGAGAAAAGAAGGGTTTTCCGCTACCTAGGAGCCTCCATTGTCGTTAGATCATTCTCAGGTTTTGTCACCAAAATCGAATAAAGATTTGCGTCGTGATACGTGCACATTAGTAAACAAAAGAACCAATTAAGCTAAACATCTTCCGTCATATTTTGCGTTCCCCATACTTTATGCTGGCTACCATTTTAACTGTCTTTAACAATTATCAGTCATTTACTTTTCAAATAGTCTGTTTAGGTTTTTGCCTTTAAATCCAAAATAACTGTTTTCGCACTTATGAAAACAGCTCGGAACAGAATTGTGTTATGCTAATTGAGGAATATGTACTTCTCGATCAAGAAAGTAGCCTACCATGGGGTTGCCAGAATTGGGATCTGATATTATCTCGATGCTATTCTGATCATCAGCATCTGGACTTTCTGAGTAAGAAACTGAAAAGCTTCTCAGGAACGAATCTGACATTACACACCCTTGTGTTATTACAGATGTTATAATCCGACGGCCCATAAAAGTGATCTAAAAAAGAAAATCAAAATGTAATAAAATCATAAATATATTTTTATTTTCACATCAAATTTTAAAATAAAAGGACTGGTGGTATCTCTGAAATCTGCCTCAATGAATGTGATTGACAAGATGTCATATCAGGATGACCACAGCAATGATATAACGTTGTAAGCAACTCACCTTAGAATGGTAATTACAAAATAATCAATAGACTAGGAAAGGTGGTTCTGTAACGAACTGGCTTAATCTGGTAGTATACTACAACAAATGTACCCTCTCATCGACCTTTTCGACAGAGAATCCATAACCTACGTCTATACCAACTGTAAAAGCTATATAGAAGAGTCGCATTTTTCATCGATAAGATGTTAAGCAAATGTTATTATTCCAATGAGCCTGTTGTTAGTGTCATTTTAACTTTTCCCTTTTTACAATCGAGTGGATGTAGTGACACCTAAGGTCTGGTTTCCAGTTAGAAGTCAAAGTTAGCCTAAAACTTGAAAATAATGTGTTAAGAGCTATGCATGAAAACGAAATTGTTTTAAATAGCACACTCATTGTCTACAGAGTGGCTAAACCACGAAAGACTTTGTCATGAGAACATTTTTCATTGGATAAAAATATGTAAATTGGTCAACAGAGAAAGCGGCGCTGAGCATTCTTAATATTTTACTCTCGTGTCTGTTACTTTTTCAGACGACTTTCTTATCTAATCATATTTTCACTTAACAAGTTTTATTACTCTTGTTTCTTGCAAAATTGCTACGGTGCAGAGACCTTGAGGTGTGCTAGAGAAAGAGTTCATTGTTGTAAGCTATTAGTTTTGACTGTATTTGTTACAGTGGTACCACCTCTGTATAATGTCAGAGCTGTAGGTTAATACCTTACATGATGAAAGGCGGAAAACGTATTACTAACTTTAAAAAAATCGTTTTAAGGCCAGCAAACTGATATAACTGGTTCGTGCTAAAAAAAGTATGTGTAAACATCAAATATCAAATCATGAATTCAATTTCCTTTCCAAGGAACCCGGCTTGACATTGCAGCTTCATAAAAACGCTCACATGAAAGTCTTAATATACTTTGCAATGTGCAGTTTTCAACGCTGCGTCGGACAAGAAAACGTCAAGAAACTGAGACCGCTTCTTAAAACACTTATGTTTTAAGTACATGCACTGCAGGCAGGTTTTCTATTCCAGTTTGATCGATCATTGCTAAAGCAGACTTTCGTTACCTGGATCCATGGCGCTGTGTCTGTACCTAGATCAGGTCTCCAACCCATTCTGACAGTTGACTGAATTCCAAGGGGCTGAATACGAGCTTCCCTGGGAAGGTGTTCTTCATCTAAGACACTTGACGCGGTGATGGAGGCATCAAAAGCAAGATTATCCGTCACTCCGGCAGTAAAATCACAATCTTTAAAATTAATACCATAATCAGTTTAACTCGCTACCAGCCTTCAACAGTGATAGGAAGAATGGTGATTCTGTTTTTAACGAAGTTCATGATGTTTATTGTTTAATGTAACTTCACTTAATGTTTACTTTAAATTACCACAGAGTTAACTTTAAATATCCACTGGCCCCGTACCACCCTTTAGTTGTTTAAGCACAATACAAGGCAAAGTTTTCACCTATAGAATTCGTAACAACAAGCAACGAAACAACTACGCATAACACAAAAACGCACTCTTGACCTTCTCTATGTCATTTCACTTTAATCCGGTTTTTCAACACCATTACTAGAGGACAGATTTCTTTCCGTTATAACATAAGGGTGATTCTCTAATTTATTTCGGTCCTGCCTAAGAGTTACCTGGACTTCGCACTTGTATTAATGTTAAATTATTCAAAAAAGTAACAACTTGAGTCAAGACCGATTTAAGAAATTTGGTATTGATAATCAGGGTACATGTTTTCATTTGGCGGAAGTAACTGGGCCTAGATCTTAGGTCTTTACAATAAATATATTCACAATCTTCTAACAATTAACTGAAACTACATATCTTCCCCCAGCTCCCATTGGTAATATACTACCGATGGCTGAGTTTGGGCGTCCACGACATAGCACCCACATTTTTGCTGGTTCAAACTCTTACCCTGAGCGTCACGGAAGGAATCTTCGGGCTCCTCGCTATGGTCTCCTGTAGCCTACTAATTTGTAATCATGTATACTTTATTACCAGGCCTTTTGCCTATGTGAGTGTGTCAGTGTCCTAATCGTGCTTACCACTTATCAGCACACGACGTACCCGCAGTGTGATTTTGGGCAAGTCGGTTAGTACTTCTCGAATTCCTGTATTGTTCAACCACCAAATTCGTACATGATTTGACCGAATGTAACATTATCCCAACTGTTCGAATATCATGTTATTTTTGTGTGCTCAGCCTGTGTGAACTGGTTTCTCTGAGCGGTGATCCCTTCCTTTTCCAGGATTGGATACATATGTTTAAGTGACCAGTGGTACATTGAAACCAGGAGCGGATCCAGACATTTCGAAAAGGAGGGGGGCTGAAAGCCCCCTTGAATATTCTCCTAGATTAGCATTATGCTAATTTTTGCGTATTTATTATTGTTGATAATGGCGAAAAAGGGGGAATGAGGCCGGGAAAGCCCCCCTCGGATCCGCGCCTGGAAACCACCTGCAGCTAATTCTTTAACAAAAAGGAAGAGAGCTATTACTGCATCTTCTATAAGGCGATGTATATGCTATGCCAGTAGCAACAGTCGGTAGAAACATACTTTTTGTAGGCCATTCTACAGTTACTTATACTATTATTCGGGGATTCAATGCACTTGAAGTATGAAATAGGTTTTATGCACACTTACCTTCACGGCAACCGAGTAGCTCAAATCTAAGACCCACACTTTCAAGCCATGATACTGGTTTTATACGTATAGACTCAGCATAAAGCCAAGGGTCGAAGGGCACAAGCTTTCGACAACCACCATTAACACTTCCTCGTAGTATCTTTTGAGCAAAGAAAACATCACATAATTGTCATCACTACTTATTGTCTTACCTCAAAAGTTACACAAAGCTTCCATAAACAGTTCAACCTAACGAAGCTAGCGGTCTGTAGCAGTGCGCTTTATTGTTTGCCTCTTCTCAGTGACGTAGCGTGACGTCAGTGCACAAGGTTCGCATGCATTGATCCGAATAGCCGGCAAAACCTGCATCGTCATCACCTGTCCAGATCGGACAACTGTGAAAATCTTGCACTATTTAATACACGTCTTCCTTAGACCAAGCAGTAGTAGACTCACTTTTTTTCTTTATTCATGATTATTAATGAAATTGTGAAAAATGTATCATTTGTATTCAGTAACGTGAAACAAGATCAAATACGTTTTAAAATTTACGGCATTCCGCAAAGAGAAAAAGTTTTGTATTGTCTCTGCTTTCAGTCTAACATCTCCTTATTTCTAATACGGATTTTAAAAGAGAAAAGAAAAATGAAAAAACATAATGATGGCGGTAGTATTGTCTCTTAATATCTTAGAGCTTATATGAACCATACCTCGACGCCGGTTGTCCGATCCCGGTGTGAAACAAACGTATTGTTGGCAGTGCTCGTTTGAATGATAAATTCAGAAACCAAGCCTGGTAGTCCGTCCCCACACCCCAGCAAAACTATTCCAGTTACAATATGCAGCTCTTGTAAGTTCACTTGTATCCAAGGGTCGGGGTCTGTAGAACTGTTTTTCCAGCAGGTGTTGCTTGAAAGACGAGCAAACTGTGCTGAGAAGTTTTCTCTCAGTGAGCTTGAGGAAGTTATATCTTCATTTAATATTGCAGTTCTTTCATTTCCGGTCGCGTTTGGCTGATACAAATTTTCTGTTATTCCTAAAGGCAGGGGACATCTTTCTTTAGAGAAAGTTTCAGAGAAAAGGAGTAGCTGTACAAGAGTGTTCAAATTATAAAGTCTGCTATCTCAGCATGGCTAATTGGGCTCCCTTTAATTGTCAGCTCTTTTACTTCCTATGTGTATGAAAAGAAATGCTTGAGGCTGTGCAATTTTTAACCTCCTAATGTCATACCATAATAAAGACGTATAGGGGCAATTTGACAGACACAGACCACGGTACCTTCAAACAAATATACTTCTAGGTCTTGCATCTTGCAATAGCTTATCGACAAATGGATGGCTTTCAGTATAATCTGAATTTGAATGTAACTTCCCGTAATCGTTAGAACGTAAGTAAGTAATGGATAAGAATGACGAACTTGTCCTTTATTTTTTATTGAATCTAAAGCTAGATGAATGTTTGCGTGGCGTTAAAAGTAACTTTTCAAGATGGGGTTGTAATATTGTAACATGATAAGGGGAAAGCAAAACGAAACAGAATTGAAATGTGAGAAACTGGTTGTCTTGTGAAATTAATGCAGCACTGGTGTACGAACATAGCATTACAATGCTGTGGCAATAGATGCTGTCTACGTGAATAGTAGACTCTCTGTATAGATTAGTATAGATTTTTAATAAAACGTTACGACTCTTTAGTATAACCGTGTAATTTGTGTGTTGTATCTGTGAGTGATGGTATAAGGTTTTTTAAGTCACCATTACCAGAATTAAGTGTATGTGGGAGTTGTGTTGTGGATTTACATTTCCAAATGAAACTTGAGGATTACAAGACCAACAAAACTTACCAGGTAAATTATCCACTAAAAAGTCGTCACATTCTGTGAATTCAAAATATTGACAAACAAATATATTTTAATAAACATAAGGGACATGTAAGAAAGGCATGAATTAATTTGTTTAGAAGGTATTTTGTCTCACCCCACACAGTAACAATTCTACCTACTTAAGTAACTTCTAGCCCCTACTCCAATTTAAACCAAACCTCCTGCCTAGGACGCCGCTAAGACAGAGCCACAGTAGCCTGCACTGAGTTTAAATTGCTCTAGGCAATCTTGTCAAACACAGTGTGTCAGGTTTATTAAAAACACGACTGACTGCACAAGTCATTATTAACCAACCAGGGTGAAACTGTATTGGCTGAATGATTGCCAATCAAAGTGCAGTAATCACCTGTATTTAGAACTGTACGGTTATTCCTAAATATGTTTGGGCAGAGATTTGCTAGTAACTATCCAGTTTGGGGAATCCCATATCCCCTTTATAGATATGGAAATAAAGACGCGGCCTAAGAAGGAATGGGTGGTGTAATGAAAGTTCGTCTAGTATCGACTACCGTAGCTTTCTACATTCCAAACATGCGCCAACAGGCAAAGGACAATGAGAAGTCCACCTGGCTATCATGCGAGCCAAGCCCTTTTTGAACATTGCCGAACTGCGAATCATTGCCGTTAGAGTATACAGTGCGAAGAGAAGGCGAATTGCGTTTATAGTAGGTCGATTAAGGTAAGAGTATCTTGACTTTAAATTTACTTTATTTGAGCTGTATTTTTGATATTCTATTTTTGTATTCGTGTAGTTTGTATCATTTGTGTAGAGATTTCTATATTTTTGTATTTGCAAGTGAATTTAAGCTTATACCTTTATCATTTCGATGTATGTATACTTGTCATTTGATTATTTGATTGTTTGTTAATTAATTTGTGCCTTTGTATTTGTATATAGTTTTCACGGAACAATTTATTGCGAGCCATCCGGTACAAATGCGAAACAAGACGTTCCCGTACTGATAACAAAGACCTTTTCTGAGCCTTCTCTTCAAATTTGTGTTCCTCTGCGGCAACAGGTGGAATGCTTTTACACTACCAATGCCTTGTCAAAAGTGAATGTGTTTTCACAAAGTTTGCTTTCTGCTGTTTAAAATTACTGCCAAAATTTTTGGAAAGTTTACATTTGAGCAAGTGAAAACATGATATCAGGATTAACTTCGTAACGCAAAGACAAAAGCCCGCCCTACCTCTTCTCCTAATTTTAACACCCACTGAAGAGTGGACACCGGCGAGCACCCTACATGAAACACTGCACTCTGGAATATTCTGACCTAAGCTGTTTGCTACTACTCTTCGGTTCCGGGATACTCCCCGGATGATTCTTAGTTAGTCGATCATGACTACCCTTCGATTTTTCCATTACTCCCACCCTGGATATTTACTATTCCAGACAATAACCATCCAGACAAATTTCCATTCTGAACAATGTCGAATCTTCCTTTGACAAATATTTAAAGGAAGTGCAACTGTATCGTTTTCAGAATTTTTTTTTTTTTTTTGGGTAGAAATTGTCAGGGACAAGTATATTCCGGCTGTGAATTGTCCCTGTGGGAATTTTTAGGGGGAAATTCTGTATAATGTATATAGCATACGACATTATTTTACTATGGACTATGTAATATTTACTATTGTATACCAAATGTAAAGTTCTTAAGGATCCATTTGGACCATCTAAATATCAACACATTCCCTGTTGAAAACCATATTTGGAGGTGAAACAAATACTTTTACAACCGTTAACATTACTTTAAAACGTCCACACGGAAAAAGGTACATACTTGATTTTGCATCAGGCAGTTTTCATTATTATTTTACTCTGGTACTGTTCAACCGAGTCAATACTCATATGTAATTTGATCAGCTTTGCAATTCCCCATACTTCCTCTCATGCTGCGAAGTTTTGAGAAAAGTAAATACTACTTAGCATACAACTTGAAACGATAACGTATTTTAAATTTATTCGCCAGAACCGTCCGTCGTCTTCTTTTATCATTACCTAGGAAAGTTATTTTTACTCTTGTAACAAATTGTGCTTCGTTTGAATTCTACTGCAATATTGCCATGTGGTACATTTGCCTGTCTTTCTTACACCACTGTTCTTCCCCAAAACAAAGGTTTGCTTAATCTATTTTCTCTCCTCTTATCTCACTCTGAACGTCTTTTCAAAATGAATTTTTGTAAAAGGAAAAAAAGTATTCATGTCTTTCAATATTAACAGAAACATAGTAACATTTTTGTCTACAAGCTGAAAACTAGAAATCCCACACCATACACATTTGATAAATTATTTAGAATGTGCTAAAAATTAATTCTTTTCAAACCTGATTCGCCACGCTTATGACTGTATACTTTTGTAGCCTTCAAGCTTCTTTTTTTCCTTATGTCCGGCTTGATGCGAGTTAAAGACAAATCTACCTGCCTAGTTCCTTTGGCACCAGTTTAGCACCTATGAGGTTAAAACTGTTAAATTTTTGCAGGGTATTTTGTCCTGTGCTCTTTTGATCTTGAATTCTCGTCAGCACTTTTATCTCCATCATAATCCAGGGACGTAGCGGGGGGGGGAGCAATAAATACTCCCAAGGTTATCGCCTCGGTTCGCTCAGCCTCTGTGATGACGTCATCTTCGGTCTTAAATCACATTTAAGGCCGGGCACCCTCTCATTTATCCCCTAATTGGATGACAAGGCATCAAATTCACCTTGTAACTGGCAAACGCATTTTGGGGGAACTGAAGATGTCCCGCTGCAGAATTTGCATGCAACTTTTGTAATGGAAATAAATGATTCCTAATGCAACATTTTCGCACCACCTGTCACGATTCATACTTTATATCTTATGACCATTTTATATTAGGGAAATAAAATTACACCTAAGTTTTCTGGCCGAGACTGGCTCTTATCCAAAAATTAGAGGTACACTCTCCATTCTCTGTCAGCAGGGGGCACGGTGAAGTGTAGTTCAAACGAATAATGGATGTATTTTAATAGTTTTCTTAACAGGGGCGTAGATTTCTTTTGAACTTTGGGGGGATGGGGTGAACCATCGCAAATGTGGGTAAAGTGCACGCCAAGCGTGCACGGCGAGCGCGAAGCGCGAGCCAATGACGGGTGGGGTCCAGGGGCCCGCCGTAGGGCCCCTGGTGGGGTCCAGGGGCAAAGCCCTTTGGAAGCTCCTGGGTTTTAATGTCTCAGAAGTGCCAGGAAGACTGTTTTGTGGGGTTAATTTCAGTGGTAATGTTCTTTGGTAGGCTATTGGTATATTCATACATTTAGGAAATGCTATTTTGAGGTGGGGTCCAGGGGCAAAGCCCCGGTGGGGGTCCAGGGGGCGAAGCTCCTGATTTTTATGTCTCAGAAGTGCCAGGAAGACTGTCTTAAGGGGTTAATTTCAGTGGTAATGTTCTTTGGTAGGATATTCGTATACATTTAGGAAATGCTATTTTGAGCACAAAACTCGTTGTTAAGCTGCACTGGATTGAAATTGCACAAGAGCAACAATGTCCTGTTATCCTTAAAAAGGCAGGGATCAACATATAGGGTCATCCCAGACAACTGGATTTTGAATTCGGAGATCATTATTAGACCTGCAAGTTGGCTTGAAATCAGTGGCGTCGTCAGGTTTTTTGTAATTGGGGGCACCATACATGATGTCATAATAATACCTCAGTTCCCCCAAGTCTGCGTAAATTACACCTTATTTTTCATGCGTTCCTGCATTTGCATGCAGCAGTTTTAATCGTTCGTTTGTCACTACATAAAGGTGTCGTCTTGGGGAAGGGGTTCCCCCTCCCCTTTAAAAATTGTTTGTATAAATTTAAGGTCTTTTAGATGCAAAATGGTGCTATCTTTGAGATGATTTTTGAACTGATCATATATGGCCGAAAATGTCCATAATTTAGTGAATGCTAATTTTTGGTAAGGTAAAAGAGGAGAAAATGTTGTCTATTAAGAGACAGATACGTTGTCAACAAATCCCCTGAAGCCCCTTCCCTTCTGTCTGTTTTACTGCCTTCTATTTCAGGAAAGGTTTACACAAAAATATGTGCGTGGAGTCCACAGAAACATTCTTGACTTATTACGAAATATGTCCTTTCCTTCATTTTCTATTATGAAAGGGCATTTAAGGCTAGCAGATACCTGAACAGGACCTCCTGGAAGCTCTGCATTAATCATATTAATTGGGGGGGGGGGGGGCAATGACATAATGCGTATACTACCTGACATCCAAATGATAATATAGAGTACGACGCTGAACACTTTACAACTATCGCATTTTTACAACTTTTGAACTAAAATCTGGACGAACAGCTGACAGCAATGAAAAATGAGAGGAAGGGAGAGTATAGGTGCAGGGAGGTGATATTAGACCTCCCTGATAGGTGTAGCAAACGGGGTGAAGGACTAATAAGAGCGTTACAGAGTGCTGTTTTTATCATAAGTGTATTAACAATCACTATCTATACCGATAATGGCTCAGCGCGAACTGGGTAAGCTCTGGTACAAATTTTTGAAAAATGTATAACGGCAGATACGTACTTGCAACCTTCTACATCATACTACATATTAGACTGAAAGATCCCATATTGATGCGAGGTCCCCACAGATGTTTGGAGATGTATCTCTGTCCTTCGGAAAGTGTGGTGATCAGAACAGTTTCGTGTATTATTACCTTAATGATGGTCATGACATGTAGTGTAAACAGTGACGAATAATATTTCTATTACAAAACCTGCATTCAGACTCTACATCGAGACACTTTCAATTGCCCAACAAACCTACATGCTACTGCCATAAGCCAGTCTTTTATCTATTAATTCGTAAACTTTCAATTTTTTGCTGCTGTTCTTCTCCGAAAGTTGCTATAGGAAGATATTGATAATATGAGTGACACTGACGTAAGGTTGGAAGCGCGCGGAGCGCGCGAAAATTTTGATATATTGCCAAGTGAACGATTTGCTAAAATTCTGACAGTCTGAGAAACATTTGTGATAGAAAGTGAAGCGAAATTGAAAAAAATTTCAAACGAAAATGAAGAATAAAATATACTTTCATTATACACGTATCTGTAAACTGAAACATTGGGGGGGATGATTACATAGGCCATCCCCCCTAGTCAAATGTTGGGGGGATATATCCCCCCATCCCCCGGGAATTACGCCCATGGTTTTCTATCAATAATCTTTCCCAAATTACCAAAATTTTCGCTCGCTTTGCGAACAGTAATCTTCGGTCCTATTGTTATATTCTTTAATACCGTCTCCATCGTATTCAGATTGTTCAACGGTAATGGGCTCTACAACAGTTCTAATGCAAAATTTCGACCTGCTCGCTAACAGTTGCCACGGTTTATACTCTATACCTCAGTGGCACAGGCATGAAGGAATAGAGCGCACCCCCTCAAATCATCCCAAAGGCCTTTAAGCTTTATTCTTGTAGGGGTAGGGTGAGGTGTGTTTTCGATAGAATCATGGATCTATTTAACAATGTTCTATCAAAAATGGTTCTCACGCTATCAAAATTTCCGCGCGCTCTGCGGGCTTTAGACCTTACCTCAATGTTGTCCTTAATATCACTACCTTCTGATAACAATATCCGGAGAAACACAGCAGAAAAAGTTAAAAGCTTTGTACGAATCATTGGGTAGAAGAATCACCTTGTAATTTGCAGATACGTTTCGATCAGGAGTTTATACTGTTCCGATGCAGATTCTGAATGCATTTTTGTTATGGAAATGATATGTATGTAATGCAAAATTTCAGCGCGATTCTCTCGCAATCGTCATGGTTTGCACTCTATTTCTTGACCATTATTAAAGTAATAGTACAGTTCCAACGTTTTGTCAAGGATAGCCCCATTTCCCATCTAGGCCACCTAAATTTAGCAAAAATTTCTCAAAGGGGAGGAGTTTGGGGCGAAAAATGTTGCTCACATTTTTCGGGCAAGTCTTTACAGCCCCACTAAATCAAATTAGGCTCCTATGCCTATGTATCATATCCACTGGGGAGGAATATTTTGACCAGAATCGTTTATTTGGACACCACCCTTGCTCTCTCTAATATCAAAAATGTTGTTTTTGCACGTCCACAGCAGCATTTATAATCACTTCGACAGAAATTGCTTGAAGGTACTGGCACTCATAGTCTTGGGTGTCACACACAAGCTCACGTACCGAGCCTATGCATACATTCTGCATTGTTTCAAGCATTACCAGATACATTTGAAACTGCAACATTCTATGAGTGCCACTCCTTTGTGATATATATCCCGGTAATTCTACATAAAGGGCACTAGGTGAACCTAGGTCTATGTTATGCAATTATTCGTAATTTATTGATGCATTTTTACTTCTTTTTAAACATTAGAAACCCTATAATCTGCTAATAACGATGTGTAATTCTGCTACAAAATATGAAAGTTTATATTGTCCATTAGTTAAGTTCGTCAAATGTATTAAATTTTCTGACATCAGACAAGAATTATTTACTGGAAATATTGTAAAAGAGCACTATGTTTGTCTTTCTGGTATAATATGTAAAAGAACATGCAAAAGGTGCAATTCTTTGCCAGTTTCGTTATTATCGTACGATATCATATTACCAGCAGATTCATTTTTCCTGTTTGAATTTTTTACTACATGTCCTTAATTCAAACTGGAAAAAAATCTGCTGATAGTATTATATCATACGATAATGATGAAACTGGCAAAATATTGCACCAGACTGCATGTAAGGACCTTCAATTGCTCAAAACTTCTCACAGAGGAGGGGGACACAACCTCCCCTTAGACCCCTCCCCGTATCAGTCACAAAAATGTGCTCCTCCCCTTGCAAATTCCTGGCTACGTTCCTGACTCATACTACCTAGAAAGAACCAGTTTTGGCAATTCTGCCTAAGTTGCTTCGATATAAGGTGATAAATCTATATATAGTGTTGTTGTGGTTTGCCTACTGCATAGCTTCACGATTGTCCACATTGGATATGGCCACCTCTATTACAATTTTAAAAAACCCTGGTATAAAGGGAAACAGATTTCAATTAAAGTGATTGTGTACAAACCTGTTTCAATACGCACGAATGTGTCATACTCCTCTGCAGACATGAATACACCTTCCCTCTCGATTGCGGTGGGGGCAACATCAGAACATATACAGTCCGTTGCAGAAAACTCCCTCGTGCCTGTATTTCTAAAACTTCATCAATAAATATTGTAAATGACATAAAATGTTATAGTAATTCAAACAAATCTTTTGATAAGTATGTCCACTATTCAAAATAAATTCAAGTACTCAAAGTACCTCAAAGAGTGAATTAAAGACAAATTTCGTTAAGTTCAAACATGATGAAAAAAGATATGACCTTGAAGAATCATCATTGTTGGTGTTTATGGTTTGTGAATATTTAGCCATGTGAGGAATTTAGAATTGCCCCTTGCAGTGATTAATGATTAATATCTTTGAATTGGTACTAAAAAGGACTTACATCGGTGATGCCATTTTTTATATTGATATACCTTGCCATAACAAGAGATAAATTAAACCTCACGAGATAATGAACTCGTTATCAGACTGTGATCGAAACGTCCATGTGAGTGCAGTCGACATTAAAATGCCCTGTCTGAATCATGGCACCTCAATCAGCTAATGTTAAGAATAATAGGTAGTTACCACACCAACCTAAATTCAGAATTTGTATGTTTCTGTCATCTTGATAATGTTTCAACTGCAATTCCTTGCCGTTTACTCTGCAAGGAACAGATTTACTTAATAATATGACTTACAATTGTAAACAAACCAGCGAATGTCCTTAGACGGCATGATGTCGTGATCGTTATCGTTATCACCTTTTTCTGCTAATCTACGTGAATGCAACAGTGTGGTCTCAAAAACGACATACCGCAGTGTATCGTGTTTATTATTATGACATGTTTGTTTAACTATGTGGACAAATGGGTTGAAAACAAAGTATTACGCCCGTTTTGTTATTTAAATACTGAACATTTATAAGTGTTTTGTGCAATACTCACATAAATGAACGGCATTTGAAAAGTGTTATGTCGATGCAGTATTCTGCACAGTCAACTTCTGTAAAGCTGTCAACATTTCTATTTCCCAGATCCACGTGGGTGTAGCTTGTAATGTCAAACGTAACTTGAGGGTAGCGCTGAAATTTGTCAAAAATTGTATCTTCACCTACAAAATAAATAAAGCAAATATGTTTATATTCAAGAAAGAAATAGAACTTTTTTCATTGTCACCAACTTTTTTGCGAGGTACACAGGGCAAGTTTTCGAAATAAAACTATAAATGATAGTCACTGTATATCCCATGTGTATCTTCGTCGCTAGATACGGTAGCCTATCGAAACAAAAGGTTCCTTCTAACAGCTGTTGAAATATTTTTATGAGTACGGTGCTTAAGAATAATCCAAAGTGGATTTATTGGTTTAACAAAGCTGGAGTTGGTACAATGCTACATTTTGTAACACTTTATCTTTAAGTATTAAAACGTTTTCCTCAGTTAATAACTTTAAATAACGGTTGAATGTTCAGTTACTTGGTTTTTACTTTAATTGATTGGTGCCTTAAAAAGTTATTTGAATTTGTGTTGCTTATGATTTATTCTTGTTATTATGATTATTATTGTCATTGTCATCATTATCATCATATTATTATAATTATTAAAAATATATGACTCTTGCTCTGGATATTGTAACTTATACTTGTTAATTAAATGTTCTAGCACTTACATTCTGGAATGTTGCAGACTGCAGATTGTAAATTACGTTCAGCATCAAAGTAGAAACACCACGGTTTTTCTCTTCCATCTGGATTTCTACAAAAGTTACTGGATAGGTCTTGCTCAAAAAAAAAAAAAACAGACAAAATAAGGTCATATGCTGGCGAAAATATGAAAAATTTCAAAACTTTCTTTCAAATTTTAACCAGATCGATCAATTGATATTACTCCAGCATTGTGACTTATTTGTCAAACTACTAGAAAAACAGGAAAATAAAGATTTTAGGGAGAAGTCCTGGTCCCAAATTTTTAAAGGAAACTGATATGATCAGTAATTGCGGAAGACTGTTCTACAGTGAAATATATAATTATAGTCACTTGCTTCCCCATCATGGTGTTATGGGAAGTCTTTTATGCGTAGGGAACGAACACGAGAACTTGTTGTTTTCATTGTTTATTGTGACATACGTGAAGCTTCACTACAGCATCCGTCTTTTTATAAGCACTCTCCTCACATTTTTGACATTTTTTAATAAAATTTATAACTAAAACGATGAAACTTGCCCTTCACATTAAAAATGCAGCAAATTGTCTCCTTTTTGGCTTACCGAGGAATCGACAAAACCCGATTTTGTACAATTCTTTGGTGGTGAATTTAATTTCACATAATAACGAATGCTCTCCAAGTTGGATGTTTCTTGCTTAATTAACCGTTAAAAGTTTATATGATAGAAATGAAATACAGGACAATGTAATTCCATTTTTAATGCAAAGATACACATGGTCAAGAAGAAATTGTATTCGTCACTAAGTTAAAGTACCAAATCAACATATTTGCCACTATGCCAATTTTATTTTCGTCAGTACACCAAAAGGGGACGAAATATTGGGTTTCACTGAAATGTGCAATAAACAAATACAAGATAGTTGTGTATGGCAAGGAGTAAATGAAAAAAAAAATGACTCAGCCGGAGATAATTTCACCATTAATTGATAGCAAAGAGAAATGAAATATTTCGGTGGTTCAAAATATTATTACTTTCAAGACATCTTACCTTCATTTGGGAAATTATTTACATTAAATACATCGCCCGGAACAACAGCCCAGTCGACGCACCTGTAACCATGCCAAGTATGGGACGCAATGTCTCTGTATTCTCTGCCGACACCATGATAACAACCAGCCCGAGCTAAGGAGAATTGCATGTAATGTATAATAATAAAAAGTTAATTATGTGAATATTCTACCATTTTGTATAGCTAGATAAAACAAAAAACACGCTAATCCTTTCTTATCCTAGACACTTAAATTTCAAAAAGGATTAGTTGTATTGCTTGTTCCAGCCAGTTTCGTTACTAAGGGATGATGAGGGCATGCTTTTTTTTACTGATATTCAGGACACGTACGGTTTATATGTCTGACTGTGGAGTCTGGGGATCAAAAACGCCAGGACCGTTTGGACGGCACGAGTTCTAGATTTACTTGGGGTGTGTAAATAGTCAGAGGGTGGTAGGATCCTTGACCTAACACGACTGGTTAGAGCAGCAATGACACGAACACTAGAAAAATTTTGTTTGTTTCGTACAGAGTGACTTCGCCAGTATTCACCTCATTTGTTCAAATGTTTCAAATTTTGAGAGTATTTTAAATAATTTGTTTATAAAATTACTTCTGAACATCCCTACACAATGTATGTTGCACACTTTTAGTCGTTTCAAATGCTCAACACTAAGTTCTCAAGCAATGGCAAGCTGGCCATTTGTGACTCGTAACGTTAATAAAATGGACATCGGAAGATTTGAACGGACAACTATTTTACTGCCCGAAGTTTAAATTGTAAGTGTTTTGTATTAAAATAGGATTTGTTTGCACTCACGATCGGCCTTGTCTATACTGGGGACCAAGCACCCAGTACATCGTCGACAAAATCTGTCATTCTTAGCAATCTAGGGTTCTTTAGTGTTAGACTCACCATACCTCAGGCACCGCCATTATTGGCCAGTAAGTCGCTCCCTGAAAAAAGTCTTATGATATTTATGCTATCTCCACTGTCTGAAAAAGGTATATCGGTTCTCGAATATATGGGGTTTACTCTCGCAATAGAGTAAATTGTTTCTTAACTTTGGTTCGCCCTCGCAGACAATTACGACAAAGCAAAAAAAGCCCCCGTAAAGCCCCCAAGTATTCTAAAGCCTGTTCCATAATATCTCCCAAATGATACGGGCCTGTTTCCTCGTCACAGCGTTAAATAACTAATAAATTAAAGGCTGATAAGGGCAGATTGCAAGAATGTTAACAGATCTGCTGTAAGCAGTAGACACTGAACAATGCTAAGAATAACTTTCATCCGGAATTAAATTCATTGCAGTTTTGCTGCTGGGCGTGTTTCTAGCTTTTGTTTGTAAAAAATTACAAATTTCAGAGGATGGCACCAAAAACTCACCGTTGCACAGGGGGAGATTACATGTTATCCACACAAATTCCGCACTCTCTCTGTCAATACCCCAGCATCCAGGCCATGATGAAATTGCTTCATGTATACTTCTGCAGCGTTTACCAGTCAATCCTACGAAGAAACAAAACAAAAATAAGCTTCAAATATGTGCAGCAAAATAGTTACCAAATGACAATCACTTTTCTTGGTTCAAAAAAGTCATCCGTAATACAAAGCATACCACGATCAATTACCTGAACACATTAGATATATGAAAATGGAGTTTCCGTACCAATGCTTATTGCTTACACCCTGAGACAAAATGCTATATTTTGGATGTCGTGTACAATGCTTTCATAGCATCCGTTCATATTGGTAGATAGGCATGTATCTATATCTATATCTATATCTATATATATATATATATATATATATATATATATATATATATATATGTAAGGTCAAAGTACTGCGCAGAACTTATGAAGTAGGTAGGTAAAAAGAAGTTGGACACGGTAAAACCTGCTAGGAAAACAGACAGTGTTAAGTGGTTACCACAGGTAAAAACAATGCAGGAATTGCTGAGTTGTAACAGTTCAAGTCTAACGTTCAGACCATGTGGGGACAGGGTTCCAAGTTTCATGATTAGACGGTTTTCGGCAGCTAGGCGGTCATGATCGGAACCTCGACACGAGATGGCCGCCGAAACCATCATAGTCAAGTCACGGATCGAGCATGTTGACAGTGTGTTGGTGTTGGTGTTGGTTAACAAAAAAATCTGTTGCCGTTTGGACCCAAAATGTTAGCCCGAACTAAATGATTTGTAATATTCTTTTTACCTCTGTAGGCCGTAATAGGGGAGGGGGTTTAGGGAAAAGGTCACGGGTTGAAGGGTCTTGCCGAAGGATCTCTAAATTCTTGTATATGGCACGTATGATTAGGCGTACCGATGGGTGATATGAAATTACCAAAGGAATGCGTAGATTGGTAGACGTGTTGGTCTTTTTACTGTCGCAAATTGATAATTGAAGGTCGAGAAAGACCACTGAAGAGTCTGAAATACAATGTGTGAATTTCAAAAAAGGACAGAAGGATTCTACACCTGGATGAAAGACTCTAAATCCTGACGGGACCCTGTTGCTACTCCCACAATATCATCAATATACCTCTTGTAAAGGATAGGGCAAGCACCGGCATACTGACAAAAAATCTGTTTTTCAAAGCGGTCCATCGTTAGGCAAGCAACAGAGGGACCCATTTTGGTTCCCATGGCTACTCCTTTAACTTGACGGAAAAGCGCCCGTTAAACTGAAAACAGTTTTGGGTAAAAACAAGTTCCGTCAAGCGTAGGAAAGTGGTTGTGGGTATTTGGGGGTATTGCCGTTGGTCCAGGTAATGGCGGATAGCTGACAAGGCAGCATGATGAGGAATGGATGTGTAAAAACTACATACATCCATGGTGTGTAGCAGCCGTTCACCGCAAAAATTAATCCTAAGAAATGGGAAGTATCCTGAACAAAAGACGGCAACGCTGATACCAACATAAAGAGCACTGAGTCTAAATACTCGGAAATTAGAACAGTGGGGCAGCTGTGGGACTAGACGATGGGTATGCCGGGGTTTTTGGCCTTGTGAATTTTGGAGAGAAGATAGAAATTGGAAATTTGTGGGCTAGGTTGGAGTAGTGTTAGTGTAGTAGTTACTGATTTGGGAAGGTTATTGTTGTTAATGTGGTTGTTTAATGTCTTCTCAACCAGGGTTTGGCTGTCGGAAGTAAGGTCAGCAGAAAGTTCAATGTGCGCATAATTGGTCCGATAATTTCTTATCAGCCTCTGCTACATATAAATCCCTCCGCAAAAACCACATCGGCTCCCACCCTTATTGGCGGGTTTGATGATAAGGTTCTTGTTTCTCTTGAGTGACAAAAGAGCCTCTTCTTCATCTGGGTAATGATTGCAAAGGGTAGTCTTCTTGGGGAGTAGAAAACGATCTACATCCTTGTTAATGGACTCAATAACGGAGTCCAAGATGCCATTTTCTCCCGGCTTGGGTGTACAGGAAGAACGAGTGGAGCGAAAATAGTTGAATTCATCTGAATATATATATATATATATTATATATATATATATATATATATATATATATATATGTATATATATATATATATATATATATATATATATATATATATATATATATATGTATATATATATATATATAAGCTTCGTTCTCTTTTGCAAAACTTTGAAACGGACACTCAAGAGGACATTAAGCTATTACTACCTCCAAATCCTTGTTCTGGATATTTTTACCTCTTACCCAAATGGCACAAGATTTATGCTTTACTTGAGCAAGTTGTGTTAGATTCTGAAAAGCCCATCAATGACGAGAATGTTATTCATCTAGCTCGTAAGTACTGTATCACTCCACCAGGCAGACCCATAGTTTCAGGCATTAATACCCCTACTGAGTATCTATCTGCCTATGTTGATAGTTTCTTACAGCCCCTACTGAAATCTATTCCTAGTTATATACAGGATACGACCCATTTTTTAAGGCGTCTCCGGGAAATCCCCTACATTCAGGAAGGGTCATTCCTAGTCTCCCTTGATGTTTCATCATTGTATACTAATATCCCTCACGAGGAAGGTACCAAGGCCTGTCGAGAATTTCTACTCAAGCACCATCCCCCCCCCCCCCCAGCAGAACCAATGAGTTATGTTCCCTTATAGAGTTCATCCTAAAAAATAATTATTTCCAGTTTCTTGACAGGTTCTACCACCAAATAAATGGTACCGCCATGGGGACCAAGATGGCCCCTAGTTTTGCTAATCTTTTTATGGCCTCCTTAGAACAACCCCTACTCGAGGCCTCCCCTAAGAAACCGGCTTTCTATGTTCGGTATATAGACGATATTTTTCTGATTTGGTCTCATGGCTTACAGGAATTACTTAAGTTTAAGGATTTTGTAAACTCATTCCACAATACCATTAAGTTCACTATGGAATATTCCCAGAGTCATTTACCTTTTCTTGACACGGTTGTACATTTGACAGGCTCCTGTATTGAAACTTCTTTATTTACTAAACCCACGGACAGCCATTGTTATTTACAATTTGAGCGTTTCCACCCCCCCCCCCATATAAAGCATTCGATCATTTTTAGCCAGTTCCTAAGAATTAAACGTATCTGCTCCACTGAGGTCGAACAGTTACATCATATGATCAAATTTGCAGGACACCTTTTAAACAGAGGTTATCCCTTCAAACTCATTGACAAATACTTCAAAAAGGTCCAACCAATAGACAGGGACCGTTTGCTCCTCTACCGTAGCAGGGTTGAAAACAAACGAATCCCCCTTACAATTACCTTCGATCCCAAACTGTCCCCCCTACTCAATAGAATTAAGACTTCGTGGCGTAATCTGAGCCTGGACCCCTCTATCAGAGATGTTTTCAATGAACCTCCAGTTATTGCTTTCAGGCAGCCGCGCAGCTTACGAAGTTTCCTAGTTCACACCAGGCTTAATACCTCCCCGGATACCCCGACAGGAGGTAATTCTCCATGTGGTAGTAAACGTTGTCAGGTATGCGATCATATGATCTTGGAACGCACTGTGCATGTCCAACCTAAGGGGATTCATCTATCGCCGGGCCCGTACTCATGTAATTCCTCTAATGTTATCTACCTATTATTGTGCAAAAGGTGTCCCACGATCTCTTATATTGGTGAAACCTCCTCCAAATTTAGATTTAGATTCAATAATCACAAAGCCAGCATTCGCAACAAAAGCACTGGGCTCCCTGTTGCGGAACATTCTAACACACCTAATCACAGCGTCCGCGACTTGAAGTTTACTATTTTGATGGGAGGTTTTTCCAATACCGAGGCTCGTAAAAAGCAAGAATTAAAACTAATCTTGAGATGTGAGAGCCACGTTCACGGTCTTAACCGTGACCTTTCTTTCATGGCCAACAAGCGTGACCACTGAGGTCACTTGCACTTTCTATTCACGTAGCATCTATGTCAAGCTCCTCATTATTTCTGTCGAGAAAGAACCTAGGTGGTTCGAAACGTCCAGTTTTTGTAGCTTTCGGTTCATATTCTGTCATATTTTGCAAATTGTTTTTCACCATTCAACAACGATTTGTTAACAGAATGTGCCGTGTCTTTCGTCTTTTTTGGTTGGTGATAGAGGCATTGCTTTTACTCTACGCTCTTCGTTTATATATATATATATATATATATATATATATATATATATATATATATATATATCACATTCGATTAAGTATTTGGCTTATATATACTTGATCATGCTGAAAACGTTTCTTTAACAACATTGCAAACAAAATACATTCACAGTTAAGTTATCTTAATAAGGAAGTTCGATAACTTATTCGCACATGTGAACATCCTCATAATCATTAGGATAATCGTTACGCACAGGTAGCTACAACACATGCTCCAAAATTTGTATTTTCTTCGCAAATTGTCGAATCATCCTTCTTTAAGGCCATCACAAGTATGAGGAGGGATCTTACGTGTAGTTTCAGATTTTTGACTGCATATCAACAGCTATTTTGGTATAAAAGTTGGCAATTGTTAGTCTTCCGTAAAGTAGGAAGGAGGCCCTTATTTTCTTGCAATTAAGATAGTAACATGTAGATTTAGGCATAATGATATATGTATGTACTGCACAATAATTGGGGACCCCAAAAAAGGGGGAACGCAGTATAATATGTGCTGAGCTTGTTTTTGTATCTCCTGTGTATCCCACAATTCCATCCTGCATACGGATTATCAAACTCGATTATTGAGTATATTACGCTGTTACAATTATCGAGCTCGTTGATTTAGTATATTACGCTGTTTGTATTTTCCTGTCTCGTCGGACCCCACCATTGCTTTTTTTTTTCTTTTCTAGGTGACACTACATAACACATTAGTGTTGGTGTATCGTTAAATCCCATCTAACTATCTATCCTGTCTTGTCGGTTGTTTGTGACATGTTCCTTTCGATTTGTTGCCTTGTTCATAGATTTACAGGTAGATTCGTATTTTGTATTTCGTTAGTGTCCTGGAATTTACTTTACTGAACACGGAAAAAATTTGTAGATGCCTTTTTCAAATTAAAACATTAGGTGGGGTAAGCGGATATTATAGGGCTACACTTAAAATTCGGACACGACAATCCTTCAAAAGCGGGTGAGTTGTTATCTGAATTTCACGGGCGATTCCACAATAAATCGCATCCCATTAATTCTCTGTACAAACCTCTATCACTGTATGGAGAGACTTCCCATGGAACACAAGAATCTTCAGTTTGGTATCCTGTATATTTGTAGTTGTGTATTAAATTGTTTTCAGCAATGCAATCTCGAAAGCCACCTGGTGAGAGAATACAAGATACAGGACTAGTAGATTTTCATAACAAATTCACTTTTATCTTACTTCAGCATGGAGCACAGCCATGTATCATAGGAAATGAAAGGGGATTCAAACGTTCTTCTTTACCTTGCTCAAAAGTTTTACTGGCGAACACATTTTTCTTATTCCCACAATTGTGTGCAGTCAGTACAAAAGGAATAAAATGTGTTGCCATTTTATTGTAAACAATTTATTGATGGTATCATTCATGCATTGTGAAAGTGAAATGTTCACTTACGGTCCTGGCTTTCATCCGAACCATCGGGGCAGTCCGGGAAGCCATTTAACACCCCATCAGCGTTGATGCAACTTCTGTCGTCACAAGTAAATTCCATGTCAGAGCAACTAGCTATATATTAAAGACAGAAAAATACACCAATAACAAGTTGTTCCTTTCGCTAACAATATTTTGCTGAAAAGAATGGGAAGTGAATTCCAGTGTAGTTAAAAAGTTGACTAATTAAATCTAGTCGACATATTTTTGGTTAATTAGTATAGGGTGACTAGATGTTATCAATGCAGTTGGCAAAATAATGCATTGGCAGAATTATTATTAAACAAAACTATTGAATGAGCCAAGGGATACGTGTCTTTTGTTATTCTAATTTATACAGCACACAGCAGAGTCGCATTTCCCTGAAGAGTGGTTCAGAAATGTTCATTTCTAAGGGGAATTCTCCTGAACAGGTACATGAAATTAATATGACGTGGACGATCGAAGTTTTGACATAACATGTACGGTTACCAACAGTGAGGCGACGCCCTTAAAATATTGACTTTATGTGTATTCGACCAACAAAGGAATATCTATGGAAAATCTTAGACAACAAGTCCAGTCATGACGAACTGACATTCTCAAAAGGAGTAGATGTTACTCATAATTCCTCCTTTTGCTTATGGGTATAAAACGTCTGTGAAGTACTGAGTCTGAACAAACATTGTTAATTGATTGAAACAAAGATCGCCCACAGAAATGCGCTTTAATGCTTCTTTCATTTGCAAAAACCTTTGCTGACGGAATTGACATGACATGGACAATAGAATCTTAGGGCCTTAAGAAGTGTTTTTCATACCGTCAGTACACCATGTGTTAATGTCGTTTAAGTCTTAATCTCGCTGAATGGAAGAATGAATAATTTGGTCGTTTCGTTGGTCTGATTTCTATAATTTTGATTAACACTTACCAGCGTTTGCCACTAACTCCATCACGAATCCAAATACAAGGATTTCTGCTGATGCAGATTGGGTAACGTTTATCCACATTGTATCAGTTGAACTGTAAAAGCTTCTTAAATAGAATCTATTTTCTTTATCATATTCATTTGCAGGATCATGTCCTGTTCTCCTGAATATAATACTGGACTCGTCAGCTGGATTCGAGCCTTCACCAAAAGTTATGAAGTTAAGGCCCTGAACTAAATGTTCTAAGCTCATGATTGTAATTGATATTAACAAATCCGGACTTGGATTTCTGAGGATACCTTAAAGAAAGTGAAAGATGAAAAAGGTGTATTAATAAAAGGAACTAACAAAAATTTGAGCAACTTTCTGTTCGTCGACTAAGATGTTTCCGTGTTTTGTTTCTGAAATTTCGAGATATCGAGTTATAGCTTTCTCCTATGTCAATTCTCTAAGGAGAGAATAGAAAACAACATAGGCTATACGAGAAAAGAATACATCGCAAAGAATTGCATTCAAAATATTCCACAATCAGTTGTGGGGTTAGGATATGCACGACGGGAGAAAGAGGTAGGTTTCGCAACGGTAGGTGTGACGGTGGATACAAAGGTCCCTACTATGAAAACGTTGTCGGACACAAAGATTCGTTGCGGAACACCATGGTGGCTTTCCGAATTTCACAAAGTATATTCAGTGGCGCACTTACGAGGGTTCTTCACACACGCTTCAAGTGATTCAAATTTGGTAAGCAGAATTTGAGTGAAGAAAGAAGACGTGCAAATACGGGAAAATTTTATAAAGATCCACATAAAGCAGACGTAAAACTTCACCACAGTGTCTTACGTATTTATAATTTTGGCGCATCTGGCGCCACTTATGGTGGATGGCTCATTAATTTGTTGGCTCCTGTAGGACACCTACAGGACAATTAAAGTCCATACAAAATATGGTAAGCAACTGTCCCCGAAGGGACCATTACCTCTGTGATTAATGTGCAATCGATGGGGGCTAGGAGCTGTGAAGTTGAAGAAAATCTTATTTCGACATAGGATTGAAGGAAAACCCTCTGATATTTCGGTCCGAAGGAAGAATTTAATTACGTAGCGTCCCTGGGATCATGTTACAGATTTTCCGTGACTTACAAATACAAATGCATACACTTCGGGGAAAAATAACTCCTTTTAGCTTACAGTCTCCATAAAACGGATAAATACACGACAACTGCAACTATTTTCCGACATTTTACTTTCCGTAATTCGTAATTATCACAGAGACTTTCTATAATGTTCATGGTCGAAAACCACGAAGGACCAAGACAAAGTGTCGTCAGCGATCAAAGCATAGACTGTGACTTAATCTAATAAAACTTAGCCACATTTTCCACAGGATAAAATTTTTTCATGCATTTTATGAAGATGATAACGATAACAGCTTACAAGCTGGCTGAATTTTAATCACGTTTGGATGATATATGCGCCGAGTAAAACGGTTAAATCTCAGCATCATGGCTGTCATTTTCTGTTATGGTCTCCAGCATGCACGGAAGGTGCTACTTATCTACTTTAGATGGTCCGCACGTTCACCCAGTGCTTTCATTGATCTACTGGCACAGCGAGTACAGTGTATTACACTACTTGAAATATAAAGTTGATTAGACAGACGTACGTACGTGACTGCAGTTCTTCGGAACTAGTGTATTTAAGTCGAGAGACTCTACGATCGAGGTGACAACAGAAGACTTAGACGGCAGTCATCTGAGTATCTGGGTATAGACTTTACTATGGCTATCAGAGTACGTGACAGAACATAGTCTAGATAAGTGGAATAGTTTATAAAGCAAATCAGGACATGAATGCCGCGCACAAGATCCATATACACAGGATCTTTGATTGGGAGGCTATAACTGCAGGGCCAGATCGCCGGCCTGGGGAAGGGGTCTAAGGAGGGGCTGTCCCTCCTCTTTGCGAAATTTTTTATATTTAAGTACACTCAGATGCAATCTGGTGCAGCATTTAGCATCATTTGAAGTCATTTTTTTTTGTTTCATTAAAAAAAATAAATAAATTGCTCTGCAAAGAATAGGGGACTTACGCACCCTGGATCACGCCCTGAACTGTCATCAGAAAATTTTGCTAGGCAAATCAAAGGTTGTCAGTACATCAGTGTAGTTGTGTATTCAGGCGTTTTCCGTGGTGTAGGCAGTAGCCTATCCAGATTTTTCCGGGGATGTTGGTGTAACTCAGTCATACGAAAATGCCAAACAAATTACCAAAGTCTTTAGCGTTATGGCTGAACGTGACCAATAGTTTCGGCTCCAGAATATTGATAAAGCCATGGACTGAGCACTGGCATAGTCAGGATTAACAACGGGGGCTATCTGCAATAGGACAAATTTTGCAATGCAAACAAAGACGCAGTGGCAAATTCATAAACATGGGGCAAAGCGATGCCACAATTTTTTTTAAATAAAGAATTAGCAAAAGGGCACCATCCCCTTTAGAACAGCTAGCCTGGAAAGTTCTCGTGACTGAGGCAATTGACGACAATACTCTTGCCAAATTCAGGGAAATATGTCAAAAATTGAAGTGATTTACAAATAATACTGTTTTTTTTTTCTGGTTCGCTTCCAAGGGACTCAAGTAATTAACGTTGAGGAATAATTTGCACTTCCTTCGGGTGTGTATGGTCAATACGTACTGTATGGGTGTATTTTTTCAGATTTCGATTGGGGGCCATGGCGCCCCTCTGGCTACGCCAATGAAATTCATCACATCAGGTTAACTGTAGGCCTTTACTTTCTCATTCGTAACCTGGACCATCAATCTGCATATACACCACAAGCATAGGCTTGTACATACAGCTCTGGCCGGTATTACTTAATTACTGCCTACATAAAGTAGTACCTGTGCCGTAATGCATTTGTTTTTTGGTAAAGATGATTTTGGATTAAGTGCGGAGTCCTAGTTGATGAATAATTGCCACCTGTATACATGGCATGTTTCTTCGTAACACAGATCTCGCATGACCTTTGGTCTATGTAATGAGTAGCATGGGCAAGGTATTCTGAAGCGTCAGTTTTAGGCCGAGTATATGAGGACCACTTTTAACTGAGTTTTCACTTTAGTCTATAACAATCGGATAGCCAGAACCCCATGGCTTTTTACATACTACTAGAGGATTTATGCTTATCATATAAAAACTTCCCGGAAATGTCAAGTTTAAACCTGATGAGCATCTCCACGAGGTGCTGGCCAGATATAACTGGTACCGAACTTGAAGGGGTGAGAAATTTTGGTGTAAATTTTTTGAAAGGGGAGATATGTATTAAAATGCATAAGGAAAATCGTGATTTTGAATATTCTAGGGGGCGGAAAGCTTCTAAGGGGGCACCACCCGCCTGCCCCCTGGCTTTTGGGTCTGATCTCCACAATGTTTCGGAATTAGAAAGAAGTAGCCATCTTAAGTTACAAATAAGACTCATTGGTTACTTATTTTTAGACCGGCTCCGTCCCCCTTCCCGTCCAGTCCCAAGTTACATAAACCCAACATTTCGAGCTGATCGAGAGGCTACATATCAAGTTATGGTGACTTTACTGTCTTTCTGCCATTATAGAATGATTTTAATATTCCTAATAGAGGTCAATGGGCGAATGTCAATGGGCGGCAAAAACTAATATTCACATATCAGTATACACGTTTTCGAAATTGAGTGTGTAAGCATCCGTACACATTGATTTATACAACACGTTGAAATGCCGTCAAATAGTAACATCAATAGATGACTTCTATATCACCGTTCAAGCGTAGTTCATTGGCACTATTCGCATAGAAATAGGGTGAGCTAACTACTCTGGTCCACTTACAACACTCTAGTTTTGCGAACTCAATTTTAGTTCAATTTATTTCTTTCATTGGGCAAAGACGGTTCAGCGGAAAAGAGTTACTTCACTATGCCCTCTTCTAGTGACCATTCCTAATCTGTCCTACCACTAGGAGAGAGGTTGTTGTTTAAATTCAATTTTCTACGATAAATTTTTAATTGATAAATAATAGTACAATAGCTAATTTCACTTTGAAAGTAAAATAACCAACACAATCGGACTTGGTGCAATTGAGAGTTACATGGATAGTCCAACATTTAGTTAAACATTATTAACTGCGTTTTACATAAAATGCTTACAATGAAGAATGTACATTTTATACGTAATTACCATAAACGCATATCAGTAATAATATGAAGTGCATAATATATCAGATGAAATGAAAATACACATAGATTCAGACAAAATTTCTTCTCTTCGGATTCTTCTCCTGCTTGCAGTCTCACTATACCTTAACGGTAACTCTTACCCACATGTTGACTCTGGAATTGCTCCAAAGTGAAGATGCAAGTAAAATCATTGTGATAGAGTGGCTTACCTGTCCATGTACACTCCCCATTTTCCCGTAAGATTGTAGGTTCCGGTAATCCTGTCTCTATAAAATATACTGTGCTCCTCTCTAGATCAATTTCTTCATATCTTTCCTGGCAAAGAGGTAATAAAAATCCAGCTCCATCTTTAGGGGGTGGGATGATTGTCACTGCAATGAAAGAGAGACTTCTCGTTACCATAACAACAATAGAAAGCTTTCGGAGGGTAACTACCTTTAATAACGCTACTTGTGTCCCGAAGAGTAGTGCGCGCAAACTCCTGGGTATAGCTTCCTTATTTGGCATTTAAAGAGCGTCTATCGTCTGAACAGTGATCTCGAGTGTTTCACAAATGAACTTGCATTCTGTGGATCAATTCAATTGGTACATTTGCAAAAATATTACAATACGAAAGTCTTCTTCTCATGTAAATTTAGTTTTGCAACATCTTCCTGTTTCCAATTATACATTGATAGCCTGGAAGTATCCTGTGTTACTTCAACGGAGATTGAATGTCTTTTGAACTTTTTGGATTAAATTTGTTATGAGCTCCCATAAAACGACAGTAAAACTGTTCACTGTTTTGTACTTTCATAGAGCTTGTGGGGTCACATGATTTTCAATGACACCTTTGTAATTGGCTGAATAAATACATACCATACGAAACGAAGTCAAAGTCTGAGGTTTGACTCCTGGCCGGGTCATACCAAAGACCTAAAAATGGAACCTACTGCCATTGTGCTTGGTGCTCAGCATAGGCTTAGGCAATTGAGTAGGGAAAACAAGCCAGTGAGCCACAATTGTAAAAAAGGCTGTGGTCGGTCCGACTTAAACCAAATGGTTAGAGACTGAGCCGTAAAAGCTCATCTGACTAACTAACGTCGTTACAGACTAATAATGCTTTCAGGGGAGACTAGACGTTTTCTCAAGCCAGCAAGGATACTTCATTTTGCATTGTTACTGTATAAGCTTGACTTGAGAGGCTGATGTAAAGGTAAATCGTTGCTTAAAGTGATGGCATTCGAAACAATAGTAGAAACAAGACCGTCGCTTGAATAAACTTATATTCCATGCAGAGGTGTTTGTTCATAATAATCCTACTCATTTCCTGTTTCCTTTGTCGTGTATTTTTTCTTTTATACAACTTAGGAGCTAGTTTAGATACCATAATCAGTAAGTCAGCACCAAGACAAGGTATGGAGGGGAGGGGCAAGGTAGCCCCAGGCGGGCGAAACAGGATTGAGATATGCCAAGATTTGTTTAGGTAACAGTAACCTTTGATTAAATGTCTAGGAGGTGATATTTTCTTGGGGCGTCCTCTTGACTTCGACGCTGTTGACTTGTTTTCGTTATAGCTCTTACGTTGAGAGGAAAGTTGAGGACACAGGCTGGATTAGTTGGTACAATGAACCCGGCTCCGATGTTCTCTACACTCAGGCTTTGCAGAAATGCTGTTAAAGCCCATGAACAACTAAAAAATGTACGTTACTACACGGAGTAACTAGCCCCTATCTTAACTTTGTGCAAACGCGCCGGTGTACATATGTAACATACCTAGGCTAATCGGTTATTCGGAATAGGAAAATTATACCAAGGCCCCATTTCATTAACACCTCGATTGATCTTAAGTCTGATTTTAATTGGACTTTTGCATGATAATCAAACTTAAGTTCGACTGGAAATTTTATTAAACAGGGCACAGCATGCATTAATTGCCCTGCAGGGTAGATTTTGCTCATTAATTAGTTTCATTGCTTAATTGTTCTCAAGGGATTGTGATATGAACTTACCATAACTGAACCTAAATTCTTAAAAAGAAAGGTGTTCACGGTTTATAGGTAATATTCTGCTCCGAACAAGGTACTACTACTGTCATAATTTATGCCCAGTGGAAAGCGTCATTAAGTTATATATTTTCAAAAATACCCCTGAGGGTTGCTTCCAAGAGCCGAGACATTTCTTCCAATTTGTGAATAAAAATTCACGATGATGACGGTATCACTAAGAAGCTCATCATTTTAATCAAAACGATTACGTTTCCTGGAAGACTTTCTCGTGATGAAGGCCGAGATTCAATCGTATATCGGTTGTATTCAGGTATCCTATTTAAATTTTCAAATTGCACTCTGATAGAGTCAGCTTAATCAATAGGCAACATTGATGTTGCCTAATAACAAATTAGTGCACAAGTGCGTAAAGCTCTTAGCTATAATAATACAACCATTACTATATGCTAATGAACGGATGTAATCTACAAGTTTTAAGATGTAATGTCTTAGCTAATATGAAACATATTTAGAAAATTGTAACAGGTAACTTATCAAGGGAAATCCACTTTAAATATTTTCCATTAATAATTAATAGTTGCTCTCATAAATTTACATCTTCCATCCTGTCATGAAATAAGAGAATATTGAAATAGCAATGGTAATGTCCGTCTAATTTAAGGTAATCCATGTCGATATCAATAAAACTCGAAGACAATTTAGTTAAGTGCTTTCTTAAAATATAGCAAAGAAAAAAACCATTCGTTAGATAGAAAATTGTTTAGTACTCTTTTTAACAAAGGCCCATGAAAAATTCGTGCCTGTCCAAAAGATTTGCATCTTCCATCCTGTCATGCAATAAGATGATATTCAAATAGCAATGGTAATGTCCGTCTAATTTAAAGTAAGCCATGTCGATATCAATAAAACTCGAAGACAATTTAGTTAAGTGCTTTCTTACAATATAGCAAAGAATAAAACCATTCGTTAGATAGAAAATTGTTTAGTACTCTTTTTTAACAAAGGCCCATGAAAAATTCGTGCCTGTCCAAAAGACTCTCCTTTGGATATGATTTGTGATAAGAGTACACATCATACTTTATAAACAGAAAATAGTAACTCTTTAAGAAGACTATAATATTTTTGTCGGGGTATGGCTGTTATTAGGAACAAATGCAAATATAACCTTTGCTAAATCTCATTAAAATTCTTCGTGAGTTAGAAAGTACATGTCTTCTCCATTTCGTTCAACGACGCTCCCCTCACATTAATTTATTTGACAAGCCTTTGCAAAGAAAGGGCCTCAACTTCTCCTTCCTTTCATTTGCCTGCTTGGCTAAACCATTTTCTAATTCCCGCATGTAGCAGGCCCGTATCCAAGGGGGTTCAGGGGGTTCGTCCGAACCCCCAGCACGACATTATGAGTTCCTCCCCGGACATTATGAGTTCCGCCCGAAAGCCCGAAAAAAAAACGTCCTCACTTCGTCGGGGACAAAAAAAGATCTTCAGTTTTTGGACATACCAAATACCAGTTGAAAAGGGCAGTATACCGCGCGCGGAAAATTTTTTGTTCCGCTTAGCGTAAAATCGAACGTCCCCACAGAAAAAGCTGCATACGGGCCTGTGTAGTGAAGTATGATGTAAAAACTGCTTCACTTATATTCGTTATTTTCATGTAGGCTATATTGCCAGGACTTTGGTATCCATTGTGATTTTCCTATTTTCGGTTTGGTATAAAAAATCAATTTAATGTAACAAAACTGAATCGAAAGGTAGAGAACGATTATCTACTGAAATCACGGAGTGAATGTAAGACCGGCAATTATATTAACAGAATGTTTGTTCTATGATTCCTTGCCGAAAAAGTACTCTTTGTTCAGATTTGTTTCTTTTCTATTTTTGTCTTTCTGCTTGAGATGCAAGGCGATGCATGGTGGTGTTGGGCAGTTCTGTGCCGTGACAGACAATGTCAGAATGACAGAAAATCCATCATCCCTACCTTGAAACATGTTTACAAAATTTTCAATGTCTGATTCCTGGTGGCATCAAATGACCTCTGATCTCCACCAAAACCAATAGGAACCTTCCTCTCAATATGAAAAGTGTTATTCCGTGTATGATACCTAAGAGAAGACAAAGTTTATTCGCAACTGAAAAACTAAATAGGGTTCGAACTCCGGGCATCAGAATAAAACACCTAGCACCTCCCACCTTTTGTCAACAAACACATTAAGAGTAAGCTGTATTTAATCATGAAATAACCACAACAATCTTTACACGTCTTCATAAAGACGTAAATAAAATTAAAATTACTAAATTAATTAATTATGCTTGCGAACACACACACACACATATACATATATATATATATATATATATTCATAACAAAGTAAACCAGTCAATGGTAGAGTGTTCAACCTATAAAGGGAGCTTAAATATTGAAAGGTTGTGACTATAGGCAGCTTTGTAGTACCCTATAGTCACAACCTTTCAATATATATATATATATATATATATATATATATATATAAATATATATATATATATATATACAAGTATAATTCCAAAGAACAGGGGGGGGGGGGGTAAAAGTGTTCAATTCTGAAAACAAAACAGCTTATGATACTCAACTACTGGAGTTAAAACTCAATGTACTTCTACTCAAGAGTTTCACGCTAGTGCGTTCATCATGAGGTAAATACAATGAGTGCTGGGGAAGGAAGGGGATAAAAACTTTGAAGCCTGGAGTTTGGAATTTTCTAAAGTTATTTTAGGCTCTTAGTAAGTACACCAAATGACATATGAAGAGACAATACGAACTGAGGAATTATTAAGGCTGCAACTCCCCATCGCTCATCTGCTCAGACGGCCCTTTGTTACAAATATTAATTACGTACCTCAAACATATTGCCTTCTGTTTTGGAACAGGGATAGCTTATCTGTAGTTTGTGTTGTTTTCTCAAGCATAGGATTAACTACAGTAACGATAGAAAACCTTACTCAAACTCTGTTGGGCATATCCCCACGCATTCTGTAATGAGCAACCCATCTATCTTTAGCTCAAGAAATAGTCGGTGGAATTTGCCTAATTGGTATTGGATTGGTTGATGGGATCTACTCAGCAATGTGTAAAAGGCGAGGGGGTAGGCCTGGAGACTGGAATCTCCCTCCTCCTTCCAGCTGCAAATTTGTTGTTTGGGGCAAAATAAATGCTTTTTTTGGCAAACATGCTTTGGGGCAAAAGTTACAATTTTTTCTGTCCCTAAATTTACAACCGTAGCAGGGTGGTCACACCGAACGCTGGCGAAGTAACATAGCCGACCTTATGAGTGAGGACGAAGTGTTAGTTCTTTGCTTTCTAAACGTCCGTGACAAATGTAGAAGGAACCATTGATAGATATTGGGTATCAAGTGTAAACAAGACAACAGCTTTACAGTGAGGTGCACACGTAAAGTATAACCGAGTGTCCACGCAGGAAGGGCTTCTCACTGAAGAAGGATAATGACATATTTATTATTACGTAGAATGGGTTTGGAAACATCCGAGGGGTTGGGATGAATGTAGGTGTAGGGGACCCTAAGATCATCTGTAACGTCTTTATAGCAATTTTGAGGGCCCTATATGCCTAGGATCACGACTACAATCTGGACAGTAACGTTTTCATAATTGTTATCATCAAGTCATGGAAAACATTACGATCTCAAAATTACTTGCATGGAAATACAACGCTTTTGAGAAATGCGAGGGGGCTGTGGCTCATAAAGGATGATTTGAACGCTGGTGATCGGATAACTTTAAAGTAGTGATTGTAAGCGAACAGGCAAATATTTCATATATCCTGCAAAATCGTCATATTTCCAAGGGAAAAGCTTGAGACTACGCCTACATTGCATGGCCAGGTTTACACTTGACTGCAGACGGTTAAAAAATCACTCTCCGAGCTTTTAGCCTATATTACAGGTTTAACTGTCATTTTCCATGTTCTGAACGATTGCACGAAAGTGTAACGCACCAAATTGGTTCATAGTAATCACCAGAAAAATTCTTCCTCAACCAGTTCCACCATTCTGAGTTAACAGGTAAAATACTACTGGATATGATAAATATATAGTCAAAAAGAAAAAAAAAAAAACTACACTGGACTTGCTGAAGAGGATGTCATGAACAACAAAAATGTAAAATATGAAATAAAATTGTAATATGAGCAATTGAGGACTATTGTTACTATTTATTAAATAACATTCGAGACTAAAGTGAGATGCAATAAACACGATGAACTAAAAGATTTCTACCATTTTTTGCGGGGGGTGGGGGTTACGTAGGTTGCGATGTACGCCTCTTGGCATTGGCAAGAAATGTATTAACAGAAAGACGCATGTGAAACGTTTTGTGTGGGTGTATGCGTGTGCAGGGGCGGACTGAGAAGTCGGGCAACCGCGTACTTCGAGAGGGCCCACACAGATAGGGGACCTCCACTGTCATTCGGAAATTTTAATGAAAATCGGAAAATTCGGAAATCTAGGGTGAGGTGAGGGAAAGTTGATTCAGTTTGGGAAGGAGGAGGGCCCCATACCCATTTTCCCCGAGGCCCAGTTCATTGTCAGTCCGCCCCTGTGCGTGTTTATAAGTAAGTTGTATCATTTAAAGGTTATCATCAATTTAATTCGTGTACTTCTTTCGTGATCAACAGACGGGGAAGGTGCAGGTGGGGAGGTACGATCTTAGACAAGGGTCAAATTTTTCTTTTATTTGACCAGATCAAACTAGGGACATCCGTCGGCTACGATCTCCGTATCTGATTAACGAGATCAATTTTTAGAAAATTTTCAGATTGAGAGGAAACAATTGTGTACTTACCTCAGTCGAAGTAGCATGAATTGCAATCTGATTATAATTTACACGAACAAAAGTGCCAATTAATCGAAATTCTCGACAGAATCTCGACTAGGAGCTGAGATAATTTGTCTAGGCGTCAACATAGCTCCAAAATAAAGCTGCCGCCTGATCGTGACCCTCTTATTGTGCCCACCATATTGATTGTCAATTTACCTGGAAACAGTCAATGTAGTGTCAAGCGGAAATGACCGGAAGGCGGTTTTTGCGGCAACAGAAGAAGGACATACTAACTGAAGTACTATGCCTTTCATATTCTCAACTTTTTAACTCTAATATGGCAGGAACACACAAACAAACGACTGACGTATAACATTTCACTTTTCTTCAGTGTTTGCTAATAGTGGACACATATTTCTTTCCTTTGGTGCATTTCCTCAAGTTACACGAAAATAACTTTACTGAAATAGAAACAAATTCAAGTATCTGTGCCTCCATTAGTTGAAGGATTTCCCTTGAACCGATTTGATTTTCCGGATGCGGCCTATTTGACCTAGTGGTAAGTTTTCCGCTCAGATGTTACAAACCAAACCTTTCTATAACCTAGATTAGGCGTTTTGTAACCACAAAAAAACTTATGAGTATAAATACATATCCATTAGAAGGACGCAGCCTCAGTCTTCAAAATACGTTTGGCATAATGCTAAGCTATGATTTTGGGTAGGCTCATACATAGCGGTGCCGACAGGATTTCAAAAATTTGGTAAGGGGGGGGGGGAGGGGGAGTGGAGGCAGGCAGATATTAAGGGAGCAAAAGTTGTTGGTGCCCTTTGCTCGTCCAAACTTTATACATTTGCACAAGAGCGTTGGAACGATGGGCAAGTTGGGACAAAGACCTTGGCTGAGAGGATATTCCATCATGCTCTCCTGGTGGCACCACTGCGCACACTTACGTTTGACCTACAACATTGCAAACCATGAATTATCTTTCTTTCAAAGCTTAAGAACCTATCCAACCAAGTACACTACCAGATAACGATTCCTCTGTCTAATGCATACAACCCTGCATGGCTTCAGTAATTCAGTTCGTGGATATTCTTAGTCCTTTTATGATGTTGTGCACGTATTTAGAAACGGACCAAACATAAAAAGAAGTTGCCGAGGAAGGGATGGGGTACCGTGCGTCAGTGAATGGCATTTTAAATGTTTTTTTTTTCAACTTAATGGGGAGTGTAGGAATACAAGTTGGTAGGCCTTTCACATTACCTAACGAATACAGACATCTATGAGAAGGTGGTAGGGGAAAGGAATGGAGCACCCCTTACAGTGCTTAAGAGCTGGCACATTTTGGAAGAGATAGGTATGGTCTATTTCAAAGGTGATTTTTCTTTCGAGGGGTACGGGACACTACAAACATACAAGACGTCCCGTCAGAAATAATTTTCTCTTCAACAAAAACACTGCTTAAATGTTGTTTTTTCTTTTACGTCGTTATCACACTCAAGTAGATATGGAGTGTACTGACATGTCTTGTATAGAGGCTGCACGCTTGCATGACTTCTTTTCCAAGGGTTCATTAGGGAATCTCAAATTTTGCCCAACTAAAGCCCAACAGTAAACTCCGAATATTTTTGCCACTTTTAATATTGCAATGTAAATTTCTGAAAAGACTTGAGAGGCCTAACGTATCCCAGAGTTGATAAGAAATGGAATGGTGGCATATGTTTTAAGACATGGTACGTGTATAAAGGGCACTGTATATGGGTACCAGTCAATGAGCAATACAGCTGGCTGGTTAAAAATCATAAATAAATATCAACACAAATACGTACAGTAGTTACTATAGAGGTCCCATAAAGACAAGCCAATACTTATCTGAGAGCTGTTTAGAATAGTCAATACTGAAAGACTATACTTACATGGTGGTGGTTCCGTGACATTTTGTGCTACACACTCTCCTAAAATAGTCCACATCAACACGTAGGCAATCCAGGCGAGTGCGGATACTGGACGTAATTTAGTAAGCCGTCCCATTTTCCTAAATGTTTAAATAGATTCTATTTCGTCTACTTCGTTCTATAGTCTATCAAATTTACATCAGAATCATCATGTCACAACGACATTCTGTGATAAGCTTTCCAAATAAATTTTCAAACGGAAGTTTTCCCAGCTATGACTTGACTCAATGACTCAGGGTCATTCCTCGTCACTGAACGATGACAGAGGTTTATTCCGAAACAAAATACAGTACAGTAAACTCTTTTTAAAAGTCCTTCAGGGCTCGCACTTATATTCAGCTAGTTAACTCCGCTCACGCTACTAGTACGACCACAGTTCGGTGAGTTTGAATAAAAGGCTTTGAAAAGACTGCGCACTCTCAGAGGTAAGGTGGTTGTTATGCTTTCTAATTCGACTTGTATATTATATACAACCTGTATTTTGGTGATGGGTTACACAAGAAGACCTTGACCACAAGTGTTAATGCTCACGCTAGCTGTTCCTTGTACGCTAGACGAGTCTGTGTTAAATGGATCTTATTTCGTGTATTTCGTTTCCAGCAATGCTCAGTGAATAGAACTAATTCTATGTATTAACGAGAACATACAACATAAAAACAAAAAAATGTACTTTTCTTTTTACCTTATTGATATCAAAGAGTAGGCCTGTATAAATATATATAAATATTATATATATATATATATATATATATATATACAGACTAAAGTTTTGGACTGTAGAGGATATCTGATATCAAACTGTTTACATGTTTTAAAATCTTGCGCTTATATTTACGTGATAGCATATCGACTTTAGGGGCCAGAAAACCCGCTGAATATCATTCTGATACACTCCATAAATGCAATTCTTTATATAACAGATACGATAGCACATGGGCTAAGGACCAACTTCTTGGTGATTTGTGCAATTTTATAGGAAATAGTGGAAGACGTACTCGCAGGAATGTACTCTCCAAAGACCCACCATCCTACCTCATCAAGACTGGTGCTTGTTTAATTCCGGTTTGGTTTGGGTGTTTAGTTTCATAGATTTAAATCTTTCAATATTGTTTCATTTATTTAGTTGCAAATGAATGGCTTCCACTCTTAATTAACCCCTTGGTTTACCAGAGGAAGGTTTAGCAGAGCCAACTTGACCATGTCTTAGAACCCCCCGCCCTCAGGATCTCGGGCTCTAACAGGTAAAATGTTAAGCACCTCATTAGAACCGTCATCGGTACAACCCTTTTATTCACTTGAACGAGCAGTGACCGATAGAAGGGCTGCACATTGGCACCTAAAGAATTAAAAAGTATAAACGAATAAATAAAAATGAATAAGTAAAAACGAGTTGAAAATGGAATGCTAGTGATACAACATTTGACAACTAATCCACCCTCTGAGAACCAAAATTATTGGTACCAATGGTAAAGCATGAACGCAAGTGGCGAAAATAGGCTACCTGCAGTTGATATAACAGCAAAAGCACTGCAGGTAAAGCTAGCATAGCCTGCCCAAAGCATCGTAATGGAAATTAACTAACGGAGAATGTGTACGTATAATATAGTGTGGTGTGCATCTGGCACATATCATGCAGAGCGGTGAATTTTTGAACCACTCGTGTTTAACCAGCGTGACATTCAGGCCCGTAGTCAGGCAAGGCAAGGAGACACTTTTTCTACCTATGAACGATTGCACCGGAGTGGGGTCGGGGGAAGCATGTCCCAACCTATTGTCAAAGAGAATTTATTATGATCCGAAAAGTAGTGCATTTCGTTTGTAGAGGAATTAGGTAAGGTTATTTTACGAACAACAGATGTCTTTTAATTGTATTCTGTCACAAATCTTTGGTTAAATTGCAGGAAAGTGCTCACTTTCACCTGCTCGTCAATATTATGCAAAACCAATTCAAACGTAAGGGCTTTATTCAATGCTCAACGTCTCACAGTTTTTGTTTTCCCCTTGCAGATGTATCTATGATACAGATTACATGAGAAAGAAGAACTTTTATTTTTATTTCTTTTTCTTAAGAAGACTTTCAAAAATTCAAACTGACCATGCTAACATGGAATATTTTGTAGGAAACTGGAAGTATATCATCGCTGACCTGCATGTAATCCATGGTCAAAATTTCAAGTGCACAAAACATTTGTAGCACAATAATACAAATGAACTACCCCAAACTTCAATCCATTTAAGAAAACGGGCATCAATATCTTTGTTTCAGATTTTTCCCTTAAGTTTGTTCCCTTCATAATACAACCCTCTAGTAGGACGCCTGTTAGCTTACACAGTTTTCTGTGCTGCACCATAAATTTCGCACTAATGCACTAATGTCGGTCCACCAAGTAGTCTACCCTAGATTGGAAAATTGTGCAAAACAAGGACCTTCATGGCATAGTACTGGTTTTATGAAGGCTTTCTGCCAAACCCCTCCTCAATTCGTTCAACCGCCAACTTTCCCCACACCGTCGTCGCTCTCTGGACTACGAGTTCAACTGTACCCCTCCAGCACGTTTTCCATCGGGATCCTCTGAAGGGCACATCCTGGTCCTGGTAACGCTCAATCTTAAATCACTAGAAGACAACGTTCTTCTTGGTCTAGAAGGAAATATAAATTACTCGAAGACTACTGATTTAGTAACTTTGTACTTCGGGTCCAGCATTTTATACTAGCCAGCCAGCCACCCACCCCACCCACCCCCCACCCCACCTCGCATACTACATCCGCCCATGTTTTTCCCCAGTGTCGTAATATATCTCGTGTAATAGCTTCCTATCCATTTTTTTTTTTGAAACGGTTGAAAATTTTACGGCCATTAAATGAGTTTCAATATTACCACTGACAAGTCGGTGACACCCTTGCTATATCATTATTTCTATACATCTATGTGATGTTTTCTTATTTACTTCTGAAATCATTTCTTTGGTGAAGGGGATTTGCTTGCATGATTGTCAATTTCTACAGGTTTTTTACAGTTTTCCTTTGTGACCGCAATGTATCTAATGACGTTTTGTTTTTGTATTGATTGGCGTGTATATGAAAAGTCTCATGATGAATCAGTACAAGTAACATCACAATATCAGACAGAAAAGGGTCATTCTCAGTAAAAGTTTCATAACATGCGAAGTTCGAAGTAAACTTTCCACAGGCTCATCAAAATTTTAATTTAACCGTCTTCAAAACAAGCTAAATAACATTATAAAACAGTGGCGTACGGTAAAATGAGTGAGAGTAGGAGTATATTCAGCGGCTTGTGTGTGGGGATAAATAATAAAAATGACTAGTTTGAATAAGTATATTATATTCTGTCAATTCATTTCAGGGGCATAGCGACATGGCTTCAGAAGCAAAATGGAAGTTCCTTTCTGACTCCTTCTTTCTACTTCTCTGCATTATCAAGTGTTAGTATATATGAACATTTCACGAGGTTATAAAACCATGATAACCGACAGGAAACCCACTTTCAAATAGCAAAACAAGCCGTATTCGCATCTTAGTTTGGAAGTCATTGTTCGTGATTTTTGTTGTGTGGTGATTTTAACTAGATTGTTTGTTTGCCTGAGTGCAATGGGACAAAGGCATTTTACGTTATTACGAGAGGGCAAGACCTATAACAATTGGGTGGTTTGCCGGGCAAAGAAAGGAGTACGCCAAAGTCATCTCGATAAAATGTAGGAAAAACTTGTGATAGCGTGACTGTTCACTTGTTATGTGCAGAAAGCGTGAAGGTCACTGCAAGAATCAATATCTACTGGCTGTGTGTATATATGAATAGTTAGAATTTACGGTTTTACTTCAAGCCCTCTGGCCAACACAATCCATGAAAATGCTTCAGCAATTATAGGAATGTCAGAATGCGTATATATATATATATATATATATATATATATATATATATATATATATATATATAGAGAGAGATATATATATATATATATATATATACAGCGAGAATAAGAAAGTTCAACGTACCCAAACAATGTACTCCCAACAAAAGGATCAATTTTGCCCCGTAGGTCCTCTGATGTGTGTTTATCACCAGTGTACTGCATTTGTTCAACTGAGGAATGTCGAATGACCGAAACGTTTTGAAATATACTTCTTATAGTGGAGCAGCAAAAGTTGTGTTTCCTGCTATTATTTTTGCTTATACTTTCTATATATATATATATATATATATATATATATATATATATATATATAAAAATATATATATATATATATATATATATATATATATATATATATATATATATATATATATATATTTGAAAAACAACACTTTCGGTAGTAGGAAAAATTGCAACCCTGTTTTGCTATGTAAATAGACCCACAATGTAGATTAAAAACTGTTACCGGTCGGGCTAGAATATACTTCTCCCAACCTCGGTAACAGTTTACCTCGGGCGCTTAATATTTGGCGGTTAAATTTCTTTTTTTAGGAAATTTAGAAGCATTCACTTGTAATTGCGTCACTTCAAAGATAAAAACACCCACAGTCGTTTGAATTTGCATACGCGGTTATGTTAAGCATGTGTTAGAATTTATCAAGATAATCCTCGTTCAAATTCGATGTTCAAAATTTCTATAATAACAATAATAATGATGATGATGATAATTAATAATATTAACACCAACGACTACCACGACGACAACGAAGACGACGTTGACGATGACGATGATGATGAAATAGACTTAGTTCATAGGTTAACATGATTAATTGTGCCCTAGTTAATCAAGTATCAACAGTGTCCGACTGTACAACTTCCGCTAAGGTAATCTGGTAATAGAATCTGTTTTAGAAGGGAATCTATTTATTTGATGCAGTTACAACGCTTTAAGTAAGGTTTGAATCCCAGTTCAGTTGGTAATCCATTGCTTTCCTGTTTTGTCAAATTTCAGTTAGACTTAGTTTGGATTTGAAAAGCACACACAAAAGGAATGTTTGTATTGTCGTCAATCGTCACAGAATTAAACAACTGCATTTCCTTTGGACACGGCGTTTTGTGTTTGGTTTTACTTTAAATTTTAAAGCTAGGTATAACCATCTTTAGACTTCAGGAAACTGTCCAAAATGTAGTACTGGAAACAAATATCAAACGTTTACATGTTATCTCACTACTTGAGATCTTTTGTTAAGAATCAACTTTTGCCGTCACTTCAATTTTGAGAGTCTTTCCAAGTTTTGTGGCTTACGTTACACGTGCCTTTAAGCCTTTGGTGGCTCTAACGTCCATTCGAAGGCCAGAGGTTGCTTCAGACTTGTCTAGGTGAGGGTGGTTTACTACTCCCCTGTGCGGGGAATGTTAAACCCTTTATACAATACTTTTCCCAACTATGGTAAGTGCACTGTCACTGCAAATTTGATAATTCAACGCCTAATTCCTGTCAAGTGTGATTTCTTTGAGAGCATTTATATCAAATTATCAGACCCTTGGGCTCCCTACTCAGGTTGACGTTTCTGAAATCCCCATCATACTGAATAACATAAGAAGATGATTCTTTTAGCTTTAAAGACAGACAGTCATCGCCCCAAAGCATATTTTTAGTGTGGGGTTATCAAAGTTCTCAGTTGGTGACTGCTCTTTGATTGACATCAAAATTTGAAAATTTGAAAGATGCAGAGTAGCTCACATCCCACACAAGACAGAGAGTGCTTTTATTACATTTTATAGCCTTGTATGCTCATCAGGACATGGCCTTAAGCAATAAAACAGGTTTATTCCTACATAAGGGAGAGCTTCATCAGTTCATACAGTTGTGAGAGGAGCTAGAAGTTGCATAGTTGGGAGAAATGGAACTGTCTGGGATCATGAAAATTCCCCTTTAAGCATGACTATCGTCTCAAAAGCCGAGAACGGTGAAAGTAGTTTTTAGGCAAGATTAAATCTAAAAGTATGTCATAAAGGGTGTTTCTTAAAGTGGAGTTTTGCCTAGATAAAATCGACATCCTCCACACAATGGTTGGGTTGAGGTCACCAATCTGGCATTTTAAACAGTGTTCAGGAAATCACACTCCATACACAAATTTGTAACTTCATTCCTGAATCGCAGTCTAATATGCATGTTTCAGGTATGGTTACAGGATTTGCCTGATAACTGGGTGCTGGAAAGCTCCCCAATAGGATAAGCAATTCAAAGCCCTGATCAGACGACTGGCTAGACTACTTTCCACAAAGGGATGTAAGATCAATTTTTGCCGAACGCAGTACCGATTGTGCCCACTAGTACGGTGTAATAAGGCACGGTTTAAATCATTTTGAAAATTCGATAAGGTGTTTGAAGATATCATTAGAGATAGCTTATTGTAAGTAGGTGTAATTATGCTAAGGAGCAGTAATGGGTGCGCAAGGAGTATGACAAAAGTTACTTGTTTTAAGACTTTTTTGTAGCTCAGGGTCTGATACATTGCATTCGTGCTTGTTTCTAATATGACAAATATAGCCAGGGGCAGGTGGGGAAAAAGAGCAAAATGGGGGATGCCTCCCCAAGTTGAACCACTACTGATAACATAATGATGAAAAAGAAAATGTAAAGGATTTTTTCGTGCTCCAAGACAGAATGTGCCCCAGACGGAAAGACAGTGACAGGGCACATATGCAAACATATCTTGTCTTAATGCTTGGCAAGCTTTATTTTCGATCAAAGTAATGCCAAAAGTCTAGATGGGGTATCATTTAGTCATGCGGTTTTTATATATGCTTTTGAGTCCCCAGTCAAGTTATTTTTCCCCGACTGCACCTTCTCAAGTGCTGGTAACTTAAATTGTATTGACTGTAAACTGGCCATCGTATATATTTTGTAGTGTTCATGTTTTCTGCACATTCAAACACATATATTAATTAAAACTTAAGAACTTTGACTGTTCCCCCTGAGCTCCTTTAGCAACATTGTCGCTTTATTTCCTTTCATTATGGGAAAAAATTTTGTTTTTTTTTTAAATCGTTCTCATCATGCTACGGAGCCTTTAGGGGGACATAAAAAAATATATTATTCCGTTAAATGTTTTCTCGAGATAGGCTATGATGCCTTTCTTTCGAAATAATCATTATGTTCCTTCGAAATAATTTTACACTGTAATATCTTTTAAGAACGCGTTATAACCATAAGGTATGTGAAATGCGTGTGCCCGCAAGCGGTTAGTTATGAACTTGCATTTTGGTTTGGATGTCTTTTTCGGGATAAGGTGTCTATACTCACCCTTGGATCGTTCATTGGGGCTAATCACGAAAATTGGGAATAAGGCATGAAATTTGCACACTTTAGACTCCTTGCAAGTATGTCGGATAAACCAATTTCGAATATACGAAATGACTTTTTCGAATAGACGAAATTGTTATTTCTAAATGAAGAAAGTTGTGACCGTGTATACTCTGTAACACGTTTTTCTAAAATTTGTCAAATGCACTGCTCAATTAGAGAAGTGATGTTTTCACTTTCGAGTGTGCATAGTATACTGGTTGCCAGTACACTCACAGTGCGTGTTACTGCGGACCAAAACGAGCTTGAACAGCTGCCGAGTTTTTTCTTCCGACAGTTATCAATCAGAGATATTATCAGTGATATTGCACCCGCAAACACATAACAGACCGACATCACTCTCGATTTTTTTCCAACAGACTGAATAAAATTAAAATTTCTAGATTTCTAGACTTACAATCTTCGATATCTCATAGCAGTGTATGTAGGCCTATTCTGTGGGCCTGGTTCCGTGAACGGAGGTTGCTGATCCTAATATGACGTCGTTATTGTGTTGACATAAAATTTAATTTTCAACAGTCTTCTTCCTGGAGCGAATTTAAAAAAAGTTTCTTAAAAATGCTTGAGGCTTTTAAGGATTATGAAAACAGTTTTGGAAAAGCTTTACGTGTACTTTCAGGATAAATGACTGTCCTGTTATTCAATTTACCTGTCATGGTCAACTTTATTAATCTTTCTTTATTTAAACTTCCTTTAGCGAGTGTTAACTTTAAGGCATGATATCTCAAAATGACGATCGTTTAGACACACTTACAAGATACTGGCATAAAAGGTGACATTTTCTGCAATATGTGAGACAATGAGGGTGAACATTGTGTTTGTACGCTATGCGCCAACTGATAGCGAGTGGCCTATCACAAACTTTTCCCTTTACAATCTTCGCAGAAAATTTTGTGACCCTCCTCCCCCACTTTTTTTCTGGGATAAACTCCGCTTCCTCCCTACGTCGCACATTTCTATTTCGCTGTCTCCGCCAAAATTCCACCCTAATTCTATGGTTAGATTGAATCGTTTCAAGCACCGTCCCCCGCCCGCACTTGACAGCAAGCCAGAAACAAGCTTAATGAGAGCAAATCTTTAAGCTTTTACACATTTGTTGCCGACAATTGGCGGGAGTGGAATGTTGCAAGAAAAATATTAATTTTATAAACTTAGCCATAAAATTTCCTTAGGCTAATGATCAAAGAGAAGACCCTAGCCTGCCTAGTGCTTAATTAATTAATTAATTAATTACAAGGGGAAATATTGTGGGGCGGAAGAGAACATGGTGGAAAGGGGAAGAGTGGGTTGACTGTTACATTGAAACAGTCAACATTCCTACGTTACGAACCAAAGTGTATGGTGACACCGACGGCACAAAAGAAGGCCTTATGGATGGATGGTGGGGAAAGAGGAGGCGGTGTATCATGTAGGATGGTAGCAGAAGAAAGAAATCCTGAAAATCCTTGTACTCGTGAAGTGATCAGGAGTAACAGCGGAGGAACCTAAATTACCTAACGCTGTAGGGTAATATTCCGATTCCGAAATCTGCAGAGTTAGAAATTTCTGTAGAATTACAGAATACAAATTAATACCGAATTAAAAATAAAGAGTTTGTGAGGAATTTAGAAAAAGTGCAGTCAATTAAGTTTCTACAACTTTCTTCGGACAGCTTTAAAAGTATGGGATGAATTTCTGCACTTTGTTCTTACTTTCCCGGCCTGATGGCACCGTTTTTAAGAAAAGAGTACTTACTTCGAATTTAATCTGGTCATGGAAACTTAGCTGTCTCAAAATTTAAATGCTATTGAACTGGCTTTGTGTGCTTTTTTTCGAACGTGAGAAAACAAAGCTGCATTCATTTGTTTACCTGTGGGTAAGATCTGTATTGAAAGGGCGCCATATCTCGGAAAAGTGTACCATTATACACTCTTTAGGACGCAGGCTTATACCTGTTACATCCAATGTTCTCGATAAAAAGGACACGAAATACAGTTCCAGATTGATGGCAATTCTAGTGTTTGAAGTAACAAAACCTGATGAAGCTTTTTGAATAAGATTCAAATTACTCGTTATATACCCCTCAAGGAAGAGTCTTGCACCGGCAGAGATCCGGTAGGTTTAAACATAACATCGCAATCATGTGATCAGAACAACAACCATAGATAATATCGCTGCGATGGGTGCATCACATATTAAAGTCACCTCTTAATGTTGAGGTATACTGTTGTATCTCCGTACGATGAAAAATGTAATTACTATTCTAGATAAAACATATGTTTGAATGTGGCAGAAAATGGACACACGTAACTATGATGTATTGACATAATTATTGCACTGGCGGCCAGTTTCCTTTTTCCGCCATCTTGGTTGACCTGAATTCCAAAAAATATATTTTGAGAAATAATTTTGAATTATTTTGGATAACATCTGGCCAGATATTAAGGGCAATTGTGTCAAAATATTTATAATGATTATTTCTTGTTTTTATATCTTGTAATCGTTCCATTGGCGGCCATTTTGTTGTTTCTGCCATCTTGGTTAGTTTGGGGTCCTAATCTGCTATAAAGATATTTGCGGTTTTCAATTGAAAGATATTTTCAATGAATAAGATTATTTTCTAGGATTTTTTTGCTTTTTTTCTTTATTTGTTTATTTTTATGGGGAATTTTTAGTGTGTTGGTTTTTCTTTCCCTCCATATTGGCTAGAAAGTACCCTTGTGCCAAGGATTGTAAAGTTCAACATAAATTTTAAAACATGAATATATATATATATACATACATATATCATTTCGATTGAGGATTGTGGAAATTTGCAATTTTTGCACAATAGTTGGAAATATTTCATTCAGTTTGGCGGGTATTTTGTTTTTCCGTCATCTTGATTAACCTGAATCTCACCAACACAGTCTCAAAAATTCAACACAACAATTGGAATTTTTGTCATAAAATATGACTAAATTTTAAGAGTCGATGCCTCAACAATCTTTTTTCTGTCATAGTCAGGGCGGGCGGGGTCTAGGGGCCCGCCTTAGGGCCCCTGGTGGGGTCCAGGGGCAAAGCCCCGGTGGGGGTCCAGGGGGCAAAGCCCCGGGAAGCTCCTGGGTTATAATGTCTCCGAAGTGCCGGGCAGACTGTTTTAAGGGGTTAATTTCAGTGGTAATGTTCTTTAGTAGGTTATTGGTATATTCATACATTTAGGAAATGCTATATTGAGCACAAAACTCGTTGATAAGCTGCACTGGATTGAAATTGTACAAGAGCAACAATGACCTGTTAAGCTTAAAATGGCAGGGATCAACATAAAGGGTCATCCCAGACAACTGGATTTAGAATTTGGAGATCATTACAAGATCTGCCAGTTGGCTTGAGGTCAGTGGCGTCGCCAGGTTTTTGTGATTGGGGGCACCATAGATGATGTCGTAATAATATCTCTGAGTCAGTTCCCTCAAGTCTGCGTAAATTACACTTTTATTTTTCATGCGTTCCTGCATTTGCATGCAGTAGTTTTGATCTTTCGTTTGTCACTACATAAAGGTGTCATCCTGGAAAAGGGGTTCCCCCTCCCCTTTAAGATTTTTTTTTATTAATTTAAGGTCTTTTAGATGCAAAATGGTGATATCTTTGGGATGTTTTTTGAACTGATCATATATAGCCGGAAAATGTCCATAATTTAGTGAATGGTAATTTTTGGTAAGGTGAAAGAGGAGAATATTTTGTCTATTAAGAGACAGATACGTTTTCAACAAATCTCCTGAGGCCCCCTCCCTTCTGTCTATTTTACTGCCTTCTATTTCGGGAAAGTTTTTTACACAAAAATATGTGTGTGGAGTCCACAGGAACATTCTTGAGTTATTACAAATTATGTGACTCCTTTCCTTCATTGTGCATTATGAAAGGGCATCATCTAAGGCTGGCAGATAGGACCTCCTGGAAGCTCTGCATTAATCATACTAATAGGGGTGGGGGCAATGAAATAATGCGTATACTACCTGACATCCAAATCATAATATAGAGTATGACGCCAAACACTTTACAACTATCGTATTTTTCCCCATTTTGAACTAAAATCCGGACAAACAGCTGCCAGCAATGAAAAATGAAGAGGGAGAATATAGGTGCAGGGAGGTGATATTAGACCTCCCTGATAGGTGTAGCAAAAGGGGCGAAGGACGAATAAGAGGGTTACAGAGTGCTTTTTTTCGTCATAAGTGTATAAACAATCACCATCTATACCGATAATGGCTCATCGCGAACTCTGATAAAAATTTTCGAAAAATGTATAACGGAAGATACGTACTTTCAACCTTCTACATCATGCTACATATTAGATTGAAAGATCCCATATTGATGCGAGGTCCCCACAGATGTTTGGAGATGTATCTCTGTTTTTCGGAAAGTGTTGTGATCAGAACAGTTTCGTGTATTATTACCTTAATAATGGTCATGACATGGAGTGTAAACAGTGACGAATAATATTTCCATTACAAAACCTGCATTCAGACTCTACATCGAGACACTTTCAATTGCCCAACAAACCTACATGCCACGGCCATAAGCCAGTCTTTTACCTATTAATTCGTAAACTTTTTGCTGATGTGCTTCTCCGAAAGTTGCTTTTTGAAGATATTGATAGAGTGAGACTGACGTAAGGTAAGAAGCGCGCGGAGCGCGCGAAAATTTTGATAGATTGCCAACGATTTGCTAAAATTCTGATAGTTTGAGAAACATTTGTGATAGAAAGTGAAGCGAGATTGAAAAATTTTTTTACGAAGATGAAGATTAAAATATACTTTCCATCATACACGTATCTATAGACTGAAACATTGGGGAGATGATTACATGGGCCATCCCCCCTAGCAAATGTTGGGGGGATATATCCCCCCATCCCCCGGGATTTACGCCCATGGCCTACCGTATAATGAGTATTTCCAACCACTGGTCTCAAGGGTGTGTCCTCGCTTCTTTGTCCAAGTACTGTAGTTTTTCGTGGAGGCAAGGGAAGGGGTAAGGGGAGGGAGTCCGGGCTATGAAGAAATCATAGAATGTTGTGCGACTCTTTTAATGAAAATGTAGCAACGTTCAGTTTGTAAAATATCAGGAACTTCTTCAAACAGTTTTAAACAAGTGTTGCTCATATTCTTTGAAATGCAGATACAAAGAAAAACAACAACAAAATCAAAATAACCAAGTTGTAGACTGTAACACCGCTGCTACCATCAATTGTTTATTTAAAGTCTATATTCATCTACTTTTCTGATCTAAATTTATAACAAGGAAGTACTCTACTAAGCAGCGAACAAAACGCGTATAGTGTCGATACAGTTTTGTTTACGATGAGTCTAATGCCTAAGAAATAATTTTCCTTCCAATCAACTACTTTCAATAAAAGGTTCTTCTTGAGCATGTCGTACTCTGAACTTATTATGAAGACACAGTTTATTGATAACTCTTTGATGAAAACATTTAAGTTGATTCTTTATTAAAAGTACTAAGTTATTTTCTTCTCACTAATATGTTGAAAGTGTAAGCAATATTTCGAGCTCCCTAAACTGCTTAAGACCGTTTTCAATCAGATAAAATAGAATTAATGATCTTTGTTAGTAACATACTGTTTATTATTAACCCTCCCCCTCCCAACCCCTCCCTGACCGAGGTGACTAGGAGCCACCCGCTCTAATGGTGAGGTACACATTACACTCACGCCAGCCTCATAGACAACTGCTAATGTTTCCAAGCTTCTCTGAATTAAATGTCTACATATGACACCAACTTGATTGCTTTATTCTTGCGTGTAGGTTTCTATCGTTTCGTTTGATTTGCAGTTCAAAGTGAAGTTAACTTCATCCATGACTTTAACTGCATATCTTCCATATTCTGGGGTATTTGCTAGTAACATGACATGAATAGTATACGCAAAGAATAACGAAACCATAAACTTGATGTTTGTAGCCTCAGTTTTGCAGAACCCGTATACGTATCATTCAATACCCATTATCGCAAATTAGTTTCTGTACCCCTACCCGTTCCAGACTTCTTGATGTTGTGCCCGTATCCTCGCCTGCAGTCATTGTCCTGTAATCACGCTACATCGTTGATTGGAAGAGTGAGCAAATGTTTTGTCTGTTATCACAAAATATTATATTACAAAAGCTTACTAGTTGTTTACTCTTCCAATCAACATTATAGCGTGATTACAGGACAATGACTGCAGGCGAGGATACGGACACCACATCAAGAAGCCGCGTACCCCCACTTACAGGATTGTGCCCTTGAAAGGTCGCTTGGTCTAAAAAAAATTAGCCACAACATCCATGGATATATGAAATTACAGTAACATTTGTCATCTGTGCTATACCTTTGCAAGTGGACTGCATATACCTAAAACGTATCGGTAACTAGATACTCTACTAAAAATTACTACAACCCATGTGAGCTTGCCGTAACCATAGCCTTAACATAATATAGGTTTTTCTGTCGCTTGAATCACGTGGTAAGAATCCAGTTGATCCTGGAAGCCGGTGTATAAGGACATGTCTATAGGATGCAATGTTACATCCAAGATGTTAATCATCATATCTGGTAAGAACACAAATTCGATGCAAACATATCAACATATTTCTCAAACACAGTATTGGTTTTAAACAGTGCTTCTCAAAATACATATTACAGAAGAGGTTCACCAAATTTTTAAAACATACTGTATTCACTACAACATAAGAAGCGAATCTATGCTTTACAGGGCTGGCTCACTTTGTAAAGGAGAACCAGGAATCCTCGAACCTAAAAACAAAAGATGAAAATAAAAAAGTAGGGTAGTACTGCCTGGATTTTCCTAAGACTATTTGCTACGTAAAAATCTACATAACAGTACTACACAAAGAAACATTTTAATGGACGTTAGTTTCTTTTCGCGGGGATTTTGAAATAATGTAACAGTTCACGATTATTGGCCTCTACATGGCAAAGGTACCTGGAGGGAAATGCAATGGGGTTGAATCCCATAGAATTTGGCGATCAGAAAGGAAAGTAGGACTTAAGACACCAAGTTGAAGGGATTGTCTCAAAATGAAACTAGAAGTAGTGGTGAAAATGTGGCTGATATCGGACCCGTTCCACTTTGGATAATCGCCTGCATATTTATTCGAAAGATTTGGAAAAATTAGTAACTGAAAAAATGCCAAGTTCGTCTAGAAACCAGGTTTTTTTTAGTGTAGGCTATGCCGGAGAATGCCAAGCAGTGTGGTGGTACTGCCCACAGCCGGGCATGCTGGGCCGTAACATGTACTTTTCATTATTGATACATTTTGCTAACAATATTTTTTACTTCTGGTAACCTTCCATGACCTTTGACCCATCACCAAACACTGTTGGATTATTTAACCTTGAGTGGATCAACAACATGTGGAGTACGCGATACCTCAATGTTATTCTCCAGTAATTCACCTGTTAACGAGGTTTTCTCAATGCCACCTCTGGTGACCTCACCACACTTTTACCTTCCACCCAACACACTAGACATCTTGAAGTTAATGCTGAGCGTTTGCATGCTAAGAAAGAAATTCCCCAAAGTTTCACTGCTTGAAAAATCATGTTTTACAAGTTCTTCACAATTTGACTTCCGATTGTCTCAAGTTGGTTGATCTTTATCCTCAAGGAATTCATATGAGTGTTGAATTTAACGAAGGACATCTGTATGCTAAGTATGATATCCGCCAATGTCACCCTCTTGGAATATCATGTTCCTGAGCTTAACAATTTAACCTCCTATTTTTTCAAATGACCTTTAACGTCCACGAAAGACAAGATGGTTCTTGAACTTAATGTAGAACATCTACATTCGAGTTGTGACATCCATCAAGGTTCACGCTCATAAGATATCGTGTTTACGACATTTTCACTGCTTGACCACTGGTGACCTTACACGACCTCTGACCTCAAAAAGCTATAGGATTCTTGTACTCCGTATATCGCATCCACTTGCCTGGCATGAATCCATCAATATAACCATATTTGAAAAGATCTTGTTTACAAACAGTTTACAAGGTTTTCGTGGTTTCATCCCAGATGAACCTGTGGTATACAAATTGCATTAAGAATGCACGTGGGCATGTGCCGTGCCGTATATGTGCATGCTGCCCGTACCAATGAACTCGTCAGAGTATGTGAGTGAAAGGAGGCCGTACATTATTCGACACCTGCTACAAATATCCAAATGTTACATACAATGTTACATATATACATGGCCTGTATAATCATGAGAAGTTGAAGCACAAGCACGAGCACGAGTTGAATCATCATTTCACGCACGATTGCACTTTTAAGTGATGACTCACCACATCTGCAGCTGCAGAAGAGTAGAAACAGGCTGTTCTCTTTCACAAGCTGTACTCCCCAAGATTGCTTAGAGAAGGACCTATGACGTAATCCTTTGTTAGTGTGTTCCATGAGTGTACGTATGCATTAGCACAATAGGACTTCTGTTTTATCAGACCTAACGAAAAAAGGGCAGCTGTGGTCAGTTCAACTGCGGAGGGAGGATGAGCAATGAATTGAAAGGGAATTCGTGGTCATTCAAGTAAGATTAATTAGATACAAATGGAAAAGGGTGACCGGAGTTCTCACAGAGAATCCGAATTCGCAACAGAATCCGAATTTGCAACGATCAGAACTTTATGTGGTCTGAATTTGGCATGTACAAGTATAAAGTACTTCCACAAGCTATGTTCAATACGTCTCCTCAGAGAGCTTTCGGTCCTTTTTGTTAAAATACCTTACCATCCCAACTTATGTCCTTCCCTGTTTTCTTATCTAAATGTATTTATTATAAAGAACCAGTTTGTTAGTAACTATGTTATGGTTCTCTCAATCATGATTTCTACTTTCATGTTAAACATTGACCAAATGTAATGTGGACGACGACTGTCGGTTCTTTACGAGTCATAACGTTTATAAATGACCTCGTAAAGAACTTAAATTCTTTGAGAGTGAAGAAATCTTGAAACTCTTTACGCGTTGATAGTTAATAGATTTTCTTTACGCGTAAAGGAATGACTTTTAGGGGCTGTGATTGGTTAGTTCTTTAAGATGCCATGCGTCATTCTTTACGCGTAACGCGTAAAGACTTTATGACCCATATGGCGAACCACAAGGGTCGCACTCTCACGAGCACGTACATACACCTGTCCGAGTAAGCGCATAGATAAGTCACGCCTTTGACAAGGGAGCACAAAGGGAAATATCCCTAGCTCGGCCGGCTAACGCCAACTGACCAAAGGCAACAAGCACTGAATCACCCCGGATCTCCGGAAGGAAAGGTCACTTTAAAGCACAGAAGATGCGTTTACAAAGGTGTCATCCCCTCCCCACAAAACTGGAAAAAGCCCTTAATGTATTTTTCCGAATTTTTGTTATAAGTGTGTAAAACAAGTTATTGAAAGGGGTTGAACTCCCACTTGGAGTCTTGTCAGGGATGAGGGCTGCAATATCTCAGTTCATTTATCTATTTTTGATTCCTTGGCGAAGGCAAAAGGGATCTATGCAATCTCGCGGGCGATCGTGGGTGTCATTATTTATGAGTGTTTGCGATGCTTGGCTTGTAAACACAATATCACCAGAAAGCAATGATTGGATAATTTTCATACTTGGAATATAGAATTATTACATTAAAAGAAAGATCCCCATTGTTTTGGTGGAGGTCAAGGGTCATGAGAGTCACCAGAGGTCAAAAACAGAAAACCTTGTAAACTCGATATCTCTAGGTAGGAAATATTGATGCTTTTCATACTTAGCATGTGGATGCCTTATAGTCAAAAACATAAACCCTATTAATTGTGGTAAAGGTCAAAGGATATGTGAGGTCACCGGAGGTGAAAAAACTTCTTGTAAACACGATATCTCAAGAAAGCAATGATGGACAATTTTCATTCTAGGTATATAACTTATCATATTAAAAGGAAGAACTGTATTGTTTTCAGTAAAGTTCAAAGGACATTTGAGGTCATCAAAGGTCAAACACCTAAAAACTTGAAAAACACGATACTTCAAGACAGGGATGATGGGTCCTTTTCATTGTTGGTATATAGATTCGTTACTTTAAGAAAGAAGGAACCCTATGTATTTATTGGAGGTCGAGGGTCATATGAGGTCATCAGAGGTGCAACTACTATAACCGCGTGAATTAAACAGGCGGTACCTCCAAATTGTGTCATGCGTTTCGTGACTAACGAAAAGTTAGGGCTACATTTTTCTACCATTTCAAAGACAAAGTTATAGAGAACAACATTTATTTTTCACAAGCATAAATGTTACATTAATAATACTTATTTAAATTACCTAATTATGAACACGTAAAAAGGATGCTGGCACTATATCATGATTAGAAATAAAGTAAGCTGAAAGAGTTCTTTGATGGCCTAGTGGATTAGAGCTCCGTGTCCCACGCAGACGGTCCGGGTACGAATCCTTCCTGAGACATGTTCTTTTTTCATTTTGTGTTGATCACATTTTGGTGGGTTCAAAAGTCATATGATATCAGCAGAGGTCAAGTTGTGAAAACATCGTAAAATTGATGTAATAAAAAAAAGTATAAATTCGAGGGATGAACCTCAGTACAACAAAGTACCCCCTTTCAGCAAGGAAATTGTAGGCTCTAGGCTTCGTGGTTACTATCATATCAACCACCAAAAATACCGTCGGAAGGTAAAACATGTTTCCCGATGAAGTACCATAATTTCAGGGACAAAATTCCTCTTCCAACCAGTGGTTTAACATGTATAAGATTACTGTGAAATTCCTAGATATATTTTATGATAGTACGTGAACATATTATCAAAACATTATGCCAGTATAATTTGGCAGAAATAATACTGGTTTCGATATAAAAATGCAAACAATTGCGATTCCAAGCTTATATATTACATTGTCTGTATCAAGTCTTTAAGTTTATGTAACTGTTCTATATCTGCTTGAAATTGATCTTTTGTTGACTTCATTTCAGTCAACTCAATGCCAAAAGATTCTTCTCTCTGCATTTTGGAGTCTCGTTTGCTTCTGTTAGACATCTGGAGATAAGCCCGTTTATTACCATGGGGCAACTGGAAAACAATAAAAAACCTTTATTATCACAAAAACCTTTTGCTAAAACACTACTAACGACTACTTCAACACTGGTAAATTTTGTATGAGTAATAATCTGGTTCAATGGCGGTAGAAGCATAATTCGTGGAGAACAATGATGTGTCGATATATCAAATTTGTCTGCAATCCAACAAGCTTCAACTGATTCTTAGCCAGTTGAAGGAATATTAATCGATAAGTGAACAATCCTAAGATACTAAAGGCGTAACACTTTGAAACTCCTTGTTCATCTTCAGGTTCAATACCAACGGGGAATACAATGGAAGACATCACTTCTGTTAGACGATATCATTCAAATGGGCTAAAAACTGACACATATAATGTTGATACTAACACCCTATCTTGCCACTTACTCCTTTTAGGCCTACAGTCATGATAAGCAGCAAAGTTACGTCATAAGGTATTGGCTACTTGTTGATTTCATGTAAAATAGGTAGGTCACATCACTTGTCTTGTTGTATTTCAAAACTTTTCCTTAGAATTTGAGTAATGTCACAACTCGAAAAAGGAAAAAAGGTACCTCATCAATGATAACATGTTCTGCATTAATATCACCGTGTGCAATACCCAAAGTATGGAAATGATGCACGGCTTTCCCAATATCTGAAACGATGTCTTCTTTGTCTGAGTTAGTCAACTTGAATTGATAACTTAACTGAAGCGTTGACAATTTGTACTTGTGGAAGCGATCCCTTCCAGTTGGCATAATTACTCTGTTGGCTCTCATGTTTGTTAACACTGCTTTTACAATGCCGCTTTCTTTTGGGGAAATAAGAAAGTAGAAAAATGTCTCATAAAGTTCCTTTTAGTAGCTTCAGACTGATTTGGAATTTAATCATGTGCATGCATCTCCAACCCTTAGAGATCATTGCTCTCTGGTCAACTTACTGTGACTCGATGTAAAATGTTGAGCTGGTTTTCTTTTTGTCTTATTCAAGTTACTATCATGCGCATGCACTTACGAAACAAGCAACAATGTATGAAAAGAAATTGAATGTTACATCTACAATAATTAAAGTGTGCTTACCCGATTCAGCGTGAGCAAGAGTTTTCCTTCTTTGTTGGCCTGGAGAAGGGTTGGGTGTAATCCCGGAATTATCAATGTCTCTATTTGAAAATGTCTGCTTTTTTGTGCGTGCTCTCCCAATCAGAAAGGTGTATAAGTGTGGATTAACAGCAGAATTGATCGGCAAAATAACAATAGCCGTCCAAGCATAAACCTCACCGGTGACTGCTCTCGGAGTCAGGGCTAGGAATCCCATTATGATGATTGGCATCCAACAGACAAAATCCGAAATGACCAGGAAAGACACCTTTAGAGCAATTTGTAGCTGTTCCTCATTGAATTTCCGATCGGAATTCATAAGAGAAACTGAAAATTGCTTAGATCGTCTTGCAATTACAAAAATGATAGTGTAACAAGCCGCAATAACTATGAAAAATATCAAATTTAGTATGATGAAGAGAAAAAATGAGTATGTCCAGCCAATGGGACGGTCGGCCGTTAAGGGAAGAGCTAAACACACACTGGTGTGTCCATAATAATTTTCTTCAAAGACGATTGCAGGCAAAACACTGAGAAAGATTGTCGTGACCCAGACACACAAGCAGACAACCACTGCAGATTTCTCCCTGAGTCGACGTTGAGATAATGGATACATAACGTTATGACAGCGATCAATACTAATGATTGTAAGAAAAAGGACAGAAGTAATACTACTAATTGTTGAGAGGTATCCTGCAAAACGACACGCAAAGCTAGTCTGCCAGTCGTCCGAGTGAAGCCCATAACGTCCAAGATAGCTGACATCAGCAATTGCTATCATAAAGAGATAACAACCCATTAAGAGGTCAGCTATTGCAAGATTCATTATTAACATTGGTTGGACGGTTTCTCCCATTCGCTTCGATTCAGAATCTTTCCCGCTGATCAATCTAATTAGGATGACGATGATGTTACCTGAAAGAGCGCTAAGAGCCATTATACCTATTAAAAATTTCTGAATAACGGATCGTATAAGATCTGTACAACTGGAAAACTCATCTTGTGGAGGTAAACATTCAGTCAAAGTTGAGGAACCTTGCAGGAGACAGCAGTAGTAAAATCGATCCGAGTGACTAAAAGAAAAATGAGGTTTGGATTTCAGATTATTTTGATCTCTCCAAATAAGACGAAAAAAGTTTTATCATTAGGTGTTCAATGCTACGTACAAAATATTTTCCGAGTACGCTCACCATTTGCAAAAGTTCGTGTTAATAACGAATATCTTCTGTGTCACGTACAAGAACCTATCCTTAACTGACTGATAGATTTTTCCCCAATGTGCCAATAGCATAATACGACAAAATAATAGAAACTTACCCTTCGTATGTGTAATATTGTACTACCAAGAAGGTCACGGAAACTATTTAAATCATTTGCTAGAGTCACTCAATGACATCATATAAGCAATTGTACAAATCAAACATTGAAATCCGTACCATTACATGATTGATGCATAAGACATTTCAGCACGATGTCTTTTTGCATCATTTTAGCTCGAAACTGCATGTGTACGGACAAACAATTTTGGCTTTTCCAAATTTTCTCTCTCTTCCACAAGATTTCAATGAGTGCTTTGTTACTTCGTTACTTACAAAGTTTTTATGCTGTCAAGACCGGTAAGAAACTGTCGATCGGATGTAAACACTTTTGTATTTTGTAGAGATCTGATCAGTAAAGGAAAATACTCTTGAAGTGAATTGTGCAATACGATGTCAACTTTAGCTGCGACATAAAATTCCTGGCTGTAAAGCAACTTATTATTCTGAGGAGAAGTGAGTTTTTCATTAATCCTTCGCAAATCACAATTGGATTGTCCTAAATAGTTTTTTGGCTTTTTATCAAAGTCAATAAGAGACAAAGAATTAACTGTTTAAAGTAATTTACAATATTACATCAGGTACAATATAGCTAATCTATTACATTAATCGATGTTGGTATAGTTGCAGTAAATGGTTTAATGAATTATGTGTATACTTACAAATAGTTTAACAGGTGGAGACTTTGAAAAGGAGTACCTTCAACTTGAGTCAGGGGATTAGCTCTTAAATCTCTGTTCCAGATCAACATGTAAAATGTTAAAAGAAATAGGCAGTGATAAGCAGTTGCGGCTAGTATATAACAAAAGCAAAGTTCTGCAAAATCGAATCGCAATAGTTGCAACATGGGTGATTACTACAAGTCTTGTCCCAATCTGTACTTCTAATTTCTTATTTGTAAATTAGGCCTGGTATACTGTCATAAATAATGCAAATGAGTTTAAAGGGAAAAAGGAGTGGTCCCAAGTTTGTTTATTTCAAACATTAACTAAATCTTCCAATCTCCTCTTATTTTCTTTACCTGTCAAGTATATGTCATTATGCTTCTAAATAAAAGATATAATTCAAAATTAAAGGTAAATCTGGGAGTAATTCTGAATGACTTGAACATGCAGATAACAAAAATATTGTAATATCAATGACAGAAGCCATTGCTGAATAAAAACAAAAGGGCACACTTATTCAAGTTGTGGGTACTTGCATTTTCCCTGTAAATAGTGCAAAGGCAAATTGTTTAAAGGGTGTGATGTAACTAAATGAAGTGAAAATGATACTCACAGAACTCTTAAATTTATTAGACCAGTAAAAGAGCGTGAATTCAAGTAGATAATTCCGTTATATGACAGATTCCTTTAGTAAAAAGAAAGGATTTGTAAATTAAAATACAAATTAAATATCACTATCCATTATCAAAATTTCACCATAAACGGTTCCAGGGGCGTCGCACGACTCTCGGGGGCCCATTGACAAGAGAAAGAGAGGGGCCCCAAACCAATGGTATCATAAACGTATGATGCATTTTTCTCCAATCGCCACAGGGAGGTACGGGATAAGAGAGAGATCTTGCACGCACCACATCTGGGTTTAATCTTTTATTCCATTCTTCCCTGGTTCTTCAAAAGCAGTTCAATCTGTAGTTTATTGACAAGTTTGTGGTTTCTTTCGGGTCTGTTTTGGGTAGTTAGACGGTAGGCAGGGTTACGATTTTTGAGATTTCTTCGCGCATCTGGTTGCGGGTCCCTGAACTCCCGGGCCCCTGGACATTGTCTCCCCATTCCTCCCGCTTGCTACACCAGTGCACTGTTCAATGATTGACAAAGCATTGCTGTCATACTACTCCTCGTCTTTGCGTAAATATCTTGTGTTCTTTGATAACACGAAGAACATTAAGGCCGATTACAACTTTTAATCCATAGTCCTGGTCTGAAACGGACAATGTCCCTGGTGACTCATAAAGTTATGTGAATTGCTTTTGTTTGTCAGAACATGCGAAAAAGCGGCCAAAAAGCAGGAGGCATTTTATTACTTTCAACACTAAGTATTTCTAATTTCGCAAACCCTTAACACTTCAGACACTTACAAAAGTTGCAAGTTACTGCTCGATAAAAACGTTTCGTTGCCGAGGTCTGTAATGTCAGTACCAATAATTTCTCTGCAAGTAAAAGAAGTACAATTCTATACAGATTGTTTTAAAAGGATTTTATTCATTCCACTTTATTTTTAGTACATATTTAAACATCGTTTCGCATTTAGTTTTAACTAAACCTATACCGCTTTTTTAAATGCAGTGGTGTCTAAAGTACCGTTTCCTTTTAGTTTTTATTTTCGTCAAATGCAAGAAATCACGATGTTAAACAAAACTTAATTTGAATGGAATTAAGCTGAAAGAAAGTGTGATATGATAAAATGTGCATAGATTACAAAATTGAAGTAGACGCAAATAATTAAACAATTCAGAAGGTATTCAGAAAGTTTGGGACAACTAAAGATAGTTGCAACGCTGCAAATACCTTTCTATGTTTTCTGTATAAAAGTGTATCGACGATATCGTACGACATAATTACTACAAGTGTGGTAAAGTTTGTTTGCTGGCTAGTTTTATGTCCTATGTTTATTCGAAGAATTTAAGCTCTTAAAGGGAATCAGGTCAGGATCTTGCGGGACGTTGGAGAATGTACCATTCACATTCTACTATTTCATTAAATATTGTAAAAGTATGTTGTGACTCAAACCTTTTTGAAATGAAGTTAAGTGACAAAATGTTTTTAGTATATGTATTTCACAGTTTTAGTAATATTTACTTTAATCCTCCTATCATCGTTATACAAATGAGTAAAAATCTTACAGAGTAAACAGGAACGGATAGCTTTGAATGTTGAGATAAGTCGCATCATAAACGGTCACTTCACTGTCGAGATTTATCTGTCGCTTTTTCCGTTGTGCTCGAAGCGTATAGATCAGGAATCTGACAAAATCAATACCAACTATGTCGAATGTATGCACAATGTGATGAATGTGTTTTAAATCCCTACGCAACAACTCAGTAACGGCACAAAAATTTTCAGAATATAGATCAGAAATTAAAAACAAAATCCACCGTCTATGTTAATAAGGTCTTTTATTAGTCATAACGAATGGTGAAGTGTTAATTTTTATGTTTAGCCCTAACTTTCTAGTATTACATTTTAAGCGTATTTAGGACTAAGTTTATAGTAGGGATATCGACTGTTATTATATACGAAAGGGTAGTTACTGTGTACACAAACAGAAAACGGAATCGTAAAGGAAACTGGTTTACATTAAGTTGTGATGTGGTCATTTCTGCACTCTCCCTTGAGTTCATTTCTTGTCAACATGATGTTCAAGGGCTTGTATTATATTTCGTGTTGTAAAATTCGTTAAGACAAACGTGTTAGTAAGAATTTATAGTGCTCATCTTCTTCCCGACTAAACAAAATAGCAAAATGCATTTACGATAACACCGAAGAATTCATTTATAAAACACGTGCAACTTACAACTGTTTTACATCCTTCGGTATTTTGGACGCAAGCTCTGGTTCCCAAATAACAGCGTCACACCGATAGCTTAATCCCGAACAAGTACAGCCATCAGGACACTGTTTATCTAAGCAGGAATAAAAACAGCATTGGTTCGACGAATTTAAAGCAAAAAGGCTAAAACTGTGGAAACGTTTTACCCTTTAGCGTGTGACAGAGTTTATTTAGAATAAATTTTAACATGAAAGTGCAATTTGTTTAGACGAAATAGTCAAGAAATATCCTCAGTGGAAAATCCCAGAAGAATGGGAATTTTCAAGAACATTAATAATTTATTTCTGACATTTGTTGTTGATGAACAAAACCATATCTCCGTTCATTACGAAAAAACGATTAACTATTTTGTATATTTTAGTGTTGTTGTCGCAATTCCAGAATAACCACTGTATTGCACAAGAAAAGTAGTTCTTACAAGACAGGTGTGTTCTCGAAGGCAAGTACATGGAACCATCGGAAAGTGGTGTTGATTTAAAGTGACAACGAAAAGCTAGAACCATATCATAACTTTTATCCACTGCTTCTACACTTAAATGAATGTTGAGTAATTAGGTACAAGAAGGTTAATACATGGGGACATAAGGTCTGCAACGCAGACAACAGGCTACCTTTTGACGATTTTGTCCACGTTTTGGGCCCTTTGCACAAAATTTTGTCCGTCATATGCCAAAGTTTACTGCTTAGCGACTATTGCTTATGAAGCTATTTCTCTTTGATGCACATTCATATTGCCAAAACAACTGAATATTATCTTTAATAGTCACTTAAATTGGGCAGTGGTACATCATCTTAGAGGTAAGATATTTAAATTCCCAAGGGGTCAATTAAATAATGCTCAACCACAGCTGATCAGGTAAAGGTTTAGAAATATCCAAAAACGTCCCTAAAAGTGGCAGCATAACTCCAAGGCAGATGAGGTATGCAGATATGATGAAGTCATAAGCCGGGCTACAAAAAGACACTGTGCAAAACTGCGTGATAAAACTTGCAAATTCCAACAGTTGAAAGTGAGGGCATATTAAAGGGAAGGAACACTTACTGCAATATAGTTCATCGTCTCCATTTGGGCAATGAACAATTCCATCGCAAACATCTCTTTGAGAGACGCAGTTTGATGAACCTCGACACTTGTATGCTCCTTGACAGGAATAATTCTCTGGATTTAACAGGGAAGACAAACATCTTAAATTTTACTCCTTATCATTACAGAAATTTTGACAAACATCATTAAATAGGCACAAGTTTTGAGGCATTTCAGGAAAATGCAACACTGAAATCCTTAGTGAGTCACTTTATATGTTAGAATTCTGAACTTGACAAAGAAAACAGATGGGTTACGCATTATATTTTTACCATGCGAGAATGGAATGAATCTTTGTGGTTAATTGCATCAGTATTTCTTGAAAACGAGTCAGCGCTTTTCAGAATAGGAAATTTGAATACATACCACAACTTGCTTCATCCTCTCCTCTTGGACAATCGTTTTTGTTATCACAACGATAATGTTGAGGAATGCAATACGCATCTGGACACTTGAAACTTAAGTCTGCGCACTCGAACAGCTCTGTCAAAATAAATACGCCAAATCAGATAGTTCTTAAAAATCTTGGGAGCTGCCTTACCAAGATCTTTTCTCTTTCGGTTAAATAACAAAATAAAATATTCCTCGATGTTTTAATGTGCTACCTTTTGACTTTTGTTATTGCAAAATATTGTCGACGGTACAGGTACCTAGGAAACTTAAGCCAAAAAAAAATTGTTAATCAATACGCACACAACTTTATATGAAAATTTGGAGCAGTGACAAATTACCGCAGTCTTGAAGATGTGTTACATCTCTGCAGCCTTTAATGATGCCAAATTTATCGTACTCCATTAAGCACAACTCTGCACTTTCAATGCAGTTTCCATTTTTGCACAGAAAATCTGTACTGCTATCACAGCTGAAGTTTGACTGAAGATAATCTAAAGACAAAAGATGAAAGAAAAAGTTAACCTTCGACAATGGCATCATCAATGTACGGCACTTCCATAAATTTTTCATTAATAACAGAAATACTGAAAAGGTATACCAGCAAAACATATCAAACATTTTCCACAAGGCAAATTTCGTATATATCATTCGGATAAATTTAATACACAGAATGGTATTGTATGACGGACCAGAGCGGCAAACGCTGCTCAAGATAAAATGACAAACAAAAACAAATCACAGGCAAAACGCGAAATGAAAGGAAATATGTTGCCAGCCCAGTCAGGGGACAGTATGAGAGGGAGAGAAAAAAAAAAACACGTAACGAACATGCACAAACACCCTCGACTTCAGAATCGCTCTATAGTGACTGCTAACCTTATAGTTACACGGTATAAATAACGTGTTGACTGGATGGAGCAGAATTTTATAAGGAATATCGGAATAGCATTATCATGTGGTCGGAAATGTAACTAGTTATGGCAGTGTAATAACAGAGGTCTTAGAAGAAAACCTTTAAAAAGGAATGCAACCAAAGTCTCTTTTCATCGACGAGTGGTAAATGGATTTTTCTAAATGAAATATAAACAATGTATATCTATTTTTAACTCACTGCACGTTTGAGGCTCGTCTTCAAAAGATTTTCCCGGACAATCACGATGACCATCACAGAAACTCTGAAACGGAATCCAATCTCCAGAGTAGCACTGGAAGTTTGATTGTGAAATGGCTGTGAAATTGGAAAGCTGTAATTATTACATAATAACTTCTCCAGGTTCGAACAACAATATAGATAAACAGCCTTAAAATGTAATGCGTCTCTTGCCGTTTGCAAGTGTTCTATTCATAGTTTTACAAAAGGACTTTGACCAGTCCCAGAGAAGATAATTAAACCATTTGAGACCCCTTTACTTCTGATATGAGAAAAAAATAGAAGGTTAATTGCTTTGCCTTTAAAGATTAAATTGATAATTTTTCAAGAATTTTCATTCTAGAAATTTCTAGTATCAAACTTCGGCAGGCATGCGATGTGCTCAGCAATTTTCGTAAGCTGTTAACCGCCTGGAGAAAGGGTATAGAAAAAGTGAAGTCCTTGGGTCTTACTTTGATCAATAGTTTTCTCTTCAATTATCCATTAAAACACTCTAAAACGTCTTTAGCAATTGAACCTTTAATTTTGCCCTCACTTTGTAAACACGTTTAAATTCTAAACATGTTTAGCCATTAAATACTAAATGTTTGGCAATTAAACGTGTTTTGAAAGAGAATGTTTTGGACTTTGACACGTGTGTTTAACATTTAAACATGTAAACAAAGGGGCACAAATTTGCCTTGAAAAATGTTTAATTCATAAAGATCGTTTTTAGAGTTTAGTCATGAAGTTGGTATGCAAACGGATTTATAGACTGGTCGAATGCTAACCGTTACTTAATTTTCATCTTGTGACTAAAATCAAAGACCTGGATTCCAAGTTTTCTGGATCGATCTTGTTTAAAAAGGACAAAATATCTTTTTTATGATTTTTTGCCTTTAGAATATACGTGTCAAATCTCTTTACATCCGGATGTTGAGAGAATTCAGGTCGTGTCGCGACATGTCAATAGTGACGGGTTGTAATGGGGGCTGTCGTGGGTGCTGGGCGATGGGGAATGCTGCTGTGTGGTACTGGGCAAAAAATAAGCAATTGAAAATAAAAAAATGCACCAAAGGAAGAGAGACCAGAGAAATATAAAGGAAAGAATAGGTGGCTAGGGAAGCAGGAGAGTCTTTAATGTAATGAATAATTGCGTCTAAAGTGAGGAATACAATAGGCTACAATAAAATGTCTTAAATAATTGTGTTTTCTTCTCGCGCTTTAGCGTAAATATTGTTTCGTGATTACTTCCTGTAAAATATCTTGGGTGTTCCATATTCGTACAAACTTCGTCTACCATCATAGTAAACGTCCACAAGCCAGACCCCCTTCATCATAAAAATGACCTGTATTTCTGATTGAGGCTAATGTATAAATGGTCAATTTTGATTCGTCTAATCTGTTTAGTACACATCCGATTGAGTTTTAAAATAGCATAAAGCTCATTTTAACAGCTTCAATTCTTCAAATACCTAACGGCTTCCGGAAGCGTTGCCTCTGGACCCCCACTGTGTCGTTCTCCCTGGACTCCACCAAAGGCGTTAAAGCGGGACCTGTACCCCTCGAATTGAGTGAGGAGCCTTCGGCGTCGTTCGGTGTTCCTCTCAGGTTGCCTCCCTACTTTCAGACACCAAATCCCGCCCTGCCTTTAGATATACTTTAATCAGTACATGGGAATTTAATACTTACAAGTGTTTTACTCTGACCTCTAACGACCCGAAAGGACCTTTCTACCTTCACCAAACACTGTGTGATTTTCCTAATGAATGAAAAACATTAGCTACACGCGACAAAACGGCTCCTTACATTATCCTTCCTGAGGAATATTTTTGAAGTTTCTACAGTTTCACCTCCGGTGACCCTGGTGACCCCTGGTGACCTTTGACCTCCACCAAATAAATATACAGGAAAGCATCGTGGAGAGTCTACATGATGAGTGAGATCCCTAAAGTTTTTATTTCTCGAAATATACTAACATCGGATCGGGGTTTTCCGAAAAGTGACTTCTAATGACCACAAATGACGTTTTACACTCACAAGGGGCGAGAGGAATCTGTAGTTTGATGCATATGTATGCTATATATGCATGAGATTCCTGAAAGTCAAACCCCTTGAACAGGGGCGGTGCCAGGGTTTTTCGATAGGGGTGGCAAAGCATGCTGGGTCGGACCCAGCTTTATTGTTTGGGGGGTGCAGGCATTGAAGACTTCCGAGCCTCCTCCCCCCCCCCCCCGTGTCAGAACCTGCATTTTTGGCGTTTTCATTTTCTTGGACTTTATTTTTCTCTCTCAAAAAAACATTTTTTTCTAAAATTAATACAAACTGTGAGAAGGTTTGTTTGTCTGTCAGTGAAAATCGGCCCTCACTGAAGGAGACGCTTCAACTATGCAGCAGGCGCGGCGGAATGAAAAAAATATCGGGGGGGGGGGGCTGAGTGGAGCAATACTATCTAAGCGGAGCGCCACCATCAGTTGGCGTGGAGCGTACAAGAAAATTTTTGGCTTTACAAACCCTCCAGATGGCCGGAAATGACACTTTCCGAGTGTTCTAAGCTGCATGTACCCAGCCTTGAAACATGGATCATATGTCTGCAATTTCTCAATTAAGGAGAACAAAATAAATCTACGAAAAATGGTAATACATATTTCTAAGCGAAGCGCCACCATCAGTTGGCGCGGAGCTTTCAAGAAAATTTTTGACTTTGCAAACCCTCCAGATGGCCGGAAATGGCACTTCCCGGGTGTTCTAAACTGTATGTATTCATCCTTGAAATATGGATCTCATGTCTGCAATTTCTTAATTAATGAGAAAAAATTACTCCTCATTAAGTTATTTTCTTTCTTGCTTATAGAAAAGCCGAATCACTGAGGAAGGGTTATACGCAAAATTGAATTTTATAAAAGAGAGAGGAATCATAACTCTTATGAGATAACATTAAATTTTTACCTATAGTTTTTCGAGTTTTTAAACCAATGATGTAACCAAATTTGCAAGCTAAAGTAAACTTTACGCAAACAGGAGTGACGTCATTTCCTCACATTAATAGACTGATTTATGTATATCGTTAAATTTAAATCCGATTTAGTGTCCTTCATAATCGTATGGTATCATTACGTAATATGCATAGGAGATATTGAAATTTTGCAAATTGCAACCTTAAGGGTCTATAAGTCAAAACGATTGAAAGGCACAGAAAAGGGAGAACTGCTCATCAATGTGAGAATGTGAAATCACTCCAGCTTGCTTTGAGTTCACTTTGCTTTGAAAATACAGTTAAATCAACTTTTTATATTGAAAGAAACGCGCATAGAAAATGCATTTTTTTGGTCTACAAAGAACTGCCAAATTTTAGCTAAATTTAAAAGTGTACCTAAAGGCTAAAAATTCAAAAACATATGTTACAAAGCTTGAAAAATGAATCCAAATGGTCTAACTGCCATTTTTACAGGAATTCCTGAGCTGAGATATATAAAATGTTGGTGCTTATTCAATTTAAAATGGTAGATGGCGCAATAATTTGTAATGTCATTCTTTTACTACTCAAATTACATTCTTTGTTTTCTTTATTTTTTCGAAAGCCTCTGCACCTCGTGCCAAACTGTGATCACTTTCTCACTGTTATAGGGTGACTTGACTGTACAAAACCTCTCCGTACAACAGTAATTTTTGCAAGGTTATATAAACATTTCCATTTCAAAAGGAAACAAAAGCAAGTAAAGTGAGTTTTACAAGAAGATCATCACAAATTATTGCGCAATCGACTATTTCAAATAAAGTGAATAAATTTTAACTTTTCATATCTCAGCAACAGGGTGAGCTATGAAAATTAGAGTTGGATGAGTGAAATTCGTTTCCAACGTCTAAAATATATATTCTTATAATTCTACACTTTAGCTCCACTTTAAACTCCTAAAATGAAACGTGCATGTATGGGATAAAAAAAAAACTGATTGAAATTTATTTTATTGCAGTATTATTTATGTAAAATTTGGACTTAAACCTTAAGAATGGATTCACAGGCAGAGGTATAAATAATTGGTTGGGATGGCGTCACCAGGGAGGGAGAGGGAGGAGGGAGGGAGATACCGTACCATAACACACGTCAGTCTTTAAGCGCCTGTCACACCTCACCGGATTGCAATAACGGAGAGGAAACTAAGACCCAAAATGGCACTCCGTTGATGTACGTTAATATCCGTTTAGTCTCCTGTTCTCCTCCGCCGACTTCGTTTCATGACCGGGAACGTCCGTTTTATCATTTTCTCGTGCGTTTCTCATACTGGACTTCTCCGTTAGTATCCGTTTGTCTCCGGTGATTGCTATTTGCTCACCGGATCATTACCGGACAACAAACGATGAAACGTAGAAGTACAGTACCTGTACCGAATGTTCGACGGACACTAACGCATAAGTAACGGAAGCGTAAAGGAATAGAACTGACAATGAACGGATAGGTAACGTACGTTTAACTGAAGAAACAAAAAATACAGGCAAAGAAACATAAAGGGGACGGACATAGACCGAAGATGCAGCGTACTTGCATCCTGTCCCCTCCTCATACTATAGCTTAACAAACGTTTTTGCCGTTTTTTCTGGATTTTTTTGGGTGCGACGGCATCCTTCCCCCTGCATCCGCCCCAGGCATGAGATGAGTGATCGCGGTTCTAAGGGAGGGGTTAAGGGGAGGGGGTGTGAAAGATTTTTCGACTACCGGGAAGCCTTAGACGCAATCTGGTACAATATTTTGCATCTTTTGAAGTCATATTTTTTCTCGAGAAATCTAGTTTCTAGGTAAGTAATCCAACGTTCTTTACTTTTGGCCGACTACAGTTTTCCAATTTTGTTGCACTTATTGTCGACGATTACATAACAAACGGGCAAGGGCGGCGATTTGTGTTGGCTATTGGGGGAGGGGCGCAGAATGGAAGTTGCCATCGAAGCGGAGCGCCATCATAGTTTGGTTCGAAGCGTACAAGAGAATTTTCGCCCTACAGACCCCCCAGACTGCATGAAATGGCACTTCTCGGGATGTTGGAGGCAGTTTGAACCGTACGACACTTGATACGTGACGACTGACAGACATGAGCGTGTGAACGGCGTTTGGTTGCGTTGGTATAGAAGCGGAGCGCCACTAACGGTTGGCACGGAGCGTACCGTTTAAAATGTTGCCAAAAAGGCTTCTATATCGCAATTAAATGGTCCTTCTCAGACCTTTCAAATTGCACTGAAGCCATTTGATATGTGGCATGATTTCTATTGGCTGGCGCGGACTGCGCCGATAAAATTTTTGCCAAAACAGCTCCCAGATCGTAAGAAATGACCCTTCCCAGATCTTTCAAATTGCACTGAACACATCTAGATATGTTGCACGCCTTATATATATTTTAGCTGGTAGGTCCATGCGTACTGGATTTACACACTGAAATATGATGTAGGCCTAATTCTCCGTGCGTCACGGTCGTGAAGGTAGCCATGGAATTCGATAGATACCACATTCGCGCGTAGTCCGAGAATTTACAGAATATTGATAAATACGTCGGTCAAATACGGATTTGAATTAACTTTTAATCACTCAAATCAGTCAGTTAAGTGTTGCATACTTTTTCAAATAGAAAGCAATTTTCACAGAATCTCACCAGGGGATATACTGTATTTTGGCCCCTATTGTTTACGCTACTAGGTATTAACCTTAAACGAAAAAAAAAAAAAAAACTGGCATGTAGAAGAGGCCTAAGTGTAAGCTCTGAGGTGGATGGAGATAGGCTATATAGCAAATGATGAATGCGTGTACACTCGAGCATTCCAAATATTTGCACGAAGGACTATTGCAGTACGGGGCGGATGTACAATGAGTTAGACAGAGAAGACAACTAGCGCGAAGCGCGCAAAATTTTCGAGGATTTACACCGAAAGTGCCCTATATGCGACGGATAATGTATACTTAATAATACTTTATTCCAAGATACTGTTACACCTCACCCCACCCCCTACAAAAATTATGTGTCTTAAAACGTTATTTAGACGATTTTATTTTTTGGGTCAAAAGCCATGGGGGGCAAATGCGTGCCCTGCCCCCCCCCCCCCCCGTGGCGCCGCCCCTGCCCTTGAAATATTTTCTGTATGACTTCTTTTTACAATTTCACTACCTCTGACCTCAAAAACTCTCATGAAGAAAACGACATGGTCTTTTCTTAAGGTTATAACTGCAAGGTTCCCCTCTAAGAAGGCTCTACCAGCCCCACATCATGGCTGTGATTAAAGGTTCAGAGTAGTCTTGTCCCTTGGAAGGGAATGCCTTACACCAGGGACCGTTTGCATGGCCGAAGTTACCAGCAACAACGTAGTACACACACACACAGGCATGTCCGGCAGCCCCTCCAAGGAGAGGTAGGCCTATAACAATCAAAAGAAGTATGTTGACCTAGCGAAAAGAAACAGAGCTCTCCAAATATGTCTCGTCTCTCAAGCGGAGTAGATTTTTCGCTTTTACGCCATAGTTAATTTACTTATACTAACTGCTACTCTTCTTACTCTTATGATTACTCTTATATATATATATATATATATATATATATATATATATATATATATATATATATATATATATATATATATATATATATATATATATATTCACCAACGTGATTGCATACATTCTTTTGCCTTTGACAGGAAATCTATAAGAAAGAAAATTACCACACTCCACCTCATCGGAAAAATCTGTGCAATCTGATTGGAGGTTGCAGCGCTGGTCTAAAGGGATGCATTGTTTGTTGTCGCATTTGTACTCATCCATTTCGCAGGCTGGGTATTCTGGTAAAACAAAGTAAGAACATGATGATTACATTCAGTTGTGTATCGGACGCTGTTTTATTACACAACCAAAGTTTTTCCATTCTTGCACACCATCTTACTAACTTTTAAAATCTTGCCAATTGTATTCGGTAACTTCTGTCATACGTTCCTTACTTGCGAAAGCTTTCCCTCTGAAATTTGCTAAATTTTCACATGCTCAGGTTTTTGTTTGATTTCGTGTTATAATCAGAGTGATTGGTCAAAACACACTGTATAAGACTACCAATGCAGGTAGCTGATGTGGATGTTGGAACAACTCTTCAATCCACCATACATTTCTGCATTGTGAGCAAAATGTATGCCACACAGCCATTATGTTAATGTATGGTGATGAGGTTTAAAAGCTTAATATAGAACCAGTAAATCTATTCAATAAGAGATGTTTTCGTAGAATCAGGTAAATTTTAGATATTTAATGCATTGTGTAATGGTGATTTGCTCCAGCGGGTGTCATGACATCATATATACAGGTTGATAGAAATCAAAACTGTTTGCATTCTGAATTATTTTGAGGAGAAGACAAATCGGCGACAAAGGTCTTATATGGAATTCAGTGATGATTATTACCACAATACGTTTCGTCACTTCTGTCTGGGCAGTCGTACTTAAAGTCACAAAGAAATGAAGCATGGATACAGGTACCATCAATGCAACTAAAATGGGATTCTAGGCATTCACTTGAAGAATCTGCACAACAAAATAATAAAGAAATATAAGACAAACTGTATGGCTATCACGTATAGACTTAAGCATGGTCTTAATTGAAATTTTAAGGTTTTGACTAACGAATTACATCACATTTATGCAAATGATAGGTAACTGAAATGGTAAAATGCTGTTAGTCATCATCCCTTATGATTACTGAATTTTATTACGTAAGCGTGTCGAGACCAGTAATTTATTTGTAAGAGAAATTATATTCAGGATGTTTGGAGATGGAACAGTTACCATGTTAAACCACAAAAGGTCCAAGGGGAGTTCTTTCTAAGGGCTAAGTGCCAAACAATGTTTGTATCTCTAAATTAATTTATAATTTGCCTTTTTGATGGCTTTTGGCATTTTCCGTTCATGTGTAGTTATAATATGTGTCAAATGTTTTAAGAAAGCACTTACCCTCATCGGTCTTGCTGGTATTACGACATCCCATTTCATCGCTTCCGTCTTTGCAATCAAGGACGAAGTCACAAACAAAGACTTTATTAACACACTCTCCAGAGCCACACAGGAATTGACGAGAAGTACAGCTTTGATCACGAGCTACAGTTTAGCGAAAAAGGACAGAATATCCAGTGAATACCGATAATGTATTATCACCTTCAAACTTTTAAAGGAGCATCATTCAAGAAGAGAACAAAACCCGCCGTAAAGCAACTAAAAATGCGGGTACGGTAGCAACCTAAAACTTAGAAATGAGGCATGTATATATGAATATATGTACATATAGATAGATGGACAGACAGGCGGACAGACAGATAGATAGATAGAGATATATGTAGGTCGAAGACCTCAATTCCAACTTTGATTCATTTTAATCCGTCCTTTCTTCTGGTAGACGGCTTTTTTTCGTGTGTATTTTGTTTATGCCCGTCCTAGGTTCGTTGCACTTTGTCTTCGTCCAGGTCTGTTTGGTTCCCATGTTCGGTGGAGAGTATCCTAAAGATCTGTGTTATCTTTCTTGCCTTGTCAGTTGTACGTTTACTTACCTTGTTAAAGGGGTTAAACCCGAAACGTCGTAATTTAATAAAACTACTTTTTGCATAGTATTTACCATGTTTTCTACATCTCTCTCTCTCTCTCTCTCTCTCTCTCTCTCTCTCTCTCTCTCTACATATATATATATATATATTTATTTCGCTAAAGTTTCCAAGCAGATTATTTCTTTCTTTGAACAACGCCAGTATCCACAAAGAGTGCTCTCTAATGCCCTGAAACGCATACAAGGAATTGATAGAGCCTCTGCCCTTGCCCCCAAAACTGACAATACACCTACCAGACGTATCCCGTTGGTCCTATCCTTTCACCCATCTGTAACCCCCATTGTACGTGCCATTTACAGGAATGTAGAGACCCTCCGTCATGACCCATCCACCCGTGACCATTTCCCTGATCCCCCCATCACGGCATTCAGAATTGAAAAGAACATATCTAAACACTTGGTCCGTGCCTCTCAACCTCAAGCAGTAGTGCCTGACACCCCAGGAACTTTTCCTTGCAACCGTGGGAGATGCAATACTTGCCCGGTGGTCAGTTATGACAAAAACCTTTCCATTGTAGGTCCCAACAACAACCGTTTTAACGTTCATCAGCATTTTACCTGTACTTCAGCCAATGTTGTTTACGTTCTCGTATGTAAACGCTGTAATATACTGTACGTGGGAGAAACAAAACGTCGTCTTGCTGACCGAGTCACCGAGCACCTGAGATCAATCAAACAGAACCTCCCAGGGTTCCCGTAGCCACCCACTTCAATCCCCCGTCAACATGCTCGATCCGTGACTTGATGGTTTCGGCGGCCATCTCGTGTCGAGGTTCCGATCATGACCGCCTAGCTGCCGAAAACCGCCTAATCATGAAACTTGGAACCCTGTCCCCACATGGTCTGAACGTTAGACTTGAACTGTTATAACGCAGCAATTCCTGCATTTTTTTTGACTTGTGGTAACCACTTAACACTGTCTGTTTTCCTAGCCGAGGTTTACCGTGCCCAATTTTATTGTGTATTTTTTAAATTGTACGTTTGGCCGTGTCAACGATCAGTTGCATTTTTGCCACCTGATGAAGGGTTTAAACCCGAAACGTCGTGGAATTTTTCACAAACTTTTAGCACTATTTACTACTTCATTTTTACCTACCTACTTCATAAGTGCTACGCAGTACTTTGACCTTATATATATATATGTATATATATATATATATATATATATATATATATATATATGTATATGTGTGTATAACAACCTCTTATGATGTAAACATGCAGCAGTTGTATAACAGCACCCTATGAACTTTGTCACCTGACTCTGACTTTAAGATCAGACTCAACAATAATCATCATACTTACCCATACTATCCATGCCACAGAGCACAAAAGTCTCGTTTACTGAACAGGAGTTGTCTTGCACGATAAACCTCCCAGATCTTTGGCGTTGAAAACAAAGCAATTCCACTGCATTTTTTTGAATCACTAGAATTCCGAATCTGGACTTATTTTCCCGAGTTTTCCATATATAAGCCAGGTAATACTGCAACTCTCTCAAGTTTAAAAAAACGAATTGGTGTTGCATTATTTCTGATCCAACGGGACAAAATTCTACCGACACATTCCTCCCGGACGCTTCAACAGGCAGAAGCCTAATGCAGACCTTATTCAAATAGCTGAAGCCATTTGGACAGACTAAAAATTAAAAGAAGTATCATAAATAACTTTGATGAGAGTACAGATGTCGATCATATCACAGTTTAAGCATAGACGTGTTTATTGGATATAAGGAAAAACAAATCTTCATATATATTCTTTCAAAATGTATCAAACGCAAAGTGAATCCGACAGGCTGTCAAGCAGGGAGTCGTAAAAGGTGCTACGAGAAGATCAACAAAGAGTACAATATTTCTAGTTGGGTAAATAAATTGTTTAAACAAGAGTTGTCAGTTTCGTCTACGTCACTTTAAAAAGAAGTCTGATTATATAATATGAGGGATGATTAGTCCCTTTGCAGTTTTCTTTAGATTCCTTATTACAGCCAATAAGTTCCGGAAATGGTTTATTGCTCAAAGTAGCAAAGTGAATCACCTTTAAAGTTGGACCTTGCTTCAACATTTGGTCGTCTGCTGATACCTTTCTTGAAATAGTCTTTTCGTAGTTAATCAAAGTTTGTAAATGAATTTTAATGTCAATTTTTAAATACACCACATTCCTAATGATTTGCATCTCAGACTCTTCGTCCTCACCAAACAGTTAAGCGTAACCTCAAATTTTGTTCAGGAATATTATGAGAAAGTTAGACCTACCTGCTCAGTTTCTGTGTATTTGGTTTTTAAAATTTGTAAAATACTGGCTAGTTATAAATAAGTCTTACTTGGTTGCATCTAGCTTAATGCAATAGACGAATAGCCTAGCTACTACGTTTAACTTCTAAATTATCAAATAAAAACTTACATTCTTTGCTCAGAACAACAGATGTATTATTGACAGTGACAGAAGCTGCATTAAAAAAAATAAGCAATTGATAATTTTAAAATTATCAATGTACAACTTGCAAATAAAAGTAAATACAGTTTCAAATATAGACTAGCGGTGAAGTCTGAAAACTTTCGATCCCCCGGTACAACTTTGTAAAAGTTAACACCTACCCTTAAAATGTTTCTTAGGATGTCAGCTTTTATTTTCTGATGGTTGTCACGTTTTAAATTTAACCGAATATGGTAATTAGGAGAGTCAAAGGTCACGAGTCCATTTTCACCCAAACTTCAACAATCTTGGTACCATACATGTGTGCTTTACCTTGAGTTCGTTTTCATAGGGAGGCGTTGAGTGTAGTGTGGTAAATATTTTGAATAAATTTACAATAAACATCCCTGAAACCCAATCAGTGTATAAAACCCTTAATTATCGATATTTACTATAGTTTCATTGAATATTTTCATTAAATGTTTTTAGTTTGCCCCATCACAAATTTACACGGTATGATATTTTAATGCATCTTATGCATGGTTTGCGACGTGGAGATAAACCGTCTTTAAATAAAGACAAGGTAAAATAAGTTCTACATTGCAATATAGTGCTCTCCTTGGATAAAATTAATCTGTCAAATATTTCACTGCATAGCGGCTTTCTTTAAATTAACTTCTGCCACACAGGGGAAAGGTAGCGAAGAGCTAAAAGGAAAACCCCGTCAGCTTACACGCAAACTAAGTCAAATTTAGAAACCATATCTAGTAAGGTCAAAGAAAAAATGTGGCTATGGTGTTTCGCTTCAGTGTTTTCAAGTTATCATTTGTGATTAACAAATTAAGATTTTGTCATATAGTCAATGTTTCTGACCATACTTTTATTAAAGTCATTAGACTATATGGCATTTAAAACTAAAACATCTGGCAGTTTTCATGTTGAACTTACGAAGGCGAGAAATCAAAATGGTCATTACAAACGGAATGCACTCTGTAAGTAGGAAAAGTAGTGCTAAACAGCTGTGTTTTTTCATTGTAAAAACTCCGAATCCCATATCATATGTAAGAATAATAAAATACAATGCTGTACCTTCAAAATGTGCCACTAAAATCTAGCCCTAAGTAGGTCAAAGTGGTATAAACAATTAAACCAAATCCTTTGCTTTTCATAAAAAGAAGTATTTTGAGTATCCTGTCAATTGAAACTGCCTTCATTAATCTGCATATGAAAAACCGAATGACTAAGCCCTCTTAGAGCCAGTTTCATCCAGACCCCTAGCCAGACAACGTACTGAAGGGGCGAGAAAGCTCCTAGACTGTCAGAGCAAAAAATCGTTTTCAAGGCACAAGATGTGTTAACATTAAAGGGAAATATTGCGTTTGAAAAAATACCACGACGTGACTCTAATTTAATCCCATTGTGGTCTTTTACCCTTTCCAAACATGGAACACAAATAACTTCCAGCAGATCAACACTAATCTTACGAAATATGGAAAGAAGAAGCAGCAATTTTTGTATCTAATGGGCTCATTATAGAACGATAAGCCTCGCCCACACTATGCAACGTTCGTACTGCTGCATATTCATTTAGGAAGACTGGTCATGTCCTGACATATATGCACCCATTACGCAATACGTGTTGACCTTGCTTACCGTAATTCCAACGACCCTGCTCACAACAAACTACCACCACAGTTTCTGTACCACCCCGTGCTGTACACTGGAATTCAAAACTCACACATGGAGACGCAGCGTCATCTCCCTGGTTCACCGTGAGAGTGTGTTATTAGTCGTTACAGGAGAGTCACTAAAAAGTGTTAATTTATCTGCGAAAGACTTGTTGCCCCTGCATATTTCTTTTGTTTTGGATAAGTGGCAACCCCTGGCATCACAGGTTCGTAAAATTTTCATTTTGTACCATTGTCGAAGCACCAAAAGTCTCTTTTACATCTGGTTGTTTCGAAAGAAAATCAAACCTGCTAAGGCCTAAGGGCTGCAATTCAAATTACGGAATAACTGTAACTTTGTGTATAGTATGCCAGTGAGGTGATAAGACCACCTACTGTAATGTAACGGTAGTTCCGTTAGATTGTCAAACAGAAACTCCCTGGTTCTCTACTACAGACATAATGTAGTAATAATTCCCACTTAAGTACTGTACTGTACTTAGTTCGTATTTTCCGAATTTTTTGTACATGCTGTAGAAGCTAGGCATTTGTTATTGTCTGACGTAATGTGATAGAAATGGTTTGATTGGTGGATTTCAAATCAGGGATGATGAAGGAGTGGTTTTGCATGTATAATTGTTTGGGTGAACAAATCTATTAGTTGTTACAGAAAAGTTAATTACTCGTTGATTAGTGCTCGGAGGGTAGAATGTTTTTCTTAGTTACCTCTCTTTTATCGAACGGGACCCGATCGCAAATAAACGAGGATAGATTCAATAAAAAGCCAGACAAACGCAATATTTCCCTTTAAATGCAAAGGTATTTTTTGCTCCTACAATTTCTACCAGGCGTAAATATTTGTGGGTCCCTCCACTGCCCTTATATTATGGATCTGTATTTTCAAAAAGAGTACCCGTTCTCCCGATTGTTCAACTGGTCAACACATGGTTGCTTTCAAGCTATATCTGAATTTGGTTGACCCTTGATTTAGCCAACGAATTCATGTACTTGTTGCCAGGCTAAAGAATAATTGGTAGCAACGCATCTTCTCCCAAAACCCCCGAGTTTGCTGAATGCTTCTTACCTCCAGTCATGTTTCGACAAAAACGTTTATTGTGCTAGACAAAAAGCATAATATCAGTCCTTAGAAAGGAACGTGTTTTCTAAATATCCTACTCACGATGCTAGATGTGGCTGGAATTAAACATGTTATCCCTAACTGTGATTACTAAACACTGTCTTTATAACTTTACCAAAATGAAAGAAAGGCCATATATATATGCATTTGCACCGTTTTAACAGTCTCTCAACAAGCTTCCTTGAATTCATCTCAACATGATCTTTTTTTTATTGAAAACTGCGAATTATTTTATTTAAAGGATTTTTTGCAAGTAAAGTACGTCAAGTCTTGTTATGTGCCATTTTCATGTCCAGACTTGAAAACAACATAGACCGGTGCGAGAATCATTCACTGGTTTTCCAATACAGGGAAACGACTTTAAATTTTATTGCTCTATAAGCACACATTATTAGACTTTTATTCACTAGTAAACAAAATGAATTGAATTCAACAATTACCATGGGTGTAAGGGGCACTTTTTAGGGGGAGGAGGAGGCTAAGCCGTTTGCCCGAAAAACTGTTATAATCCGACCAATGGCTCAATTTTCGCAAAATGTGCCAGAGAAATAGGATTTTTTCCAAACTCCGGCTGCTAAAGTTTCCAATACCCCTGACTAGTACGCCTATAATTTATATTTTGCTATTAAAGACTCTTAATATCAGTAACATCTCCAGCCTAACAACTTTAAAAGGGAACGAACCGTGCAAAAGATTGCTGGACAACAAAGTCTACACATTGTCAACAAAGGCACTATCAATACCTTGATAGAGCCTCTGCCCTCCCACTCAAATTTTTAAAGGGTTTGATATCAAAGAAGATGTTCTTATATAATTTTGCTCGTATCAATAAATGGGAACTATTTAGTGTCTAAAAAGGTAATGTTTTCAAAGAAAAAATCACAAAACTGCAGAGAAAATCGCATGAACTGTGAAGATCCTATTTTCCTTAATCTGCGAGGAGGCTAGGCCATGAGGACATTCATGTTCATTTATTTTCAAAATCACGTAAATACACACACAGAAGAAATCTAATGGCTTGGAAAACATAGGTACCGCATTTACGTTAACCAAATCGTGGCTGTAAGTTCTCCCAAACCACTGTTTTTAGCCTATATGAGAGGCCAAGTGTGGTTTAACAAGATAAATTTAAATTAGGGAATGACATTGGGTTGGAAACCTTGCACTAATCGAGGCTCCTTAGAGAAGAGATATCGTCAGTAAATTTACCAAAAAAAGTTTAAGACCGACCAAGTTCCATTGTGACTAAGTTTCAACTTCCCCTCATAAAAAGATAGCAGGAAAATATGGGTTGAAACAAAACAAAACCGTTCTTTGTGACTTTGTAGCGCTAAAATGTATAAATTGCATGCCTTAATTCCTGAGCAAAGACGGTTTCTGCCTTAATAAATTTACCACCATGTTCGAAAACATTTAGACAAACATTCACTGTTTTGCATGGGATATTGCTACAACCTAACTCTTTTCTCTGATCTGGTTCATGTTGGCAAATAGTAATCGCAATGACCGAAACACCGTAATGTATTTAATAAATAATTAAGTCAATTAATTTAGTTAGAATATGTGATTTCACACATTTAATCTTATCAATGCAATGGCTCCATACATCCTAAAAACCGAAACAAAAATTCAAATTTCTCTGATAGAGCTACGACAATAGTCTACATTGCATGGCAGGCCTATAAATATTTTCATTATATCATACTTAATTTTAAGGATTGCACTATGCAAGTTCTCGACTTTGGTAGGGGTGGAGGCCATTGCTCAAAACCAGGACAAAAGCGACGAATTTCAAAGGACGGTGAATAAACTTTTCGGGGCTATTTTGGCGGCACAAATTTGGGAATTTTAGTGGAGAAGTTTAAATAATTTGGTATTTTATTGAAGTAAATTTAAAAATTTGGTTTTATTGAAGTAAACATAAAAGGTGAGGTTTGCAATTTATTTTGAAAAATAGCCCCCTTTGAGAGTAAATTAACTAAACTGTTGGAAAGGCCGTCGCCGTCCGAGATTTAAAACCTTATTGCACACACTCATTCTCCCTAAAAAAGATTAGCAAATTTTCCCGACGAGGCCTCAACTGCCTTTCTCAAAGGGACCATGGTCTCCTCATTCCACTTGGCCTAACCCCTGACAAAGTTGCTTTAAAACATCTAAATGTTGTCTGAAGTCATATGATTTTGTGAAGGGTCTTATGGGGGAAAACGTGGGGAAAAACGTAAAATGCAGATCACGTTTAAAAAGTGCGACCTTTAATGACCTTTGACCTTAAAACTTCTTATGTTCAGAAACTACAGAAACATTCAAAGGTTGTATTTTAAACATCACTTGTCCATAATTTACAGGACGCGTGGGATTGATTCTGGACCAGGGGGTGGCGCCAGGATTTGCCCAACGGGGGGGGGGGCAGCAACCCGAAGCGTCGATGAGGGCGATATAGTGCCAAAACAATGTTTGAAGCAAAATTTTGGCCCGCGAAGCTCGCCGAGAATTTGGGACTCTTAATGGAAAATTTTTGAAAAACTTTGGATTTTAAAATGAAAAATTTGAAAAATTCTGGGTTTTCGCGAAGAAAATTGGAAAATTTGAGGGTTTATTGAAGAATTTGCTCAAATTTATACCAATTTTAAGTAAATCGTCGGGGCGACTGTCCATCGTCGGGCACTACATATTTTATGGTATACATAGTAGCTCCCCGACGAAATCGGACAATTTCCCCGACGGGGGCCATACTCCCCGCCCCCACCAGGCGCCACCACTGTTCTGGACGTTTTTCTTCTCAGTCTTCACCAATGGTCTAGAATTGAATTGAAACGTATTGAAAACAGACCGTTCAACGTGTCTAAGTCCGTTATCAAAATTTCTTTGTTAAGGCTACGAAAACACCCTATATAAAGATTATAATTCCTTTATTTTCCTTACACTTTGGACACTTTAAGACTGTATCAATTGCTCATTTTGAATCAAAGCATTTTTTAAGTCTCGTCATATTAAAGTGTATCAATAAACTAGCCTTTTTGACCTTTTACTTTGAAAATTTGCATGTTCGGGAACTTTTAAAAAGTGACAACCAACCTAAAATTTAAAGTTACATTTTAAACATTAGTTTTAGCATAGTTGCTATATTTTACAAATCGGTACCGGGGAAGTCAATTTTTAGAGCTCTTTGTCGAATTCGCCGCTAGAATAATAGGTGTGAAAAGAAATATTCTTGAAGTCAAGGTGCTTTCGTAAAGGGACTCACTATGTGACTAAAATATCTTACCTCTTCGAGTTGCCTCTTTAGAGCAAATAAAACGATTGGTGGCTTTCGCTCCGCAAGGAATGTCAAACCAGTTGTTAGTAACACCAATGCTCCTAATTTCTATAGCTGTGCATTTCTCTGCTCCACCACCGTCTGGTTGAAATTCAAGGTACATTCTACTCACGGCAAAAGATCAAGAAGGAAAAGTCATTAATACAAGAAAAGTTGAGAGAATTACGTTTTTAATACCTCGTTCCTTGGCCCTTAGGTTCTTGACACACTAAAATCAAAAGTTGAAATCACTAAAAGGAATTAAGATTTCAATACCTTAGTCAAGAAAATTATCTTCAAAGATATTACTATTGCTTGCGTTATTGAACCCAGCGTTAGCAAAATGAACTAAGCGATAATTATTGAAACGAATAAGTCAAGGAAATTTTAGATGTAGCATGAAATTGCGCGAAATTTTACGGCTATTGCATTTAATTATACCAGATAAAAATAAGGTATAAAAAGACATACACAGTTGTTTAAATGATTCACATATAAATGGAAAGTAACACTATTAATTTGGAGCAATGAATATCCTGCAGCTTACTTTGCTGTGGTTTTTTGCCTACTTAATGTAATCCCCCAGTAATTAATGCCGTTCTCTTGTATTTGTGAGCGAGCGCGAAGCTACGGAGGAGGGGGGGGGGTTGGGGCCTAGACCCCCAGATTTATGCCAGGCCCCCAGAAATTGTGTGTGTCCTCATAAAATTTGTAGGAATTATGGAGGGTGATGAATGCCGTGACCCCCATTTGATACCTAGGTGCCCCTAAAAATTTCATCCTACCTACGCTCCTGTTGAGGGACGTAAAACTTCTTAAATTGCAATGTCCATGATGATTTCATTTCAACATCAGTGAAATTTTGAAGACACCATTGAGCAATGAGCTATATATCTTACACCACGCTGCTTCACGCCCCCCCCCCCACCCGAAACGGAAACGCTTACTATTTTTATTCATACGATGAAGAAAGTTTAATTTAAGCTTCACAGGATACCTTGACCCTGCAAAATTTGGGGTTTAAATAATTTCAAAAAATGCTCACGTTTCTCTTGAATACCAATCTGTGTAGCTAAATGGACTTCCGTCGACCCACGTAAAATTCTTTGAGCGGGGAGAAAGGTAAAGACCTTCATAAAAGTAAGAAAGAAGACATAGTCAGAACAGGGTATATAAAAATTAGTCGTAACAGACTTTTCAACGGATGAGCCAATCCTTAACTGGTCAACTTTCGAGAGGGCTTTAGTGACTATTAAAAGAAGTTCTACCTCCTGAAGACATTATGTTTAAAATGTGAAGTAATCTCTGAAGCACAGATTTCTTACACGAGCTACCTAAACATGTTTCAGGGACAAAATCAAGATTCTTCCCATGTTTTTGGCACCTGAAATTAAAATTCACATAACTAGTGCCATATCAAATGGGCAAATACTCTAACAGAAATCATAACTGCAATGAAGGCTGTAAGTATATCAAAGAGGCTTCCCGACATATACCCTTTATTCTTTTTCACATTTCCCCTGTTCCATCGTAGCAGCTTAAAAGAAGGGTCTAAGCTCAAATCAAGCTTTGATATATTACAGGAGTACTTATTCTAAGCGATCTAGTGGAATTTTCATTGAAATCTGATGTGTGGTTCACAAGATATCAGCAGATAAAGTTGTCACATTTTCAACATAAAGTGAACTTGAAGCAAGCACATATGATGTCATACCCTCACATTAATGAGCAGTCTTTTGTTTTTCTTTAAACTTTATCACCAATTTTCTCCTCAATAATCGAATTTTATCGCAATGTGATTGCATGAGACGCATGGGCAAAATACAAACGTTACATTCCCCATGGGGAGGTCCTATCCCTATTAATTTCAAGGTCAACACAACAGACTGAAAAAAACAAAGGAAACAAAGCATTCCTTATCAATGTTAGGAAGTGATATCTCAAGAAGCTGCCTACTTATATAACTTTCACTTGCCTAGAGCTCACTTTGGATCACAAATGTTGTAACTTTCTTTGCTGATATCTCAAGTAATACAAGTCTGATTTGAATGGAAGTCTCACCAAAATGCATAGATTCAGTTCCTCTTTTACATATGAAAAGTAAATTTTTGCTTAAACCCTTCTGTTAATATAACGAGCACATGAAAACGAGCACAGTAAATGATTGATGTATTTGAAAAACCATGCTAAAGTCATTTCGGGCAGATGACCAGGCTATTATGCAAATGAAAACATTATGAGCAGAATATGTGGAAAATACGAATGATTGATGTTGGCACAATTTCTAAGAATATTGCTGTTTACCAATTTGGTCGAACAATATGTGAGTGGAAACGCCAATGGGAAGGCAAGTTGCAGGGAAAAATCACAAATGCAATGAGTTTTACCCAACTCGTTACAACAAAGTTCCATCTTTCTCACCGATGTAATAACTTTGCTGATCTGTGATGCTATCGACCAGAAGATTATGCAAAAAATTCATATCACGTTTGTTCTTTATGGACGCTAAGCTGGAGTAATCACTTCCTGCAGAGCATAAAGACTCAGCTTCCGTCCAAGTAATAGAAGTGTCAGTTCTATTCAGCGCAAAACAGCGTTCGTCATATAAGTGCCATCCGTCTGGACATTCGAAATCTACCAAAAAAAAAAAAAACGTAAATTAGTGTCGTGGAACTGACCCTCTATGTCAGTGACAACGCTATATAGAGAAAGATGTAAAATACAAAATAAGCATGTAATCTCTTTTCTGAATCTTTTGTATCCATTTATTCATTTGTTTACTTCCAATCATTTTGCACATTGTCTTCATGTTTATTCTTTGAAAATATACGATATGTCATGATATTTTTGTTTAGGACCAGCTTGTAATCAATATTAAATAGATCTAGATATGTAATTAAGCATTTTCAAACCTGAAAAATCATATTGTTTCTTAAAGTGTTAGCACAATGTGCATACTGTACCAAGAATAATGTTCGTGAGCCCATTTACAAATAAAACTGCTAAATCAAAATTTGCAATGTCAGGTACATCGTTACGCTGGTGGCTACAGCAAGGAAACATGATAACCGATATGCGCATACGCACGGTGGTAGAAAACGAAACAATATTTACTCAACTACTTGAGTTTACCACATGATGTACAGTGGCAATAACACAAACAAATATTTTGATACCATGTTATAACTCATTAACACGGCTACATTCAAAATTTTTCCTCCCTAATTTAACTTTTGGCTAACGTGTAATTAGTCTACAATCCCAGAAATGTTATATCAAAGCTGTCTATAGCTAACCTTTCTAATAGTAGCTTAAAGGAAACTTAATAAGATATTCTGGGATTTATCTATCGATAATAATACCTAATACAGTTTGATAATTCCACAGAATTCTGTTAATAGTAGACAGAGTCGTCCCTGTACTATTTATTTTTGTTTCAGCCATCTCGACTCTAGAGACTAAAAATGAGTACAAAAAGAGTACGATTACTACTCTTTCTGCACTCATTTTTAGTCTCCAAAGTCGAGATGGCTGAAACGAAAGTAAATAATACCTAAACTACAATGAAAAACATTTTGGGGACTTTGAGTTACTTTTCATTTACAGTGCTCATATTAGATTGAAGCAAGTACCTTTTAAAGTGAAAGTAATGATTTTCATTTAAGAACTTACCGCCATCGCTATCCAATTCTAATGGGGTTGAAGAAGTAAAGAACCGTTCTTCATACGAAGCCAGGAAGATACCCTCCTGGGAAGTAAACTGGATGTCTATTTCATTAAAATTTGAAGTATATGACATGGCTCTTTGCTGCTTACGGGCAGGACCACACAGTCTTTGATCCTTGCTTCCACTTTTAAGTAGCAAATATTCGACATTGCACTCCGGATTATTTGGTATTGTTAAGTCATGTATTGTCAGCACAATATATGACCCTGGTGATGTTGTAATGATCCATCGACAGATTGCTTGTTCATTCGGTGGTAAAGGATAATTTGGACTGGCTATGAAAGCTTGTGGAAAGATGCATGTTGTTCTCCGACAGAGTTCTACATTTCCTTCCCTCGGTCGTAAGTCACAGCCAGGAATGTCTGCCGCAGGAAAGAGAACAAAGCATTGTTTAACTTTCAATCTATCTGTTTGTTAAGCTTAATACATCAACTTGAAATAATAACAGACGTTTTCTTTGGTCAAATTTACAAACACATAAAGCGTATGATGAAAATTTCATTTTATAAAGCCAGTAAGGTCTCGAATCACATCAGTGATTACAGGAATTAGTTGCATTTCTTTATTTTGATTGTGTGCTACTCATCTCTAAGAGTTTATTTTGGCAGCAGCTTATTCTTAACAAACTATACAACAAAGCAACTTATTAAACGTGAAATTCGTAGCATTTCTGCTTCACAGTTGCTATAGGTATGATAGTACGTATCAAGCTAGTAAAAGTGTTGGTACTATCATGGTAGTCTGACAGTAATTTACGATGACCTACACCGTTTGGAATGGATATTTTATTAATATTTACCGTAGTTTGACGTAAGAGGATATGCTATGTACTACATTTTTGTCTTGCAGCAATTCTTCCAAAGATATTCTTTATAATCCACTAGTTGAATTTGGATAGAGATGCAGCTATATCACCATTTTCGAAAAAATTACAATATATATCGTAATTTCCTCTTTAACGTGCAGTAAATCAATACTGATCATTTGCAAACTGTGCCCAATGGCTTCGCCTAAGTCTTGCAACGTAAAGAAAGTCACCCCTTAGGCATTGATGACAATCAGAATATGTTACTTCACCAGACTTCTCCACCACAAATGCCAAAATGCACTGATGCATTTGGAAGAAGTAAACGTGTCAGGGGAATATTATTGTATACTTTGAATAATATCACTCATCTATTTCATATATTTCAAGTTACGAACAAAACAGGGTGGGCTTTTCTCTCCTCCCTTTTATTGCTAATGCAGTGCAGAATACAAACATCCTTTTCAAATGAAAATAGGAATCTTGTCTTTTCGCTTTCAGCCCCTCTTATGTGTATGTTGTTGGTCACATCTAATCACCCCTACATCACCCTTCTTGCCTACAAAAAGTGACCAAGAAATGCACATTTTGGTACCTGAAGTCTTGTACGTGGCTCTAAAACCCTTAAATTGCTGATTGAGTCCAGTATCGAATGCGACAATCAGTTCATTGGTTTCTGAAACTGTCCATGTTTCCTTCAGTTCACAGAGTGTTGCAAAGTTCACTTGGTCCAACCCTTGTGTTACAGGATGACGTCTTGAGAATATTCTGATAGAATGTCCACTGCTGCATGGCAATAATACTTCTTCAAAAGTCAATTTTACGTACGATCCAGGCATTAATCGAATTTTCCAAGTGCACGAGTAGAAAGGAGGAAGGGTTTCAGGAAAGTTGAATGTTTGGATTTGACCTTCTGGTGCCGTCATTTCATTATCAGCTGATGCACAGTAAACGTTGCATTGTTGAACAGAACAATCTAAAAATTATATAACTTTATAATTGTAATATTTGTTAAATGATCAAATACGTCGCATTCTGTTTAACAATACTTTAATAAGAAATTATGAAGCAAATAACATTGAGTATGTCGATAGGTTGCGAACCTTTATGATTCTTTGACGAAGGCGAAAGGAGCCCATGCAATCATGCGTGTATGTGTGTGTGTGTGGGTATGTAATTGTGCTTGTGACACTTGGCTCCTTTAATGATATCTCAGCAGTGATGGATAATTTTCATACTTGGTATGCAGCATTATCATATTAAGAGAAAGATTCCTATTGCTTTGGTGGGATTTCAAAGGTCATGTTAGGTCAACAGCGGTCCAAAACCAAAAATCTTGTGGACAAGATATCTCTAGGTAAGTTAGTAAATTAGATGGAATTTAACGACACACGAACACGAATGTGTTATAAAGTGTCAGCTAGATAAAAAGGTAAAGTTCAAATACGGTTCAAGTTCAAGTTCGGTTTCAAATACAGTTCAAATACGGTTCAAGTCCTTCCCTTTAGTCGCCTCTTACTACAGGTGGGGAATACCATGGGCATATTCTACAACCCCTGGCCCACAGGGGGCGATATCTCTAGGTAAGAACCACGGGATGCGTTTCATACTTGGTATGATGTGGATGCGTTGCAGTCAGAAAATGACCCCTGATGACTTTGGTAGGGATCAAACGTTACCTGAGGTCAACGGAGGTGAAAATACGAAATTCTGAAAAACTGCATGTAACACGATATCTCAAAGTAGCAGTAGCATCAGAGGTCAAAAACAGAAAAACTTTAATACAACTCGATATTTCAAGAGGGGGATTATGGATTCTCTTCATACTTGATACATAGATGTGTAACTTTAAGTGAGAGGGAGCCCTAAATGGTTTGTTGGAGGTAGAAGGTCATATAAGGTCACCAGAGGTGAAACTACGACAACACTGTTACACTAAACACACAGTGGGCGGTACCTCCAAATTGTGTCCTGCGTTTCGTGACCAATAAAAAGTTAGCACAGACTTATTTGTCATTCCAAAGAAAAGTTATAGAGAACAACATTTATCTTTTTCATAAGCATAACTGTTACTGTAATAATTCGAGTTTTAATTACCAACTTATGAAGACGTGTAGAGGATGTTGTGACTATAGCATGATTAAAAATACCATGAACTTAACGAATAGTAGTTTAGTGCTAGCCTTCTAAGAAGGATAGCCCGGGTTCGAATCTCTTTAAGACCCTTTTTTTTTTTCATTTTTTTTTATAAAATTTTTCGTGTGGTTCAAAGGTCATATGAGGTCAGCAGAGGTAAAATTGTGAAAAAATAGTAAAAAATTGTATAATCAGGAAGTATAAATTTGAGGGATAAACCTTGGAGTAACCAAGCACCCTCTTTCGGCAAGGAATCAGTAAGCCTTGGGGCTTTCCGATTAAATTTAAACAAAAGTAAAGAAACGTAGGAAATTTTTGTTGACATTCGTTTTAAGTTGAAATAATATGTCCCCAGCGTTTGCAGAGAGAAACCAAATGTACTTTTACAAACTTCATACGTATCGAAATTATTATCTTCTGCATTCCTATTCGATCCATGATGTAGTTATGCGACTTGCTTGGTAATTATCAGAAACATGCAACTGTTAAGGTGGTTTAGTTGAAGATACTCGTCACATACCGCGTGCTAATGTATCAAATTTACATCCTGCAAAGGTCAAATTAACCCCTTCAAGGCTAAATAAATATCCTATGAATGGAGCATACTAGAGCAATTGTATTATTAATTTTATTAGCAACAACGTGTCACTTCCAAAAACAGACTTGCCTCGGCTCTCATACAGCAATTGAACAGTGAGATACGGTGGCAGACCAAGACTGAGTTCCCCAATGTCTAGCGTTATAGACATCTGATTCGTACTTGACTCAACGTTGAAACCAGACAGCTCACCACAATATTCTTCCTGTTTTATTCTTCTGCCATTTGGCATTCTATCCCACATTGTGAGCTTATCTAAGCACGTCACTATATCCACTTGCACATTTATCCGGAGGACGATATTTAAAAAGTAGATTCTGGGGACATGCAAAACATTGAGTTGTTATTAGATTCCCCAACTTATGATATAAAATTTGCAACGTATATTACACTTCAGCTATTTTAGATACATATTTTACACCAAGTTAACTAATTATTCGATGATATTCGATAATATGACCCATTCAGGATACCTAACGTGTGATAAAGAACCATCATTCACTTAGTAAGATTAACATTCACCTTGCAAAGTAGGCGTTAAGCCTTTGCTTTATAATAAAGTGGGCCTGAAAAAGCCTCGTTGACACTCAACGTCGTTGACACGTGTCAACGATTGTTGAAAAAAATACTGTCGAACTATGTACAAAGTGGGATATCAACTAGATTGCATTGACTATCAGACGGTCACTACGTAAAAAATAATACCTCCATTGTGAATTAATTCCTGTTTAACTTTTCGAACGGTTTTTCAACACCAAAATGCAATTTTTATGTTACTGTGTGAAACAGTGATATAATCGTGTTCTTTTATGGTGCGATTCACATTTCATTTTTTACGAAGGCTTTACAAAGTTTTGAATCTAATAAAAATCGTTAGTTTTCCTTACTTCCATCTTTACTTAAACGATCTTATCAGAAAAGAAACCAAGTTACCTCCTTCATCCCATCGACACAGCCACCATTATTGCTTGTTATATTTACCTTTCCTTTTGTTTTACAGGAGAAAGTAAATGTACACTGGGAAATTTCAGTGGTCAATATGTCATGTTAAACCAAAAGGAGAAGAACAATCTGCATTCTGTGAGATAGACATAGTATTTGGCAATAGTTTCTTCAAATTTCAAAAGCAATTGCCCTCAGAAAGGGAACCAGTAACAACGTGTCGTGTACTACAAAGTTGGCCAGCAAACCCACCTTGTAAAATCTCAAAAGCTTACTATCTTTACAATAATTCTGCAACAGTTCTTATAATTCCGATGAATAACTGATTTTAATTTTAATGTTTGTCATCAAATTAACTTGACGCTCTTTGAAAACATTTTCTTAATCTTGAGACTGCCACAAAGCGTGACACTGATAAAGACTAACTTCAGTTAGAATTATGTATGCAGACAACTGTTCGGCTTTAGTTGAAACTTAGTTTGCGATACCCACAGCTTAAAGACCAACCTCAGCCATTGCTTCTACTTGAAAGTAAGATGGAAACAGCATTTCAACACAATCAAAGGGCGAGGGATACCAGACAATATCTCTTTAGATTGCTGTCCTTGATCTTAATTAGATATTATTTACCTACGATTGAACGTTGCTTGCCTTTCCCCGATTACTACTTTGGAGGATTTCATAAATAAAATTTACCGTATAATATTGTCTCGTTTTACTGTTATGTCCAATGATGCTGAAGTAAGAGCTCCGTCCCAAGGTGGTAGCCCATACCATACCAAGTTCAGGGAGCTGTCGATCACTGAATAATACGATCCGGCCGATGAAGTGTTAAAATGTAGCGTTGGTGGTAAAACATCTATAAATAAATCCCACATGGGTAAATAAGCAAGTTTTTATTTAGTATTCAGCTCATCGTGCGCGTAGACTACTAGCACATTAAAGTTACCGTCCTTCACCAGAGAACACTATTACACTATTACATACTCTTTACCCACAGACATTTTGAACCATACAAAATTTCTTGCGGCATATACAGACCTAATAATTGCTTAGGCCTATCTGGTAATCCCATGTAGTATAGATCCTTATGTATATGAAGTCACAGAACATAGGCCGAAGTAAGCTCGTATCATTACAACTTACACCAAGATAAATGCCGACAAGCTGATTTGTGTGCCGGTGGGATACATACGTTTGTCTATACTCCGCACTCGTAGTGGGTGCTTCGTTGTTTGCCCTCCAAAGCGACCTCCTAGTGAAGTCAAGCATAGGACCTATAGGAAGCACTACTGCGAGATAACGAAGCCATTTTCCTGCACTTCCAACCATTACATTTTAAAGGGAACTGATGGTCGCTCTGACAGGCTGCTGTTTCAGAAAAAGCGAATCTAAATACTCTATCTTTGAAATACTCACCGCAGATAGGAGCTATAACGGACTAGGCCCAAACAGGTTCTTGTCTTTAAAACTATGTGTTTATGCCACCATTAGCTCCCGATATCCTTACTCTTGAACTATCTTTACGACTTAATAGGCTTAGGATATAGCGAAAATGGTTATTATTTTTTGCTAAATCTTAAACGTTGGCGCGGGTTGATTTAACCTATGTCTATTTTATTATCAAGCCTCAAAAACAGGAAATGAAGAAAACAATTGTATGTAAGCTTTCACTTCTATAAAATGTTTCAGTATCACTATAAGAAACTACACATTTATACACGTTCAATTTGTTCTCTGTCTTATTTTCTTGTATGATATCCTAACAAATTGGGATTTTCTTCTGTGCTCTTCCTGCAATAATGTAACTACCACTTACCTTGCAGTACATACAGAGAAAAGGGAATTTAAAAGGTATTTTATGCATACCCTTAAGGAATGTAAGCTGATTTTTGCTTTTTTTGTTGTTATTGTTGATTTTGCTAGGATAAAATGTCTACCATGGCTTTAAAAAAACATTCAAAATGGAGTCTCTCATTCACAAGATATTCTAAGCATTCATAATATAAAAGCTCAATAGCCTACTAATAATTTTTGTGTGCAAACTTGATAGAAAAATGATTTACCAAATAGGCAGATGAAGGTGTTCTTAGCGTCGCAAGATTTACGCCGAGTCTCAACTTGCCCGATTGAAACACTTAGTTTAGTGACGTAACAATTATTGCCCACGCTGTCCTCTCGCAACACCCAACTGCTTGAGAACGGAAGCCTTCCCTAAAACGAAATGCAACAGAAGAAAAAAAGGTGAAACAAATGACCACTGGTGTTGTGTTACTCAATATTAAAACCTACATACGTAACCTTTCTTTAAGATTATTTTGTAACACTGAACTCGGAACTATTCCCTCAAAAGCTTTTACTAAGAAGTGCCTCGAAATGGAGTTGACGGATTAAAAAGTGAAAAAATTGGTAACAATAGAAAAACGAACATCTGGTTGAATGAGTGCAATTCGCACAATAAACTCCGACTATGGGGTATAAGGTTTACGGTTACGGAAAAAAAAGGTACAGGTGGAATTCCTAAGAATAGGTGCTGCAGCATATAGCACTCTAAACAATGCCTATTCAAATTTAAAGAGAATCTTATCAGAGGGACACTGACTAGGAAAACTAATCAATTATTTGAATAGATTTTTTCAGAAATGATTATAGGATTGATTCATTTTTGAACCGAATCTAATCAATTTTTTGAACAGATTTCCTATTCAGTGACCCTTTGAATACGCATTTTGTAGAGTGTAAGACCACCAAAAATAGCATTAGCTAAAGGCCTCTTCTGCTGTAAAAGCAGAAGCTACAAATGGATAATACACGTAAATGTAATCAAATTGTTTAAAAGGGAAGTCATTTAACAGATTTTCTTAGATTCTTTTGAAGAAAATGGCACTCATGAGAGGTATGAGTTTTCAACAAATATATTTCGTGTTTCCATAGTATGACGTAGAGAAAAAGATGACATAAGATTACTCACTTTCAAGTCTCTTGCCACTGGAAGAAGCTCGCGTTCTCTCAATAAACGACCTGACGATTGTAGACACCGATGGCTTGCATTGCCAAATGTGTCCTCTGAATAAAATTGCAAACAAGCATCTCGAAAGTTTGGAGCGTAGTGGAGGTCGAGAACATGGCACAAAGCTGTTGTTAAAAAGCAAGTCAAATGGGTTGCAATAGTAGTATCTTAAGATGAGTTATGGCCGATTCATTTCCATTTGCGAAATATCTTAATTTTCTAAGTTTTTGATCCCCATGAGCAACTCTGTCGATTCTCTCAACGGCTGAGATTTGTCCATTTTTGACGTATAGTCTTTGTTTTGTTTTCAGATGAGTGTGCGTCTGTTATCAAAGTAATTAAATCCCTTGAAACTATTGACAATGTTTGTGAATATAACGGCTACTTTAAGGTTTTGGAGACATTTTTAAATAAATAAAAGACCACTATGTCATTAACTTGCGATCTGCGTAAACAGGTAAAGAAACTGAAGTCCAGACTATAGAAAGAAAAAAAAACACATTAGACAGTCAAGGAGATCTCATTCAAGAAAGCATGAATTCAACTTTGGAAAAACGCCATTTCAATCCTTGCTGCCCTTAGAGGTATGTGGACAAGGTAATACCTGCCTATTTGATAAGATAAAATTAAAACATTTAACACCTTGTACACATATTTTACTGATTTGCTTGGTAGGCAAACATTTCCAAATTGCAATTCCAATTTATAAGGCACTTCATTACTGTAATTTAATTATTTATAGTGCAGAATTTCTTAAGAAACAGTTCAGCTTGTAACAATTACAAGTATAGTTTTAAAATAAACGAAATTAAACAGAATTGTGGCAATTATAAGTGGACGGCAATGGCAATGTCACCGGGCCGGAGCATGGCTGAAATATCTATAGGGCGATTCATGACACAACATAGATAACCTTTAAATTTATTGCGCGTATAAAGAAAGGGGCTCTACCCTTTCCATATGGGAAAGTTTTCTTATGTTAGATGGTTTAGATGTAGAACGGTTACATCTTTGTACCGCTTTAAACTGTTGAAAGCTCAGGGATTTTCATTCTTGATCTTTTTGTAGGATGGAACAATCTTGCAAGGTCTTTACCCGGTGAGGACCCCCTTAGGGTGCCAGTTGGAGGGCCCCCAGGGTGACTACAAGCAAAGGCCTTCCAAGGAAGTTCCCTAGTCAAGATGCTTCCAGAATTTGAGGAAGCGATGCTTTGTATACCTTGTAATTGTAATTGCATTTAAAAATTCTTAAGTTCACAATTTCACATTTTACACAGTAAAAGTGCATGCGAAGTTCACCTTGGGAAAGAAAATTTTTCAGATAACTACATTTGCAGACGGAGGCAGTACTTTAATTTAACAGTTTATTGATTTTGGCATGTTATATGAAGTTTGAAGTAAATAGTTTGTATTCTAGACACAAATACAAGGTAAAGATAATATGTCAGCACATTTCTCAGGAGCGTATGCCAAAAGGAGCTTAAATGTGGTTCTTAGAGCCTTAACAATCACAACCAGGAGGTAAAGTATTTTAACTTTCATTTAACGTTTGGAATTTCAGAAGTTGGGTAGTGGCAACAGCTCCCTGAAAGGGAGAAGGTGTTACCGCACATTACTTGTCATTAGAATATTCCCAGCTTTATTAACGATGCTAAATGATATGAAAGTAACTATATACCAGCACAGAAGTCACTGATAGTATATTTATTTATTTATTTATTTTTTTTTTTTTTTTTTGCAGCCTACTCAGTGGTTTTCTCAAAGCAATTGTGTACTTACTATCACACCAAGGATTTTCAAGCAACACTAATTTTTTACTTTAGTCAGCATTATGGGACTTTCTAAACCTTAGTACAAAATTCAGTAAAATAGGTTCAATGCCAATTTTAAAGTAGCTCTGATTTGAGTTTTTTGCCAGATTTACTAGATATTATAGACAGAATAGGTACTTCTCTGGAGAAGTTGATTTATGCCTGAAAGTGTTTTACACGATAGTGAGGGAAGAAGTAACAATTTTTTTAATTTCAAAGTGCTGTGATTTGACTGCAAAACGAATTTAATGCCTCTCAGGAAAATGTGTGAATTCATCATTCAGTGAGTATACTTTAATATTCTGAAGTAGTTGAGGACATCTAATGTCAAAACATTGAGCTTCTTATATTGGCAAAACATGGGCTTGTAATGCTTACAAATAGATGTTAGATCGTCTGCACGCAAAATCTGCTACATATAAGGAATATTACCTAAAAGTTTATAATAGGATTTCACACAAAGCGTAAGACGGTGTTCAGTGCATGTAATATTTACAGTCTCTTCCTTCAAAAAATTAACATCCAATGGTAGTACTCTGACAAAGTTGATTTTGTCCGGCTTCCACCGACGTCACGTGATCGCGCGTCTCTTTGGTTTTAACGGGCATGGGTCCATTGTGTCATAGTAGTATGGCTATACCGTACTCGTGTGCTGTAAATACGCTTACTGCCTGTGTTTTGCCCTTCAGTGCCTTGGAATCCCACGCGTGTGACGTTACATGAAATCTCTCTACTTTTGCAAAAATCAATAAAAAGTAGCTTCAGTCTTACATTTGCACACTGTTTGGTGGTCTGGATCTAGAAACATCCCGTCAGGACAGGAACAAGCATATTCACCGGGAAAGTTAAGACATCCGTGAGAACAGCCATGAATGTCTTGAAGGCATTCATCGATATCTGAAGATATTGGAAAAATAAAGAAAGGGCAATAATATTTATTAAGCTGCTGTTTTTAGAGACCAAAGAAGTAAAGTTCAAAATGAAAAAGTCTGAAATATTTTTTACTACAAGCTTATTATTCAAATATTCTAATATTTGTTCCGGTAGTGATATGGTAGAATAGTGGTGACTGTATTGCGCAACAACATAAGCAATCTTATATTTCCTTTCATTAGCTTCATTACATCCACATTCGGTACTTCACCAATTTGATGTTTTGTAATAAAATTCCTTTTATGTTTTTGGCACCTTTAAGTGTGTGTGTGTGTTTTTTTTTGTTTTTTTTTGTTTTTTTTTTTGGACACTAGAGCGACTTATTTTGCGACGTTATTAAGGTTTTACATGGAAGACAAATGTAAAGGGGTAACATTTTAAATGGGGATAAGACTATACTGTAACATCTAAAATTCTTGGAAACGTTCATATTTAAATGAAATCTTGCTCCTATGCAAATCGCTGCAAACTTACTTTTGTCATCTTTTAATTATTTCACCACTATAATACTTACCAAATTGACACAGAGTAGCTGCCGTAATGATTGAAGTATCACAAGGAAACGTCTCCCAGGCAAAACGATTAAAGAAACTAATTGTAACACATAGTTCAGTGGTATTAGAGAACGAAACGTCCTCTGAAAATCTGTTGAGATCAAGGAGAGGGGTACCATCGTTCCAAATAAATGGTGCCAAGGAGTTGGTAGCTGACTGCTCAAGAATGTGCACAAGTCCAATGAGATAATGAGAATACCCAGGACGCATAAACCGGCGTGCATTAAGTCTGAAGACATCGGCAACAAGTGGATTGCTGAGAACAGCTCGTCTACTCTCTGGATGATATAATGTAGAACAGGCATCGTCCTCACTGCTTGCCACAGTACCCATGCAATATCCTCTTCGATTGACTTGCGTCTGTCCGCAAGGAAAACCCTTTTCTAAAGTAGTGATACAAAGGGAGGAATTTTTTATCACAATTCAGTAACAAGCAATATTACTTAATGTTCACACTCCTTTGGTAGAGCAAACTCTTCATGCATTATCGACTACTTTCACACATTTATCCTGAAAGTGTACCTCAAAAGTGCTTTGAACTTACCAATATAAAGTGCTGATAGTCTGTATTTATTAAATATGCAATACCAATAATAGTGCTTTTTGAAAGGAAGTAAACGGAGGATCTACAACCTTAATCGATGTCAGGCATAGCAAAGAAGAGAGTAAGGTATTTTTACAACTGTACCCTGCACAGGTACAAATGTATTGGAAGATTCTGCTGAGATTAGTAAAGTAATGGCTGCTTTAACAATTTGAGTTTTTTTATGTGAAAACTTAACTTGCTTATGAACTATTTGCACAGTGCATTCTCAGCAGTGTGTGTAAGTTGACCTCGTTTTACAAGATGTGAGACATAATAGAGGAATATTTCAAAAGCAATACCTTGCTGCTATCTTCTATACGCTTCCTGAACTGTGACAAATCTACCTCGAGGAAACCTGAAGCTGTAACCCGACTCAGACATTGGTAACACCTGAAAAACATTATTTTGCCTTGCGACCCTCTATTCAAAAGGTCGGTTACGGATCGTGGTATGAAAAATACCTTTGAACAAACTAGTGAATAGAATTTTCGCTGTATTCTTGTCGAATAACTGATCAGAATTATCTACAGATAGCTTACGAGAAGTTCTTACGTACCGGACACTTTGCAACCAATTAAATCATATCTAATACAAGGTCCATTTGTTGATTGTACCACGTCGTTGTAGTAATGAACTCTCAACTTTGTGGCAGGAAACGGTCTGTTAAACTCATTAGTCAATGGTGTTACACGGTCAAAGTTAGCACTAAATACCTGTAGGAACGAAGAGTGGGAAGACTTTTTTCAAGTATTTGGAGTGCAGTGAAGCAATATTCGTTCTTGTAAATGTTGTCTGGTTCAATATCTCTATTATTCAAGATTGAAATTGGCTGAAAATGGTTTTAACAACACTTTATATAAATAATTCGATAAATAATCGAAGCAGGCAGCGTAAATTAACTCAGTACAAATACTTTTGTCTTCGGATTATGTTTTTTGAAAATAAGTTCACGTCGATATTAAGGTGTTTGTTGTTGCCCTTTTTTCATATGAAATAGTGCACCCATAGCCCTACTGTAGGCTTCCTGTTTTCTGTAAATGGTACCAGTGTACCTTTAAAGTTCTTGCGGTCAATTTAAAAACGTTTGCATGAAATCGAATATGCTTGCAGAGACACAAAAACATGACTTTATGGCGAAACCGAGAGTATCGTATGCTTTTGCTCCTAAAGTAAACTCTTTTTTCAGGGATGTATAAATATCCTACCCTTTGTATTTCAGCTATCCTGTCAGAGAATTTCAGCAAAGGGAAACATTCTTTTGAACAAAACATGGAATTATTTTTATCGTTTGATTAACTAAGGGGCTTACTAGAACTGGAGTTTACTAGCACCATACAGATGAACCCTTTAAAGAAAAAAAAATGAAACGCAAAGTGAGTTGCGAGAGTCATCAAAGCTTGTCAAAAAATTTAAAGTATCTTTGCTCTGAAGCACATTTTAATTTTGAAAAGAACCATATCACAGCAACGATAACACTGATACTAAGTTACCTTATTTGAAGCTTCATCTCAAAATTTCTCCCAACAAGTTAGAAAAATGAGTCTATAATCAGAACGATGATTTAGCTCAAAGTAAAACCTTGTAATGAACATTTCTATACTGCTCAGATAGATGTAAGCAAACTATCCCTTTAAAATAAGTAGAACCAGCGAGTGCGTTCAGCAGCATAAAATAAACAGATTATTACACTTGGCATAAGGAAGTCAATGAATGAGTTCCTTGAAGTAATAATTTGATGTGTCATTTCGTTTACTTATCCCTTTGTAATATGGAAGCTTCTTAAAGAAGTTTTCAGAACTACCTTTGTCACTCCGCTGACATCGACATAAGGTCTGAAATTAAATGAAAGCCCGTCTTCGTCTTCAATGGCATATTCAATAGTAAATTTTGTTGCCCATGCTGGTTGTCTGTTTGGAATTGCTGTTCCCTGGGTAATAATACCAGTTATTGAGAACTCCTCCGGAAGCGTTATATCTAGTGTATTCACAATGACGGCAGGGCTCCCTGAAGAAGCTGTAAGTGGTCCTATGTCAGATGACCCATGTACTTCATACGATTCAGGAACACAAGCATCGTTGTCATGGTTAGAAGTGATTTCACCGAGAATCCCCTTTCCAACACCAAGAGGTTCTCCGCAAACTACGTGTTAAAAGCAAAGTACCGTTTTAGTCAAACAGAAAGTTCAAGCTATACTGAATACTTTCGGCACCTAGGCTGAAATGGAAAATCAATAGTTTTTGAAAAATTCTTCGTGTCCCAAAAGTACGAAAAAATGTCCCAGCCTTTGTCATATGTAAAGCTTGCTTCGTTATGCACCAACGTTTGGTTAAAAAAGAGAAATGATATTTCAATTACCGACTAATGGTCATATTCCGACACCTATTTAGGATGAGCCTTTCAAAGAAAACTTCGTCTGGCAAGAGTTTATTTCCATCATAACAGATAAAATTTATTTTGTCTTGATTATAGATGAGACTGGAAATTTAGCAGATTGCTCCTGAAATGAATCCTACATTGCATTGACCTAGCTGTGACTTGAACCTGACAGATTTTAAGAAAGTAACAAAAAAGTGCTTGCTGTCACAAGTTCTATGACAAGCTTTCTCACCTTGCCAATTGAAGAAGATTATGCTCGAGCTAAAATACTTGATTACTTTTGTGAACAGAACTTTGCAAAATATCGAAAATATTGTGTTATTCCAATGAATTCCCAACTCTTTACTACTTTGGCTTTTCAAACTGCAACCGTACTTTGGTCTTCCCACAAGACAAACAGTACATAAGTACTACTAAACGAGTTTTAAATTAGACTCATCATACTACGCCATTGTCTGACAAAGCAAACAACCAAGAATCAAAGTTGATGTGCTCTTTTTGTCCTTTCCTTATATAAAGTAGAAAGTGTCACGTTTACTGTTTTCCCCAGTCGTTGATAGTGAGTTGCCTACTTCATTTTAAATTCATCAAAGTTTTTCTATGGTAACTAATCATCACACGGCATAAAATCACATGACAACATTTTTTCACTGAATTGTAAAATTCTCCCAGAGAAACTCTTTTGTTTCCCTTGAAAATATAATATTTATGTTCTGAAATTTCATGAAAAATAATCGAAGAGATCTAAGATGATATTTGTTAGAATTAGTTCATGCCACAGAACTGAAGGTCGTAAGAGTTGGCAATGAATTGGGAAAGTCTGGGAACGAATTGGGAGATATGCCCTTCACTGCCACTTTATAGACTTCTCAAGGTTGACTGGTAATGGGTATATTATGGCACAGGGGTTTCTTCAAAAGAACACCTTTGTGAATAATATTAATAAAAAACTCAGATTTTATGGACAATTTGTATCTTCCTCGATGTAAATTTTCTCAAATTCAAGCCCCCAGAACGTTATAGGTGATTGAAGAAAAGTAAGCAATAAATCACAATAACTTTCCACCTGTTAGACAGCTATTAAACTTACTCCCTGCCGTCAAGAGAGATGGCACCACAGAATTCTGTGGTTGTGAATGACTTGGTAAATTAAATGGAATATTGAAAAACGATCTTCTAGGTCAATAAAACTCAAGTGAGGGAGTAGACGTATAGCTAGAGAACACCTCGTTTATGAGCTCTGCTTTATGACTTACGTTACATTTTATCCTGACTGGTGTTTTATTGGTTTGTACGACTGTGTCTTCTGTGGGATTAACTTCTCATTCAAAATAAGTTTGGGTGACTGCTTATACCTTTTGCGACGTTTTCACCTGTTCGTTAAGTCATTATCCAAGAGGGTGGAGGAATGTTCCCTAGAAGATCAAAAATTACCATTGCCTTAAGACAGTCTTGTATATCTCCCCCCTGAATTTTTTCGCCCCCAAGCTACCTTGTCCCCTTCAGTGACCTCTTCTGGCTACGGGCATGCAGTTAGAGGAAGGAAACTATGACATGGGTATTACCATAATCAGAGAATTTAATGAAAATAGGCTGTTTTACTGTATAAGCTCTTCTGTTTGGTAAGGGAAGTTTTTAAATTACATACAGACAAAAAAGAAATCACCCACCTTCGTGTCTGCATCCGATTACCTCAAACTTCATACACGGATCCCCTGTGCCGCCCCATCTCATTCCATTCAAGCGTATTAAAAATGTTCTGATTTCGTATGGCACACTGTTCGTCACTAAATGTTCTGGATTTGAATTACCCTTGAAAAGCTATAACGTATAAAATAAGAAATCATGTTCAACCTGTAGGACACTGTGTCATTATAAAGGGCGGTTTTAAAGTAGGTGATTACGTCAATGTACAGGATCAATATTCGTTTCTTTATTACATTCGTTTATTAGCGACGGATCAATAGATCCAATAGCAACATAAGTACTTTAGCCAAAAAGTGTTTCTTGGGTCAAGAAAGTTTCCAAAAATTTTGCTCAACCTTAAACCCGAATTCTTAGCTTTCGTAATTTGTCAGCAACATAATTTTTTCCAGTACCATTGTTAACATAAACTGTTTGTTCAGGAAACTGTGCGGTGCTTAAATTTGGTCGTTCATTTTCATACTTATATTTATTGATGTGATATCAGCCGTTGGTGCACAAATGAGAATTACTCAAAACTTGGTGGATGGCGTTTCGAATTTTCGGTGGGTAACGTTATCACGGAATCTATTGTCATCTTGTCTGAAAGTTTAACAATTGACCTGTTAATATGCGTTACAACATTTCGCTAAACAGAGCTACATTTTGAATCAACGTTCTTGTGTAAAGACATACCATTGGGTTTCCCGAAATAGGGTCTGTAATGGTTCTGACATCGGTCTCATCATCAACATTCTGGTTTGGTGAGTACGAGACTGTGAAACTTCTCAGGAAGGAATTTGTTGTCGCACAGCCTTGTGTAATTACAGCCTTGATGTTAAAACGGTTCAAATATGTGATCTAATGAAGAGAGATATCAAAAGCTTGGGCAAACGGATGGTTAAAATTACTTTTTGATTAGGTAACAACTTGATTTTCCATTAAACTATATATTTCCCCTTCCACCAGTACTTCAGTTACTTATATAATATATGTCAATCTTTCTAGACGTTTCAAGCAATCGTCTCACCTGCAGGTCATATTAGGTTTCAATAAACCAAACAAGAACTTAAAGAAAAACCAAAGCTTTGGAGAATTGCAGCCCGAGATTCGGATGCGCGACACTGCACTAAGCACCAGATGTGAAGGTAGAAATTGGCACGACAAATGGCAGTTGAATGGAGGATTCTACATGACACTTTGATTCATTTCACTACTTTTTATATAGATCTCAATGTTATAATAAAAACAGAATGTACCCAGTTGCTCTCTTGTAGTTGATCGTGTATACAGTTGAACATTGTTGATGTGATGGCAGTAGAATAGCTCTTGAGCCTATAAAATACACTAAGACTATGGCATATGTAACGTCAGATAATTGAAACCTATTTGGTGTTTTCCCTCATAAAGTGTTATGATAAAGAGTAAAACATAAGGAACTAAAAGAATTTAGGCTTGATTTATTCTTTAATTTAAAATTACTTTTGTCCTCTTGGAGTCCATTCAGACCCCATGTGAGGCAAAAGGTTGAATTACCTGGATCCAGGGCTCAGTATCTTGTGATATGTCAGGCTTCCAACCAAGCCTGGTGGTAGACTGGATTCCAAAAGGTTGAATACGAGCATCTCCAGGAAGGTGTCCGTCATCTAAGACACTTGATGCGGTAATGGCGATGTCAAGAGCATGACGATCCGTCAATCCAGTAGAAAAATCACAACCTTAAAAAGTACATATTGTTACACGCACTTCAAAAAAGTCTTACCGTCTAATCATTAGTCATTAAAAATAGTTTCAAATTATTCCCCAGTACTTCTTGTTCTCAGTCAACCTTTCCATCTCAATCAACCTTTCCATTTCAGTTACGTCTTCTTGCAATTCTTTTAAATTCCATACAGTATTTTTGTTTAACAAATGTCAATTAATGTGTACTCAAAAGAGTCACCTGTTACATTAGATTAACTAAACGTGTTTGTCTTAGGTCGTTGGATATCCTCAAAGATATTTGCATTTATTTCAGTTTGACTTCTGCAAAAGTTCTACAGCACAGTGCACTTACTTTCCCGGCAACCAAGCAGCTCAAACCGTAGGCCCACACTGTCATGCCACGATACAGGTATAACACGCAGAGTTTCAGCATAAATCCAAGGGTCGAATGTCACAAGCTCTCGGCAAGCACCATTTATATTCCCACGAAGTACCTTTTAAACATGATAAAGCAAGAGCATTATGAAGGCTATCTCCATATTCTCTCCATCATCTGATTCTCTCCATCATCTGATTTAATCGAAGTTCTGTACAGTAACACTCTAACAAGATCAGACAAGAGTACCAATCTAGGGGCTACCATTTACCATGAAAAAAATGAAAGTAGAAAAAGAAAAAATATAAGGAAAAGAGGAACAAAAAAGGGAAAAGATTAAAACGAAATTGTCTAAAAACGTTTTCAAAACATTCTTCGTTTGTTGAGTGGAGCCTTCCTGTTACAATCTATTTAAGTTGTTGACGAGGAGAGAACGGCTTGCAATCGATGTTAAAAACCAATGAATGTATAGATCTATGGAAGTGAGTAAAATAGTTTTTGCGGTGGGGGAGGAGCACGGCTTGCTTCACTGCACTCTACTAAAAAACTTGTGTTAAGGAGAGGAAAGTTTACAATCTTAGGGGATTGAGATGCAACGTTTTCGCCAAACGGGCCTGAAAGAGTAATTGTAAAAATGTCCTGTTGCCAAATTTTTAAACCAATTTTATTCACTAGCATGAAACGAATCTTCCAAGCAGATAAAGACTACGATACGGACGTTTCTGCGCTATCTCCGACCTTACGCATGTACAGCTAGCTGGAAGGAAAGCAGTGTTCTCTTGTGATTTACAATACATTGATAAATTTCACTTGCCTTCCTGACATGACCATTCTGGGTGGAAAATGATACCACCTAAATGCAAATTTTACCATAAGAAATATTGCTTGAAATTGGAAACATAATTGGTTTCATAATTCAACTAATTGACACCATTTAAAGCTAAAATCACCGAAGTGAACAATAAGGCAAAACATAAGAAAACGTGAAAAAATTACTACAAAAAATATTAGAAATATTTGAGATGATCCTTACCTCGGCCCCTGTTGTTTTGTCTCTATGTGAAACAAACGGATTATCCGCAGTCTTCGATTGGATGGTAAATTCAGAAACCCATCCTGGTAAGCCATTTCCGCATCCTTGCAAAACGACCCCCGAAAGGATATGAAGCCCTTGTAATTTGACTTGTAGCCAGGGTTCAGAATCTGTGGAACTGTTTTTCCAACAAGAATTACTTGAGAGACGAGAAAACTCTGCTGAGAAGTTTCCCCTTATTGAACTTGAAGCTGTTATATTATCGTTTAATATTCTTCGCCCTTCATATCCGTCAGCACCTTCTTCATACAAATCTTCTAACATTCCCAACGGTAGTGGACATTCTCCTTCAAAGAAAATATGTATATACCAGTAGCAAGCTTTGGACAAATGTATACAAAGTAAGTCATAGGCCTATTTTTTCACAAACTGCACCAACCTATCAGAGCTCAAATTGTTTTTCGTTAATTTTATCGCTTTCATGCGTGATAGTGTTCGCTTTTGTAAAGAGAGATAAAACTAATTGATAACCCCCCTCACTTTTTTTAGCGTAATAAAACTTTGCATGCTTTATAATATGAAGCTTACAGTCTAAAATCACCTAGCCCTGACACCGGGTTTTCAATAAATCAATTTTAAATGTCGCCCTAAAGTTTATTTTTCTTTAGAAACCAAATACATTTGCATTAATTATATGGTACATGTAACAGAGTACAAAGACGGTAACATACCAGGCAACTTATCTACCAAGAAAGCATCACACTCTGTAGAATCAAATAGGAAATCACAATTGTTAGAGACAAATGCAAGAAATGTATTCAAGTTGTTTCTTAGATGGATAGTAAGTGTAAGGTTCAAAATAATGAATACTAAGAAAATAGAATTTTGTCACGAAACATTTTTCCAGGACGGTATTGACTAATCCTGTAAAATGCAATAATTTCAAATTAAACTGCTTCAGAGCTTTTGAACATTGTCATTTTGATTATCAAAATATAAATATATGTTTAATAGCTACATGAAGTGTGATATACGCTAGAAGAATGTTAAAAATATATATTAATATTCTACTCTTTACCCTACAAAAGCTTACTAAAAATTATCATCTAATATATTCCAAGTGGAGTTAATACACTACGTTTTCCTTTACACAACATAATTCAACGTATTGCTGAAATTTCCAAGTAGGCAGATAGCAATTCTTGTAGGCGACACCGTTGTTTAGAGGTCAATTCCAAAAACTGTTGGAAAATAGAGGCCCTATGAAACACACTTTTTGAGAAATGAATAGAAGAGTAAGAAGAATTTGGGTTGTTGCTCAATATTGTGCGTAATGCAATTAGTTTTAACCACTAATCTATTCTGAAGAGATTCGGCGTGCTTGTCATAAGAGAAATACATAAAATAGCCCAGTCCAAGATGTTAGCATAACGTTTAAGTAGTCCATTAGAACGAGAAAGATAAGATATAAAAAACTTTTACAGAAGTAATTCAACCAAATGTTGATCAATTTTCATAACAATAACGACACCAATTATTAAATTCTATAAAGCCTAGAAAACTCGTTATTCCACTGAAACCCAGCGTTGGTTAAACAAGCCAATAAGAATTAACTAATATGAATATTCCATAAGTCAAACCAGCAAAACACAGTGCATATGTTCATGCTACTTACCGACCACAATGCATAATATGTTTACGCAATAGCCTGACTATGCACATGTTTCCGTAGCAACTAGCTGGAACTAAATTTTGGGACCACTTAAGCAGCGTTGAAGTCCACATAACCAATTTGGGAACAAAGATATTCTTTGAAAGCGAGGCAATTACAACGCAAAGAGACTATATATGAACTAGCCCAATGGAAGAGCACTGCAGAGGTGATAAACACCCTTGCAGAGGAAATATACAGTTCCCGTAATCCAAATGGCACGTACTCATGTATCGATGGGAGTCCATGAAAATAGTTTGCAACAAGTTAAAGGCATTTTTGACGGAAGCTGAGCCCAGAACAAAGCCTGCTTTGTATTTAAGCCTGACACCTTCGTCACTACGCCACTAGATATCTAACTACAGAAAATGTGGAAATTTACTTATATAAGCGTTTTAGCTGCTCAAAATGAGAGAGGTTATTTGAAGAATAGCTTAAAAATTTTCACTCTTGCAACGTTTGCATTACCTTTTATTATTAGTCTCACTATCATTTCTAGTATTTAAAAGAGAATGTTCATCCATGTCCATCATAGATCGTACTTTGAAAAGTAAAAACATAATTTGTTTCTTCATTTCTCGATACATACGGAATCACTTCAATCAATCATTACAAAATTTTCAGTAAAGATATCAACAAACACGGCTCTTGAATAACAACGAATGTGTTAACATGAAACTTTAGCATGCATGGTGTCACTGCATGAAAAACAAAATTATACAAATATGTGCAGTCATTTGAACAGTTACAAGTTCTCATTCTTATCTCAGTAGCTATCAATTCCTCTCTTCTCGTTCTCAAATCCATACCAGATTCAAAGTACTTCTGCCTCAGGGCAGGTCTCACTAGCAAAATTCAAGTGTTCGTTAAACGTTTTACGTTTTCTAAACGAGGGGTTTCATTCCACAGTGATTGATCTAAATTACACTCATCTACAGAAAAACGTATGCTTTGGAAGCACTGACGACTGAAGAGCCATGATTAAGGAAAGTACATTTCGAAAGGAGAAGATCAAAAAGGAGGTTTGAAAGTGGAGAAGTTGTGAAAACAAAATAAAGTTTACAATTTAAGAAAAATTAAGATTTACTTATTATATCAGTTTCAACGTATAAACATGTCTTTATTCACACTTTTAGGTCTTGTTACAAGAATTTGTGTTTTTTTTTTTTCATGAAAAACGGTCGCCCCAATAAGTTTATACCGGAGGCACTGGCAAAGAGTGAAACACAAGCTATTTCAGGGTATGCCAAAGCATCGCATGAGCTTTCCCAAGTCAGGGGTTTGTTGACCATTTGTTGTTAATTGTTAACAGATGTGTAATAAATTCATCTAATAGTTCTAAGTGAACAAATTTCACTTTCGTAGAAAATGTGATAACTTTAGTCAACTCTTAATAAGTCGAGAATAAAACATAGTAATTGAAATGAAAATGTTTCCCCATCGTGCTTAAATTAACAATTTGATGTGACGTATTTCCAGCAATTTGAGGTTTTATCTAGTCTTTGAAATATGATAATGTATTTCTGCAATTGTAAATTTTCCTACTTGCTTCTAAATAAGATGCTTTTATGTTCTGTGCCTTCTGCTTTCTTTTAGAAAATGACTGATAGTCGTGCTTGCTAAATGTATTATAATATGCTGCATAAGTGTTGCATATATGACGCACCTCCTCTTACGTGTACGTTTTCACTCCACGGCACACTGTCAGTAAAAAAAAATTCCCAAATAAATCATTAGATCTTAGTAACTAAAAGTGCAAAAGGTTCATGTATATTGTTAGATTTTATTCCCCTGAAATGAGGTCTATTTGAAACGTTTGTTAGGTTTCCGTCCGAGAATGTTGAGGATGTTGAATAGTAATAGCTAGGGGTTGCCACTAGAACTCCTTTGTAAAAATGCAAACTTGACTTTCCGATAAGTTAGACTACACGCCGCCATGAGATTTTTATTACAAAGGAAATATACAGAGTGTGTTGTGACAAAAATCGTAAAGCAACTAAGAAGGCCCTTACTTTAATAAAGATGTGCCAATGAAACTTTATTTCCAGGAAGGTGCTACTCCAATAACGAGTATGGGTACTGCGAAACGAACAGTCTTATTTCTAACATTATACTGCATTACGGACTATTTATCCAGGTCTTTAACATGAAATTGGCTTATACACAGTGTCAGGGGCGGATCCAAGGGGGGTTTTAGGGGTTTAAACCCCCCCCCTTTGATTTTCGAGGATTTTTTTCGTTTTGTATAATATATTGTTTATTTTCCCCGCTATGTTTTGAAGGTTATTTTCAGTTACAACAATGCAATTAACATGCCATAATAAGTTTGCTGACAGCGTATTTTTCCTTCTATTGTCCCGATTCTCTCTCGTTCAAAATCCTTATAGAATCCAGCTCTATGATTAGCTCACCAAAGAAACGTAAAGTTTCCATGGAAATGACAAACATACAAAACATGAAACATGAAGATGGCCTAAGTATAGATTGTAAGGTCTGAGAAGGGTCAATTTTTCTTGATTCACGCGGCGCCAACCGATGGTCGCGCTCCGCTTAAATAACGAGACAACCAAAAATTCCATGCACGCGATCAAGCCTATACCAGTTGAATTTTGAGGCCCCAATATCAAAATACTTGCAGAAGATTTCAAAAGAGAAACCAAATTTCCTTTACTGAGCACAACTGAGTAACTTTTAGTGAGTCACTGTGAGTGCCTAGAGAGAGCACCACAAAGGACTCAATACTCCTTACTCCTGACGCCCAAGATCGTTATCGGCACTGGCGTAGCCAGAGGGGGACCACGGGGGCCATGCCCCTATATCGAATTCTGAAAAAATAGGAATTAAAAACAGTTGTCGGCTCTCCAGAACTCAGTGACGTGACTGAAGTGATGATATGTCGGGATATACAAGATACCTATAATGTACAGTATCCTAGAACCGTCATGTTACCATATTATGATAACTAAAATAGGACATGATACCACGGATGGGTCTGGTTTAAATGGTATAGAGTGACCTTACTTGGTCAATGGCGTAGGAACCGGGGGGGCAGGGGGGCCATGGCCTCTAATGTGTTTTGACGGGGGGCCAAATGTCATTCTGGCCCCCCAAAATCGGGATAGTTTACAGTTTCGTTTTACCCCATTTTTTGCTCTCATGAGAACAATTTCTCTAATAAAAACCCAAAATTTTCGGCGCGCTACGCGCGCTATAGAGCGACCCTAGTTTCTTCAATAGTTCCATTCTACTTAGCTAGATAGCGCAAGTCCTTTCCACCTTTCCAAGTAACATGTAGACAAAGTAGTTTATGTAGAGGTCGTAAATTCATCTCATATCTCAAAGCCTAGTTACTATTCTCTTGTATGTGTCATGCGGTACGTTCAGTTGGTGAGAGACTCACGGAGCAATGGCTGGCCACCGGTATTTCATCGGGTAGTCGGGATGGTTTCGATACAATGTATATTATCTCCAATATGGTCTACAACCTGTCAACCCCTAGAGATTTTCTTTCTTCTTTTTATTCTTAATGATAACATATGTTTCTTGTGAAAACCTACCAAAAATTTCGAGCGCTTTGCAATTTTTTACTTTAGATTCCGGGAAAAAACATTTAAAGAACGCGGAACTATGCTTTTCTAGTTTACACAAATTTTATGCAATATATATATATGCCCCGAATGACATGGTCTTAGTACACAGGTTTTCTTCAAATTCCACATCACCAATACCCGACGGCAATGGGCTGTCGGAGCTTCGGGTCGCTGCCCCCCCCCCCCCCTTTCGAGCAAATCCTGGCGCCACCTCTACTCAACTTAATAATAGACTCTGGCTGTGGAAAATTTCCAGTCCAATTAATCCACTGAAATCCATGGGGATAACTCCACTCTGAATAATTTTGAATAAATTCGGATAGATTGTGACAAATTTAATGTGTTTTACAATAAATTCAAATCAACCTCCACAAATTTTCTACAAAAATGGCACATCTTGATCGCTGCTATTAAGGCCGACAAGTGCCATTTCCGGCGATCTGGGCTGTATTAAAATCTCAAATTTTCTTGGTTCGCTCCGCGCTAAGCTATGGTGGCGCTCCGCTTAGATAGTAAACGAGAGCCAACGCCAACAAAATTCCCCAGCCCTCCAGAGCCACCATAAAATATCTTAGCTACACCACTGCTAATGTTTTGTTGTTGTTGTTTTCCTTTTCTTTAAATATATATACTACTTTGAGCAAATATTAAGTTGGAGTGTGGAAAGGGTCGGGGTTCAAGGTCGAGAAATCGCATCTTGTCTGCCCCCCCCCCCCATGTCAAACATCTTCCTACGCCGCTGTTGGTAGTGAGCCATAGCTGGTATGCTATTGCTAGACGCGTTTCGACCATGGAAGATAAGTACCAGGTCTCATCAGTAGCGGTAAGGTAAAGTCGGCGACAGAATACCAACGAGTTGACGTAGAAATATGGTGAACTAATCGTGAAATCTGAATTCTCCTATTTTTCGATAAGCTGGTGTACAGCTAGCAATAGAGAAAAACAAATCGGTTGCATGATAACAACAAGACCCCCTCCCAAAAGCAGTACTTCACTTGATGGAATGATGTCAGAGTGTTGCGATTCAATGCTTCTTTTCGGGTACTGTATGTCGAGTTTGTGCTAGTAGCGGTTAGAAATATCACGGGTGAATGGATATTTACGTAGCACAAGACTGCGTCTATGAATGGTTTACAAGGGATAAAATTGCGGTGAAAGAAGCAAGGATGTAACCGACTGGATGTAAAATTATTTTTCCAAAAAAGAGCTAATTCTTTGTAGGTGTAGAAATTTTTCTGAATTTACAGAAGGATATGTTTCAGTTTTAGGAAGTTTCTCGAGTGCAGATAAACCTTGATAGGTTGGTTTTCTCCCTGGTAAAGTATAAAAAATTCTTTTGGGATTTTTATATTAGCTTTGATAATACACATGTCTCATCGGTATGACCAGAGAGGCGAAAAATACTCACGATGTGAATTTCTTCAGATAAACAAAGCAGACCTTCGATACGAGTGATGTTCCCATGAAAATAGAAAACGCCGTTATTCAGTGTATTTGTATTCGGAAGAGACTTGGTAAAGTTGCTGTGGTACTTTAAATGAAATTGTTACGAACGCATAGTGCGACCAGTGTTCCGATGGGTTGGAAGCGTAGTGCGCGTAAGGACTTACAATTCTGTGTTGTTAAAAGGTAAAAACTTTAGCAATAGCACAATCGCATAGTCATCCAACTACATGAACCCTACACTGGTTTCCTGAAAATTTACCTTTATACACCATGAGATATAGATTGACTATTTCTATATCAAATTATTTTATCCCGATATATCACTACTTTGGTCACTTCACTGAGTTCTAGAGAGCCGAGCATTTCCTCTAATTATGCCAGCGCTCAACCCATGGCTTTATTAACATTCTGAAGCGAAAACTATTGGCTATGTTCAGTTATACCGCTTATGACTTTTGGTAATTTGTTTGACATTTTCTTATGACTGATTTACAACAACAGCCCAGGAAAAATCTGCATATAGGCCAGTGCCTACCTCGAGAAAAGCCTGACTACACAACTACACCAATGTACTGACAACCTTTGATTTGCTAAGCATAATTTTTCTTATGACAGTTCATGGCCGGATCCAGGGTGCGTACGCTCCCCCCCCCCCTTCTTTGCAGAACAATTTTTTTTGTAATGAAACAAAAAAATGACTTCAAATGATGCTAAATGTTGCACCAGATTGCATCTGAGGGTACTTCAATATTCAAAAATTTCTCGAAGGGGACACCCCCTCCCCTTTGACCCCTCCACCAGGCCGGCGATGAGGTAAGGCGTTTGGCCACTCAAATCAAAAATCCTAGCTACGCCAAAGGTTATCGAGCTGTAGAGCATGCATCTCGCACAAGAGCTTGTTTTTATACGGATCAAAGAGCCTAGGAAACGCGTGGGAAATGCATGATTTCCTGCAATCTGGGGGTCTTCTGGACCAAAAACTTTCTCTGTACGCTTCGCGCCAACTCATGGTGGCGCTCTGCTTCGATAGTACCTATATCGCAACCCCCCCCCCCTTTAGTCAAAACCTGCATCCGCCCCTGCACAGATTAAATGACATGCTTAAACAAGATTTTCTATTATCGCATGGGCGCAATAGCGACAATACGAGGTGGCACAATTTCTTCTTGTTCGTTCCACTTTTACCCCTTCCCCCTCACAAAAAACGGTACTTATCCAAAATATGAGATCTCACTTACTTACAAGAACCTTAACCTAAGTGTCCCTACTTCCTGTTGAGAGACTTGGGTAATATTTTCTGGTCTAAGAAACGCCATAACACACCTAACATCTCCAAAATTCCTTAACCAAAATCTCTTTGTGTAACCAAATCGAAATCAGGGTCAGGAGTTCAATTTGTGATATTGAATGTCTGCATGAGAAGTTGATCCCACAGACACAGTCGTACAATCCAATAAAATACCCGTCAGCCTAAAATGTGACTAGTCATAAAACAGAGCTTATAAACGAGGTGTTCTCTAGCTGCACCTACTCCCTAACTTGAGTTTTATTGACCTAACAGATCGTTTTTCAATATTCCATTTTATTTACCAAGTCGTTTGCAACCACAGATTTCTGTGGTACTAACCCTTCTGACGACAGGGAGTGAGATTAATAGACGCCGAACAGGTCGTAAGTTTTTGTGATTTATTGCTTACTTTTCGTTTATCTTTTATAACCTTCTGAGGGCTTGAATTTGACAAAATTTAGATCAAGGACGCGTAAATTTTCCATAGAACCTGATTTTTTTTACTACTATCATTGACAAAGGTGTTCTTTTGAAGAAACCCCTGTGTCATAATATCCCCTTTACCAGTCAACCTTGAGAAGTCTATAAAGTGGCAGTGAAGGGCATATCTCCCAATACATTGCCAGACTTTCCCACTTCATTGCCAACTTTTACGACGGTCAGTTCTGTGGGATCATCTTGGTATGTGCTTAGTTGACACTATAAATACTAATTGAGAATGTTTTATATTAATGCCGACAATTCTTTGTGAAATACCCATAGCTTCCGGGGACTTCATCTCTGCTGGACGTTGCACGTATACCTCACAAAGGCCCCAGAGCCACTTGACCCACGTCAAAGGAGTGTTTCACTCCCCTGAGGCGCCGTTTGTAAGGTTGGTCACTCTTTTTTTTCTTGCCAGCAATACGTTTTCTGCCCCCCCCCCCCCACCTGCTCTTCCAAATTCAAAACACTGGTTCCTCCAAGCAAACTAATAGAGAGGTATTTTCAATAATTGTGTCAATTAACTATTACAGGAAAATAATGAAACACTAAAATACGCCTAACACGTTACAATTCGTCCAAGTCTTTATACTCTCATTTTACACATAAACATGATATTCGCTCGCCTCGTCCTCAATACTTCTCTTACCGTTTTAATTCCTATTTTCATTAAGTATGCTTATAAGGGTAAAACAAAATCAGAGTTACATTTGTTTGAAGAGAATAAATTAAAGAAGGCATACAATAATCCAACATATGTTAAAATTGCTTACGAACCTGGTAAAGATTCCGGGACGTGCTGGGCTGAACACGCTATAATCATTATCCACAGTGACACAAAAACAAAACAGATGTATGACTGAGTACGGAGGAAAATGTTCCTTTTCATTTTACCGAACTGTTATCTTGTATGTTTCTTCGATGCACTTTGCTTAATAGGAAATGTACAGTATACCAGTTTACGGCACTTATGCATGTTAATTTTTCTGGTACATTTCTGAAAGGCAAACTGATCTAGTAATCGGATGACACAGAAACGTTTATATAGCATATATCCATTATATATTTGACATTATTCACCAACAAGCAATAACCAACTGTTTTGAGTACCTTCACTACAACACGCTGGAAGGGGCCTCTTGACCTTCACTTAAGGCTCGTGTAATGGATTTACGGGTCGGTGCCCTTGCAACAAACCCTCAATTCGACTGTATAGTACTCATACTAGGTATCAAATACGAACAAAGTATTTTGAAATTAGCTCTTGTGATAACTATAAGTCGATTTGTGTATAGTATTCCACCCACACACAGAAAAAGGTTTAAGCGATATAGTTCTAACCTTTAGTAATAGGGTTCACTACTTACAATGATTTACCGCACTTGCAGCACCATAACATCCTTTAGACTTGTTTGTGTCTCTGAGTGTATAGTGCATATATACTTTAAGCTTAAAGGATATTTTTATTTCTTCCTTTCTCTGTTTATTTATCCTTTTGTTCCTCCGTCCGTCCGTCCGTTCTTCCTCCAATTAGTTCGTCCGTTCGTTTGTTCGTTCCTTGGTGTGTTCATTTATTCTTCTTTTCCATCCATCTACATCCATCCATCTCTATCCACATCCATCCATCCATCCATCCATCCATCCATCCATCCATCCATTTTTTGTCAGTCCTGTGTTACCACATAAGAGACATTATGATACACAACTCTTGAATAGCGATAAGGTTTATTCGAGGTAGTTATGTTTTGATTTGTGTTTTAGGTTGTTTCAGTTGATCAATCCTGAAGTCTCCATTATTGAACACAAAAATCATGCTGAGGTTTGTAAGGTGTACCGAGAAGATTGTTGTCTCCCATTGGGCCTCTGTTATTATCCATTGCGGTTATTTGTACGGAAAATGAGTTAGGACCATTTGTTAACAACGAAGACGCATAGAGGAGAGAAACGTTCAAGCAGGGAGCTACAATTGACAATGGTAGCTCCCTGGTTCAAGTATTCTACAAACCCTCCCACTCTAGCGGCCTTACCTGTTTATGTCTATGTGCCCTTGACTAAGTACGTAAATTTTGGGATACTCCTAAGAAAGATATATCTAAAAGATCTAGCATAAAAACAACGCCTAGAAAGATCAAAGCGAGCTGACTTGGTGCCAAAAAACGTTGAATCTTTACAGCAAATATTTATCTTTGAATGTTGGGGGTGCAGATGTGAATGATACAAAAGCGAGATTTCGTTGCTAAAGGATTGGCATTGATCATTACTCCTAGTAAATCAAACTATTAATTTTGGCCTGTTTTCGGCTTTTGAAGTCTTTACGGAAGAGTACACTTTCCCAAAATTAAGTTACATCGTTGTTGTATTTCCTGATTAATGGTGAATATTGTTATTGAATTCATTTTGTTTATTGGTATTTTGTTAATTGTGCACGAACATTGTTTCAATGAATGTAAATCGTGCCTGGCCCATCTTTTCTCGGGGTTGTGCTTTAAATAAAAATGTGCTTTATTTACAAACACAATTTTTCTTTACTTTTTTTCTTTTTTATCAAAATATTTTTGAATATGAATGAACAGGTTTAATCAACGCTGGACCAAAGCTTTTAATAGGGGATAACCAAATAAACTCCGGGGTTAATGCTATCGCTGGATGCCCTCGGATTTCGCCCTCGGGTTTCGTCCTCGGGTTTCGTCCTCGTGCATCGCTGGACCCGACCGTGCATTATCCTCTACTTAATGCACGGTCCACCGTTGAGTAACTCTTCAATCACAACCCCTTGATGATTATGGGTTACTATACAAGGGTGGAAATCAAAGTGGGGATAAGGGAGCTTAGAATCCGTCAAAAAGATGAAGTCATGTAACTTCTTCCCCCTCTTGTAAACTCTAGATAAAGTGTCAACATAATAAACTTCTGCATATAGCCTAATGAGTAAAAGTGTATACTACCTTCTAACTGAAAAATTAACGTCAATAGCTGGTCGTTTGAGAAATGGAGGACATGAGTGGTCACCTAATATTAAATTAACATACAGGTGTCTTCTAAATAATAGTTTCATTATATCAAATAACAAATCGTATGTTAATAAATAAATATGTTTTGCACTAACTTTCATCGTTTTACCTGCCTTCCACACTTTTTGCTTTGGAAAAACCACGAAGACACTTGTAGAAGAAATAAGCCTCTAAGGATATATTGAAAAGAAATATGAAAACACTAACATGCTCAAATCACAAGGCTTGTATGGACCCATTATTCTTAAATTTGTACCAACGTACTTTAATAAGATGACCCTTGTCTTCAAGGCTATTTCTTTGTTCTCTAGTGTGTGCTTCAGAGAACCCTTGTAATAATTGACATGTGACTGAACCTGAGCTTGTCAAGATACGTGCTTGAAATACCAAGTGACCAGTATAATATGCGGGTACATACATATCACAGTTCTACTCTAATTCTCTGGATCAGGCAGCCCTATTCTCAAATTTCAAGTGTTATTACCTGTCCGGCAAAAACCTTGGAATATAATCAGATTACATCGAAAAGTTGGGCTTTAACCTGGGAATAAACAAAACTCCCATAGCAGACCTTATCGGAGCAACATTAAAGGGCTTACCCTAAAATGTTCTAGAACCCTCTTCCGTAGACGGAGAAATGAACAAATTTTCTTATGTGGTCGTTAACTAGGATTACAAGTTAAGTTATTTTCATTACTAAGAAAGTTTTTATCTTTCTTTCTTTCGCTGACAAGGTGCTAACCTGAATGGTCAATGAATGCAAAAATCGTCCAAATGACAAACTTAAATTGACAGACGGTTTAAACCTTCCCTGTCCACTTTAATTAATGTCCATGTAAATATTTTTTCAGGTTGATCTTTTAGATTAAGCAAATATAACATTAATTATTCAAATAATTGTTGACGTAGGAAGACGATAGCTGCTGCCCCCCCCCCCTTCGGGCAGCCAAAATGGTGTTTTAGGCCAAAAAGGATGTTATTGTCTGGCCATTCGTTTAAAAATATTCTTGCAAAAGGGAAAACTTGCATATGAGAGTCAACTTGTATGTTTATGGGAATAATAGATACTGACTTATTCCAACTGTGACTTCAATCGGTTGTGACAGCTCCCATTCTCCTGCCCGACGTCACACCGACGTCATTAAGAGGGTAATAAATTGTGCGAGACAGCTCCTTGGGTGTGGTACCTGACTTTAATACACATACTGTATTCACACAAAAGCAAAGGTGCGTATTCGACCGGCACGAATAATAGCTGTCTGCACTTGTTTTTGTCTAAGTTATATAGATTGACCTCGGTCGAGGATGCATTTTCTCTTCTGTGACGTCATAAGGCCAATGATCAATAATGCTTTGTATGCCTTTGACATGCTACTTTACAAGTAGGATGTTGTAATCGTTGACGTGTTGTGCGTGCCTAGACATGCATCACTTTTATCACGTGTTCGTCGTGCTCCATCCTTGGTAGTTGGACGTTTTAATCGTCACAGTAGTGTGTATGGTCTTACCGTGCCCTTGTAGTATAAAATACTTATACTGCACCCTGCCATCACAAGCGTGTGACGTCATATAAAATACATGTGCATCAGGCCTAATCCATAGGGAGCAAAGGAAAGGTTTCATGCCCGGTTGGACGAGGCTCTCTGCTAGACTTATGTGAAATGAAACAACGCTGACACATATGAAATGGTTACGTACGGTAGCTATATTGCCTCCCATGTGTTTCATATATATTACTTTTCTGTGTTCTGTATTCAGACTCGTGAGCTAACTTATTCGATTGGGTAACTCTGTTCTTTCAAATACAAAGTTAACTATTAAATGTGATGTTTTCATATATGTCTTGATAAGACATCCATAATTTAGAATTTAGAGCTTGGCACTTGCTGTTTACAAACAAGTATTTTTATATTAAAAAAGAGCATTGTTAGCTGGTCAGGAAGCTATTAGATACCGATACAGAACCAAAAATTTCCAAGCAGGTGATCGCTAAGATGACTGTTTGGGTCAACTGTAGGCTACATTAAGCACGATCGGAACGGAATGCCCACTATCCTCGCAAACTAGTGAACCGAGAAAATGTTTGCCAAATACCTTTTCTTAGGGTTGAAATGTTTTCGCCAAGGACCTAAAGTCAATCATGTTTCGATAAGCGAATCACGTGACATGGGCTAAAATCCATAATGATTGGTCCAAATTCGTGTTGGTTGCTTCAGTTGGTCAAGAATAACAACAATAATCCGGTCAAGCCTTTTACAAAAAAGAAGTTGTTCAAGGGGTTCGTCTTATGTGGGAGGAACTTCCACGAGCTATAAAAGGCTCCCGCAGAAATCAATTAAATTTAAAGACTGTACCGAGGTGCGATTTCCTAGCGATCAAGAATATAAAAAATTGTTTTAACCAGGGCGTCACTACTGGGGGAGGGGAATGAGGGTTCTACACCCCAACCCTTCCCCTCTCCCGGAATTTGTCTTTAGGGAAATATAACGGTCAATCGGGGAGTAATTGTCACTTTCTTTTGCAATTTATTTACTTTTTCAGAAAAAAATCTTTAATTTGAGTCTATAGCAATATCAATTTTGTAACCACAACAATTTGCTTAAAACAAGGGCGTCAATCCTGGGGGGGGGGGGGACAGGGGGACATGTCCCCCCCCCCACATTTCGATGGGTGGGGGACACAATATCAAATGTCCCCCCCCCCCACACTTCGTAAAGAGTAGTGTCGTGGCTCTATTTACTGGCTTTTTGGGTGGCATGTAGGTTTGTTGAAAGTGTCTCGATGCAGATTTTGTCAGGGAAATCTCATTTAATGAAAAATTTCGGCGCGCTTCGCGCGCATGCGTCACAGTTTGCACTCCATCTCATCACTATCAAAAAGATGATTATACAAGGAACTATTCTGATCACAACACTTTCCGAAAAACAGAGATACATCTCCAAAAATCTGTATAGGGGCCCCGCATTAGTATGGGATCCTTCAATCTAATTTGCAAGCATGATGAGGAAGGTTGAAACTTTAAAGCACGTTGTTGCCGTTATACATTTTTTTTAAATCTTTTACCGAACACTTCGCGCGAAGCCATTATCGGTATGGATGGTGACTGCTAATACACTTACGAAGAAAAAGCTGAAACGCGCTTGTTAGTTCTTCACACCTTCTGCTACACCTATCAGGGAGGTCTAACATCACAAGCTTACTGCGCCTTTTCTCTTCCTCCTGCCGATTCTCTAATACTGGAAGCTGTTCGTCTGGATTTTCGTTCAAAATTAGTAAAAATACGATAGATGTAAAGTGCTTAGCGTCATAATCTATATTACCATTTTACATGTCATATAATAAGCATTACGCCATTGCTCCATTTGTATAAGTGATCTAGAGCTTCCAGGAGGTCCTATACAGGCATTTGCCAGCCTTAGATGCCCTTTTAAAATGCACAATGAAGGAAATGAAAATTTTCATAATAGTCCAAGAAAGTTTCTGTTGACTCAACGCAGGTATTTTTGCGGAAAAACTGCCAAAAAAGGTAGCTAAAAGGGGGGCTTCAGGAAGGTTTTGGAAAACGCTCCAAAAATAAACCAAAGATAGTACCATTTTGCATCTAAGTAACCTTAAATTTACGAAAATTTTTCAAAGGAGAGGGGGACACTTACCCCTCCGTTGGACCCATCCCCAGGGCAACACCTTCATTTAGGGACAAAGGAAGGATTTCCACTGCTTTTTACAAACGCATGGTGCATAAAAAGGTGCAATTTACGCGTCGTCACTGCAGTTAGTAAAATTATCCAGGCAGCCGGAAAATTAGAATTCACTAAGCTATGGATATTTTCCAGCCATATACGATCAGCTACAAAAATATCCCAAAGATAGCACCATTTTGCACCTGACCAACCTTAAATTAACAAAATTTCTCAAAGGGGAGGGTGTTCCCCTCCCCTTAGACCTCTCTCAGGACGACACCTTTATGTAGTGAAAAGGAAGGATCACCAGCTGTATACAAAACTCAGAGCGCATAACAAAGTGCAATTAAAACGCCGCCACTCTGTTGGAAAAACATTCAACCAGTCCGAATTAGGGACCTTCACACCCAAAAACATTTGACCCTAGCTACGGGCGTGGTTGGGGTCCATGATCTCTGACAATGATCAGAGCTGCGGACCATGGTTTCAGCTATTTTTGGACATGTTTAAAGTAACATCTTGAAGTAATTCTCTGGACTCCGTGTATTTCAACTAGCAGATCATCTATGATGGTCATGTTAACTTTGGAATCATTGGCGTAGCCAGAGGGGAGGCAGGGGATCATACCCCCATCGAACTCTGAAAAAATTGTTAATGGAACAAAAATTGGCTTCAAGTGATACTAAATGTTGCAACAGATTGCATCTGAGGGTACTTGAATATTCCGGCAAAAATTTCTCAAAGGGGAGGGGCACCCCCTCCCCTTAGACCCCTCCCCAGGCCAGCGATCAGGCCCCGCAGTTGGCCCCCTCAAAACAAGAATCCTGGCTACTCCAGTGTTTGGAATCCTAACTCTTATTAGAATAGGACAACGTCAGTCGTCACAGAGAGGGGACACAGGGAAGGACCTATGATAGAAAGAAACGCCCTTTTCAAAAAAAGGGCTTGATAGTTTGTGCTAAGTCATGTGCAGGCCTGTAGTCAAGGGTGGCGAAGGGAGCAGCCGCCCCCCCCCCCCCGTCTTTGAGCAAAAGTTTGGTATTTTTCATGTCTTTTATTACAATATTACTAGTGTTTCCCCTATTTCTACACAGTAAATAGGCCTGGAAAGTGCCATTTCCAGCGATCTGGGAGGCATCATTTTGGACCAAAATTTCCTCGCGCTCCGCGCCAACCCATGGGATGGCGCGGAGCACTGGCAGCATACTTGCCAACTCTATCGATACCGTAAGGGGACAAATTGTAGGCCTACCATATCAGGAACACATGGTATCTTAGTGGTAGGCCTATGTACAAAAGTAACACTTTACACTTGTTTGAAGCTGTTATGTGATTCTGCATACTTGTAGAATGATAAATTATTTGCCAGCAATATGTGTGTATTTCTATATGGTTATTCCTACAAAATATTTCATAAAATACATAATAATATGTCTCCTTATGCATACAAAATACCATATAAAGTATGCACCAAATCTCATATTTTCAAATTAAAAACACAAAAGCTTCTCACCGTGGGAGGGGGAAACCCCTCCCACACCCTCTCCCATCGCGCGCAAGCGCGCTCAGGCTCGGTCGCTTCGCTCCCTCGCAAAATCTACCTCTTTACCCCCCCTCCTTGACAAATTTCTGGCTACGGGCCTGGTCATGTGTGCCCCCCCCCCACACTTCAATACGGATTGACGCCCCTGGCTTAAAACGATGATCTTCGGGTGGAAATACTGCTTCGGATACATTTAACCAGAGACCTAACGTCCCCGAGATCTAATTGTGTTTTGAAACTATTCTGTTTGTAGGGATATTATATATTGTTGAAAAAGAAATTACAAATTAAGAGTTATGTGTCTGTTAGTCATCTCTACTAAACTATTCGGGAAGCCATTGTCTTCAAATAGAAGTAATGTATTGCATACTTGTCTGTCATGGAATCGACACCATGTCCGACACTGCGAAATGAGCGCCTTTTGGAATGTGATGCAACTCAACTTGACTAATGTTCGGGGATAAGTAGTAGGAAGTGGTGGTCAGTTGCGTCGGGTCGCAGTCGTTTGTAGGTAAACCACGCTACAAACTCCCAAGGTGGATAGCCTATAAGTGTAGGCACTGCTTATTAACCACACTTGAGAACGAGCACATTGCACTGCAACCGTCGTCTGTCTTCCTGCTCCCTGGTCTGATTTCGCAAATAAATAAATTATAAAAATGAGTCCGGGTTGGATCGATGACAGCTGCACACTGCCATTACTTTAATCAACTGCTACGCGACCTCCTCACTCTTTCGATTCCACTACGAATTTCTAACAATTTGATATTTCCTGTATAGACACGACGAAGACCGCCGGATCTCAATCAGGAACGACGATCGGGTGAGAACAAAATTCGTGTTTGCTGGAAACACTGGAAAGTGCACTCACTTTGTATTACAATGGTTGCAAAGGAGGTTCGCTTTCTGTCTCCTTCTGTAGGTGCAGAGCCTAAAGTATTTAACACCTATATGCTTCTAAAATCTTGTTTTTCGGCACACCCTCAACGCATCCTTCAAAAGTACTAACTTATCAATTCAAGAAGGACAGGGCGTATCTTGTAATATGTAAAATGGCCTGCAACCGTCCCCATCACCCATTTTAGTTCCCCAACCATCAAACCTGCTGCATCATAGAGAAATCAAATGGTCTTTAGCCTTAGCTATTATGAGTCAAAAGGGAAACTGCACTTGCTAGGTCTATTAAATGGGTATTCAGTGCTATAGGTAATTGCAATGCAAAATGTAAGCTACCATAACAAAAATGAACGTATAAGTGTTATTTTTCGGTGCGCTTCGAGGGCGTTCATCCGTAGTCCTTTTGTATTGGCAACTGGCCATAAAGGAAATTTAGTGTAAAAATTGTAAACTAAGAGTACACAGTATGACTCTTCAGGATCCCTTCCATCAGTCCCTCTGCATCTTGCAAAAATCATGAGGCAGTTAGTCCGATTCACGCCATTTTGAAAACATTTAGACACAATGCGATTTTATGGTCCGTTTAGTGCTTATTTAATGTCATCTGAAGAGAATTTAAAAGTTGCATTGAAAACTTGGCCCGTTTCTTTTCCTAGAATTTCACTGGAAAAGAGGACGGGCGTTTTTAAGAGCGAGTTCTAGAAGAAACCGCTACAAGTTACATGCTTTAACCTAGTACCAACAATTGTGTTAGTACCCCAGAGTTTCTTGTCCCTCACAGCGGAACATTGCTGAAATGGAATTAAGACGGCCATAGCGGCAAATTCAAGATCTTTTTGAGGAAGCCTAACATAACAAGGCCCATCCCCCAATTTATATCTCACATATCATCCAATATACAGGTTGACCCATGTTGAAAAAGAACGAATAAACAAGAAACATCTAAAAATGCACTCACATTCACTGCTTCCTGAAAAATATACGGACCTAATCCGACTCCAAAGCAGTGGCTAAGTATAGCTGAAGTTCCTTGTAATGGGTTCTGTCTAGCTATTTGAATCCCAATTATAAAAGCAAGTCCAAGTGAATTTCTAAAGCCCGCGAAGCTCGCCGAAAATTTTCTGCATTATTTCCAATGTTTTCTGTAGAATCTTGGAAACTTGATGGTGTGCTAATACTAATCAACTTCATAAATAATGTTCAGTCTACCTGGAGTAGTACGCAGTAATCAGTCGACCTAACATTGAAGATGTGATTACATAGACCGTTCCTCAAGCGATCAGCGTTAGGTGTTGTGGCAGGTTAAGGTAACCGTACATAGCTTGAACTTTGCTCATAGTACGAGAGAAGAGGTTGCGACCTCTCAGGTAATAATTGTATAGACGCGGTCAGGTGTGAAGCAAACGTGTCCATTTAGGCGCGGCTCTCCCTTATACTTAACGAGTGTAAGATCATTTGTACATCTGCTCGCATTGCTAGAAGTCAGGCTATCTAGAGCCATAAATTGTAACCCCGAGGGACGCAACAACTGGTAATTATTTTGTTTTCTTCATTTGGTAAATCTTAAACAGTTTCTTATAATTTAGTAATTATTTTTGATGTTTGTACCTTTGCACAGGCTAGTTTGTTTCGCAAGTGCTTTTTACTATTTCCGTATTACGAAGTTTGGCGAGCTGAAGCCGCACCCATTAATGTTTGTAACATAAAGTATGCATTGTCAATTCAGGTGCATTAGTGCTATTCTTGCGAAGTCAAATTTCAATGTTTATTCTGTATACCTTTCTTACAGATAGCATATATTTTCCTATTTGACAGAGTTACTATTTTTGTACGTTTCGAATTTTGATGTGGTTGATTTTTACATTTGTTTATATTTATGTTCACAGTGAACCGTACGTACCTACGTTACCGTGAATGCAATCATTTCTTCGTTTATAAGGTTTCAAACAGATCGGAAGAGTAAAGTAAATGCAGTTGTTTATTTTTTTGGTGTTTGTAACGTGTTCATGGGATTGCGCCCTCACCCGTGTAGCGATGAGCCTACATTAGGGATGTATTCCTTTACCCCTGAAATTCTACGCCAATGCTATCTTTGGACTTTGAGTCGATTGTATGCTTTTTATGTGGTGCTCTTTTAGATGTGGCATAGCCTTCATTTCAGGGCTGATACGAGGTGGTCGCTGCCACTAAGTGCGGTACTAGAAACAGCATGATCAGTCGGCCCGTAACGTTATCCTCTCTGGAAAATTATGTCAAAAATGCCAGAAAATTGGCGGAAATGGCAATTGATTAACCAGTGGTTCTTTAACGTTCTCAGGATAAGGGCCAAATGAAGAGGCAGGGATGAGAACGAGGGTCGCATTTGACAAAAAACTTATAAACTAACCTGACATCAGCAGAACATAAGGCTATTCGCAAACTACGTGTAGCCTATATACTTTTTATTCTGGATTTTGTCCTGGAGGTGGGGGCACCGAAGGAGTGAAACACGTCTCCAAAGGGCGTTTGGTCCTTTCGAATGAGCAAGAGCCCTTGCAAGCCACAGGGGACACAGAGAAGAATCTGGAACATTCACAAAAAATGTGTTCATCAGAATGAAGATTTAAACCACCTTCAAAATGGCATTGAATGCGCAATAATCATACCACAAAGGTTACACTTGTATAATTTATATTTTTAACAACCTAACTTGGACTAGCAGCTGAGTTGCTTTGATGTCACGGTTGCTTTGGAACAGTTATTCCACTGGAGCTGTATCACGAAAGCGAAAGATGAGACCCTTGTCTATGATTTGTACCGGCGAAGCGGACCGAAAATAAGGCGTTTAGAAGACATTTCATTAATTTTACTTGCAATAATTTTCCATTAAGAAAGTGTTTTTTAATACAAAATTCCCCTCGCAATTTATCTTGTATCTTCATTTTAATACCTTTAATTCATGTTTTCCCTTTTTGACCTGCTACCAGGGAGTTGTCATTTACAACTCCCTGCTGCTACAAGGGATTCTGATGCAAGAATGCTCTCCTGCGACTATTCCATTGACAGAGCAAACACTAACATGAAAGCCGAGGGTACGTCTATGATTGGGGTACAGAACCTTTCCCTGGGAAACTGGCAGGAAACTACTAGGCTTAAATGAGATTTTGCTGATTCCAAGGACTTTGCCATTAACGATGAAATTTTCAGTACTTTCATTATCAATAAATTTCAAAATTAACGTTTGCAGAAAAGGGTGCTGGGATTGGTCATATTTCCTACCTGCCCCTCCATCCGTGACTAAAATAGTATCATTGTACAAGAGACATAGTTGGACATAGAAATCTGTCTGACAGTATGAGGGTTTTTTCCAAACTCTCTTACTTTCTCGATTTTCTAGTCAACATTCTTTTTTCAATGTTCAATCTAAAATCGATTCGGGCGGCACTGAGAAGGCCCTTGTGGCCCTAAGGGCCGTGTTTAAGAATTAATGTTCTAAACCTCTAAGGTGCATCTTAGCAGCCTTTATTTTAAAATTTTATTCTTTACAAATGTAGCCTGTAAGAAATAGAGTTAATCTGAAAACAATATCCAGTAAATATGTATTTCAGCTAACAGTGAATGGTAACTAACTGGTCTTGGGTGGATCCAGTATATTGAAGAAATTGGATTCACCGTAAGCGTATAGAATACTGTTTCTATGGGACAAATCCAGGGGAAAACATTTGTTAGTTTTTCCAAAAATCTGCCCGAAAAAAAGGTTCTGCCGGAACTTAGAAGAGGCTTTGTTGTAGCCTACATTATCTGTCCCCAATACCTCTTTGAGGTCCATGTGGGGTTCATTTCTCAGGGCCATGGACGTAGATCCCGGTGGGATGGAGGATATATCCTCCCCAACATTAGACTAGGGGGGGATGGCCCATGTAATCATCTCCCCAATTTTACAGCCTACAGATACGTGTATGCTGGAAAGTACATTTAATTCTTTACTTTAGCATGATGAGTAATGTTTCTTCAAACTTAATCAAACCCCACGGCTGCAGAACGTAAGGCCTTACACGCCTTACACTATATCACTTTATTCTGTACGTTGCGTTCGAAATCCAGCTGAAGTTTTATTTATTTATGTAAGACTTTGGCATTTTTTCAAGGTTTAAAGTTGCAAATAATCTTGTAATCTCAAGCTAACTTGCAGGTCTTGTAACAGTCTCCGAATTCAAATTCTAGTTGTTTGTGATGACCATATACGGTACGTTGATCCCTGCCTTTTTAAGCAGTTTACATTACATTTTTGCCCTTGTACAATTTCAATCCAGTGAAGCTAATTGATAAGTTTGTTGCTCAAAATAGCCTTTCCTGAATGTATAAATATACCAATACCCAAGAACATTACCTCTGAAATTTACCCCTTAAAAGTCTTCTTGGGGCTTCTGAGACACTAAAATCAAGGAGCTTCCGGGGGCTTAGCCCCTAGACCCCCACTGGGGCTTTACCCCTGCACCCCACCAGGGGCCCTAAGGCGGTCCCCTGAACCCCACCTTTTATAAGCTTCGTGCTCACCGTGCAGGGTTCGCGTGCTCAGTTTGTAGGTTTGCGATAGTTCACCCCATACCACCATAGTTGAAAAGAAATCTACACCCCTGCTCAGGGCGAGAAACTCACACAAGATTACGTCAACTGGAGGGATCAGGGGACCTTCCAGGGAAATTTGGGAAAGAAGAAACCATAGCAGGGTCCCATGGTCCTGAGGACAGTAAAAGTCCTAACTATAATAATGAAATTTGAAATTTACAGCAATCTTCAGTATGTTTCTGATTTCTTTCAAGAAGGGCAAGCTACCTTTATTAACAGGGCCGGAGCCTGGGTGAAATCCCAAGGGGGCAATTCATGATAGCTTCCAGTGGCGTACCTAGGATGTCCCCTGAGGATGGGGTTTTAGAGGAGGAGCCAAATGGGAAGACCTGACATTTTTGCAAGGTGTCTTCCGGTGCAACTTGAATTGGTGGTGTCTTTGTCAAAGCTTCTAACTGGTCATGTTTAGTGTCTTTTTCTATTTTTTTTTTTTTGTGGGGGGGGGAGTGTAAGGTGCCGGGTGACACATCTACTCTTTGAGAAATTGTTGTACACATAAGATGGCTAAGGTGCAAACTGGCTTTATCTTTGAAAAAGCTTTGAACTGGTTACATAGTAAAAAATGCTCATTTGTTGTGCGTTGTATTTCCTTTGTCCCTGAAAGAGTTTTTGAAAAATGAACCTTTATAAATGCGATTTTTAGGTCCTCAGGGCCGTTAAAACATAATCAGTACAACGGAGTTTTCAGCGTTTTCAGTTTTTTTTCTAGCAGGCTATTATTTATTTAGGGTTTGAAATCTCGGGGAGGGGGGGGGGGGACTGCAATCCTGGCCCCTAAGCTACGGACCCGATTTAGGGTTTGAAAAGATCAAGACTACCGCAACTCATAGCAGAATTTATAGACTACTAGTTTATGGCGACACTCATCAGTTTATGTGGTTTAATGTGTGCAGAATATCTGCGACTTGTAATCACTGTGAATACGACGAGATATCTGAGTGATGTGTATTACTTCTGAAAGCTTCATAGCACCACAAGTGTTCACCAGTCGTTGTCCCTTATGCAGGTGTTACTTTGTTTTCACCGTGTTGAACGCAGAACTACACTCACAAATCCCATTTCCAGTCAATTGCCAAGCACGCTATGATGATAAATTGTAATGACCTACAATGTATTTACAGGGAGCTGAAAGGGAGCTCCCTGGTATTTATTTATAGCCGATCCCAGGTGACATCCTTGACCGCAGCCACCCGATTAGTGTGTGCCAGTTTAAATAACGCTCCTCTTTCATCCTTGTTTAAAAATAGAAACAAAAGATTATGTGCAGGCGTGGATCCAAGGGGGGGCTTCCTCGGGCCCAGCCCCCTTTTTTTGCCACATCAACAATAACAAATACGCGAAAATTAGCATAATGTTAATCTAGGAGAATATTCAAGGGGGCTTTCAGCCCCCCCCCCTTTCGAAATGTCTGGATCCGCGCCTGATGTGTATGATACTTTTCATACCAAAATATTCACATGATACCTGACATTGTTTCGTTCATAAACCCATGCAAAGATCCAGAGATATTTAAAGCTGTATTGAAAGCTTAGGATTTTTCAAGCAGTGATGTCATCCCAAAGCCAAACAATTTGGCTCTTGCTTTGCATCCAAATGAGCTGTTGTATTGTTTCTTTATGGGGCGTTGTTTGGCTAAATTCATAACCGAAATACAGGACATGACAATTTTTATTTATTTATTTACTTTTTTTGATGCTGTCTATCACGTTGTTTGTGTCTATTAAGGGCGCATTTCTTGTGTCAAATGTGTCACTTGCAACTCAAATTATGGGACTTTAACGAAATTTTATTAATTTCTTTTTCCTGGCTTTACAATTTCACTTGGATGAAATGTCACCTTGGTTTTGATTGGCTCTTCAGACTCCAACTCATGTACATTGTGTACATGATAAAGACATACCCTGATATGTTACCAAAATTGGTCACCTACAGGTAAAGATGGACCATGGACTGTGCTCCACTGCACTGATAATTCAGAACAATCAGCCTCTGCAGATGGCGAACTTTTGTCTTGCAGCGGCTGCATTCCGGCGCGTAGGCAGGAATTTGCCAAGGAAGGGGCGAAGCCTGTAGGGAAACTGTCTAAGCGTAGCGCCACCACAGGTTGGCGCGAAGCGTACAAGAAAATTTTGGCCGAAAATGCCTCCCAGATCACTGCAAATGGCACTTCCCAGAAAATTTAAGTTGCATCTAAACAATTTTTATTTGGTTTACTTGCAAAATCATAAAAAAAATCTTTAGAAAAATCATGACGCTAGGAAAGAATACCAAATTTTCGCCATCCCTAGTTGTCCACTATTAATCCACAATCTGTCAGTGAACTTCCTGTGCAGCTATCTTGAGATCAATAAAGTTAAAGGGGTTTGCTGTTTTATTGCAGTGGAACACAGATGTGAGTGGTAAAAATCATCACTGAGTCATAACTCTTAACAAGGCATGTCTGGAACCCTTTAAAGAGTGTTTGATCAACAGAGCAGGCTTGTTTACAAGAGGCTTGTTTGCAAGTGTAGAGATAAGATTCACCCCAGAAAAGGCCTTTTGTAGGGTGATTTTGGCTAAAATCTCCTACTGAATTCTAGCAGCATGATACAAAAAATGTGCTCAAGGAGGGGGCGCCTGGCTACGCGCCTGGCTGCATTCAACACTCGTAGTATGCAAAGCCAGTCCTCTTCTGCGTTAGCGGCAGAGGCTTGGAACGAAATACTTGGATCTCAGTAAAGACATACTCTTGCTTGTTTGAAAATGCTCACTTGACGTTTTAGATGAACAAACTTTTTATCGTTTACACGCTTCCTACTTATCTACACTAGGACATGGAACGAGCCCCTTTCCAACTCAAATTAGAATTTCAGTGGATTCATACCTATTATTTATACACCGATAGTAATTCGAAATTATTCCAAATCATCAATTTTTTTCAGTATTCTTAATTTCTGTTTCTCATTGCTCAAAGGCCATGGGCGTCCGCAGGTTGGAGCAAGGGGGCACTCCCCCCCCCGGAAAATCAGAAAGTTGAACAAAAAATAACTTGAAGAAAAAATAACTTGAAGAAAAAATAACTTGAAGAAAAAAATAACTAACTCTCCTAGACTGATTCTGTCAAAAGTCGAAAAGCTCGCACCATTTTGCATCTAGGCTCCTTGAAAAAGGCAAAAACTTTTCAAAGGGGAAGGGCACCCCTCCCTGCCCCTCCCTTACAACCCTCCCCCAGGTCAGTGACGATCTTACATTGATGTGACCCTTCCAAGTGGTTACTCCAGGTACGGGCCTAGTGATCTGATCAATTAAAAATTTTGCCCCCCCCAAATTTTTTTCTGCGGACGCCCATGTCAAAGACTAAAAGTAACTTTGCTTTTAGGAGAACCCAAAATCAAATTTGTTTTCTTCAAACCCACGCTGTTCTTGGCGGGAAAGTACAAACGATTGTGTACAATTTTGCTGTCTTTGGAATATATTTTGTTACTTTGCATTTTCCTTATTAGTATGTAGAATTTCGGCCCAGACAGGATTTGTATGTCAGATTTATGACGAACACTATCTACTCGGATGTCAGATTTGTTATTCGTGAAAAGGCCTACAATTCTGATTCTTTGTTTTCGATGTACAACACTAATACCCGAAAATGTCACACGCCTCTTGAAAGAAATATTTTAGCCATAAGCTCCTGTGGGGAAGTTCGACATTCTATGCACAATCCATGCAATGCTGGGAGGATTTTTCTACAAAGCCAGCCTTACACGTTCTGTGACTTAATGATAAAAAATGGAACAGAGACGGCGCTTAAGGGATGTCCCGATAATGAACAACTTATTCACATTGTTCAACCAGCTTACGATCCAAGATCAAAATTGCAGGTGAGTCGTAAGACTAATAAATAAGCATACATGTGTTCTCATCGGGGCTGTATTTTGCTTTTTTTCTTTTAGGTACAGTTCGATACTGCTGAGATGACATACCCATTTCAAATACATTTGGTACAGTTATGAGTATATCAGACTACAATGTACACACAAATTACCCGAAAGCATGCAAACATAAATCCTCAAAACTAAAGCTTCACAATTCTCTCTCATGCTATAACTTTCGTTTGTAACATGTAAATTGGTAGAAATAACTGGGAACGACTTTCAACAAAGAACATTATTGTTAGAGTGATCAGTTTAAAACTGCTCAATGAAATGCCTCTCAAAAATGTTTCTAAAACGCTCTGAAACATTTATCATACTACAAAGCAGAATCATTCCTATTTATATTTTCCTTATTTGTCCTATATTTTTTTAATTTGTAAAATTTGAGAAATATTTTCTGAATGAGTTTAAACACGACCTCCTTACAACTTTAGCTAATACAATATCTACCTTGTCAAATTAACATATTATGAACAAGAAGCATGCAAAACAACCATTTAACAACTGTTAGTCCTGGACCGGATTCTCCCAATAATAGCGGCAGACTGTAGGTTACAGGCACCCGTATATTTTGGCGTTTGGGGGAGAAAAATTTTCTTTGTAGGCTAGACACCTTTGGATGGTGGCGCTTCACTCAGATAGTGTGGCGTTTTGGTTCCATCCCACGAATAATGTCACCACAAATGACCTTGAAAGGGCCCCCTAATATGTTATGTTACGCTGCCCCCCACCTTAATCTGGCACTGGATAAATTATTTTGGGGGGCATTTTCTACAGTGTGTAGTTGAATGTTTCAAGCAAGTCTTCCTTATGTCCATTAGAATTAATCATTATTAAAATAAGAAGGTACAATTACTAGGTTTATTACAAAACACGCAGATTACTTTGAAATGCAGTCCTCGCTTACAACTATTAAGAAAATAAGATTTATTACATGAATAGTTAATGAAAAATGTATTTGGTGGGATATTTGGTTGTAAAAACCATTGAGACTTGTTTTAAGTTGAATGAATGTTTGCTTTGTTACTAATTGGAACCTAAACGTAGAGTAAATATTTTCACAATCTCTGTGTCGAGACTTCTAGGCTAAGTTTATTTGACGTTGTTGCGGCAGCTAAATAATTAGCTATTTTCGTGAACAAACCACTGGTCAGGCGATTCAAAACACGACTGACAACGGAGCGAATTAAGAATTTTCAAAACAAATAAATAAATGCACATACCCGGGGAGTGTGAAACCTACTTTGTGAACCTAGTCAGAGAGAATTTGGTGGGATGTCTACAGATGGAAACTAATTTTCAATGCTTTTTACAATTAGGACAAAAACTAGTTCACAAAAGTTACGTTTGATTCCATCGACCAGAATTCTACACAAAATGACTCAAATTCCTGTAGGTCTTTCTCAAACTCATTATTGTTCTTTGTCTTTACATTAATATCTGCCAGTTCAATGTCGGATGTTTTTGCTTTGTCGTTGCCTTGTTCGGGTATGGCTGTGCTCGCCATGAGAAGATACGCCCGCTTGTTTCCATGAGGTAGCTGAAAGATAGCAAGAAGAAATCAAGAGGATATTTTCAAGTGAGGTCAGAATTCCAGCTTTTTAGAGAGAATCCGGAAAACGAACAATTGGTTTCAATGTTGGTCACCGTTACATCTACGGACTAGATCATTCAAATGAAAAAGGTGTTTTCTATTGAGGCTGGAATATAGCTGTATACAAACCTTAGTTATCAATATTTTTTGTTTCCAAATGCATGCGAACAACAAGTATCGAGCAAGAACCAATGAGCACAGTCGTTTTATTAATCTACCCCAGTAATACGTCGCAAAGAACAAACTTCAAGCTTAAATGTAAAGAATACCATCTTTCTCATACAAGTAAGAAAGAGAGATGGACTTCAACATAACGTTCTAGGCACAGTCTAACGGCATAGTTTACCGCCCAGGTGCTGAACAATCCACAGTTTGTCTGGTCTGAGAATTAATCGTTTACCCAAGCTTACAAGGGGACCCAACAATATCCGCTTTGTCAACTGGAGAAAACACAATGCCCAAACCTCTGACAACCATTATTGAACTATCTTGAAAAACAAGGAGATTTAGAAGTAACCTCATTTTTTCTTCTTTCGCCGATTATCCCAGAATTACATAACAAATGTATTAAAACGTAAGTAACTTCTCTTACGTGGGGTCATTTTTACCTACCTCATCAATGATAATATGTTCATAGTTGATTTTGCCATGAGGAATACCTCCATTATGAAGGTGTTGCAATGCTTTTCTCAGGTCTTCAATGATATCTTCTTTGTTCTCGTTTGTCAAATTAAAGTGGCGTTTTGAGATGAGAGTAGATAATTGGTAACTTCGGTATCTCTCCTTACCAGATGGAGCGATGACTCGATTAATCCTCATTGCAGCCAGAGCAGTTTTTGTGATACTGCTTTGAACTTGAAGGAAAAATTGTGATTTATCAACTTTTTAGGATAATTTTCTAGCTGAGTATTTTATAATTTGTTCTTTGAATATTAAAAGCAAATAGTCGTATCAAATTGGCTGAGTAAATATTTCTTCCAGTCAATGACCTTTTTGTCATTTATTCTTAAATTAGTTATAAGGCGACGTTATTATGTTTAAGCATAATATATAAATTGTAAAATAATTTGTTGTCTTTATCCTGTAGAAATCATTTATTCCCAAAGATATTATAAGCATAGATTCTAAATTCCTACACATGCACTGTTACGGAAATTGACTCCTCGTGGAGACGCAAATATCAGGACGGAAGTGTCAATTTGACATGCGCGCCGTTCTATTCGACGTTCTTCGTACGAAAAGAAGAACGCGTTACAGAAAATTCCATCGCTAAGAGAAGTTAGCGTTCTTGCACTTCTGCAATTCTAAACGCGCAGAATATATTTCTCTGTGTGTGTATCCGGAATACTTGGTGCACACTTGGGAAACAAACGCACTAGCTGATTCCCCGTTGTCAGCGCGTAAGAAATTAAACGCGCATATACAAGTGCGTTACCCAAAGATACCATAGAAACTGACCAATAAATAAATCTTTGAACATTAATCCAGTCATTGTGCTTTTATGTTCAAGTATACTTTTGTGGAATTCGGCCAGGAAGATATAAACTTCTTCTTGTGAGTGAAATTTGTTGAGGAGTTATACTTCTTACAATTTTACAATGTTTCGAAGTAACAAGTTTTAATACTTTAATTTGTAAGCCATTCATTTGCCTGCATGTTTTCAAAACGACTAAACAGTGATCAGCACTTCCACCCCGATATTTTGGCCTCCATGGGGGGTCAGAGTGCCATTTTATGTCTGGAATGTATGCTTATAATATCTTTGTTTATTCCAGACATAATTTAATAAAATAATTAAGTTTCCTTAGTAACACGTGAACAATGAAATACTATCTTGCTCGTTAAGGCCTGTTGTGACGTAACTGCAGTATACCGACAAACAGCTATTCCCATACAATACAAATTACCCGTGTCCTCCAAAAAGTGGCAAAGGAAATGTTGTTAAAAGTTGGGGAAACCAAGGTGTATTTAGTGATTCCATGCATTCTACATAATCAGAATTATTAATGCAATGATCACTCACCCGAATCACTAACGGTGGGAACCATCGCTCTCTGAATGGCCGGGGACGCGCTAGCAGATATTAACATTCGGTTGTCTGAGCTCGTCAGAGACTTCGGGAGTGACTTTTCTTCTACTTTACGGGCTCTCTTGATAAGAAAGGTGTACAGATAAGGATTAACAGCAGAATTAATTGGCAAAACGACTATCGCTGTCCACGCATAGACATCACCGGTGACTGCACTTGGGGTCAGGGCAAGGAATCCCATAATGATGATTGGCATCCAACACGCTAAATCCGATGCAACCAAGAGAGAGACTTTTAAAGCAATTTGCAGTTGTTCTTGTTTCATCTGCTCATCAGATTTACTAACCGACGTCGAGAATTTAGTGGATCGTCTTGCAATAATGAAAATGATTGTATAGCACGTAACAATCACAGTGCAGAGTAAAAGGCTGAGGATTATAAATAGAACAAATGAGTATACCCATCCACTCGGTCTATCAGATGTTATAGGAAGAGCTAAGCAGACACTGGAACGCCCGTAATAGTTCCCTTCGAACACAACCGCTGGTAAGGCACTTACAATGACCATTGTTGTCCAAATAAACAAACACACATTTAAAGCGGATCTCTCCCTTAATCGATGGGTTGACAACGGGTATAATACACTGTGACAGCGATCGAAGCTAATAACGGTAAGGAAGATTACAGAAGCAACACTACTTATCGTTGAGAGAAACCCCGCAAGACGACAGTAAAAGCTTGTCTGCCAAATGTCTGAAAAAAGTCCGTAACGGCCTTTGTAGCTGGCGTCGGCAATTGCAATCATCAGAAGGTAGCATCCCATTAAGAGATCGGCTATGGCTAGGTTCATAATGAGCATGGGTTGAGCAGAATTATTTTTCCTTTGGTCAGTGTTTCTTTTCTTGCATAGTCTCAGGACGATGACGATAATATTACCAGAAAGGGCACTGAGGGCCATGATCCATATAAGAACCTTCTGTGTGACTGATTGTATTAGATCCGTACAGCTAGAAAACTCGTCTCTAGGAGGGAGGCATTCGGTTAGAGTATCAGAATCTTCTAGGAGGCAGCAGTAATAGTTTCGATCTGAATGACTAAGAAAAATGGATACTTTAAAGTAAGTTTTACATGTGCAAAATCAATAAAACGCAATTATCTGCAACAAATCGTCCATTTGCGGTATATTTACAGTAATCTAGTACATAAGTGTCATGTATCTTAAAAAGTAGCATTAATAATGGAAGGACATTAAGGCTTAGCAAGAACCACAGTAGTACTTACAAAATTTGAATACTGTCTAGTCCATAGACAAATTCGGGATTCGAAGTGATAACATTTGAGTCTTGAAGAAAACTATTTAAGGAAACAAAATGTATAATCCTGTGAAACGAATGCTGATCTAAAACAAGTGCATTTCTCTACAAGTTTAATCTTGCCCTCGGTAATGGGTAATGGGAATAACACTAATCTTTTAAAACAGAATGACATTCAACATCAGGTAAATGAGATTTAAACTACTAATTAGTCATACTTAATTTTCATGTCGTAAGAGGGTATCATTCGAACATACCGTAGCACTTAAATGTTAATGGATAATTAAAACTGCAACAGCTACTAAATAAATGTTTCACTCCATAACTTACAGATATGTTAGTAACCGAAGACTTTGAAATGGGGATCCAGTAACTTTTGTCAAGCGATTTCCCCTTAAATCTCTGTAAAGAAAAGATGTTAGTTAACTTAAGTAATAAATTATTTTCAATGACTGAACAAATAATGCACCCCATTTAGCAGAATGTCAATCATTTATAGCAAATGATTTAAGGTGTATTACATGCACAAATAATTTTTCGGCTTTCTTCAAAATTTTACTCGATTATGTTGGTTTTGGAATAAGTCAAATATAGGATACACGAGGATGGAAAGGAGACCTTCAGGATAAACGAAAATTTTATATTCAAAACAACTTTAGTTTTATGTGAAGTAAGGAAACAAACTTAATGATTCTTCAGCTCAATTTTGTGTATATCGTTAAGATTTATTACAAAAGCGCAACTAAATGTAGGTAAGCACACGTGATGTTTTATTGACGATTTAAATGTAGTAGAATCGTAAAAATTCTTAAACTTTTAACTCTCATAGTATCAAGCCCTCTAAGTGATAAAAACTATTTCATCTTTGTTACCTAAGCTTACTAAATATACTAACTTATACATCGTACAACGTACTCACCATCACGCCGTGTATCTACTTACAATGTTTTCAATCGTGTTAGTCCATAAAAGGAATTCTGGTCGAGGGAGATGATTCCATTAAAAGAAAAATTTCTGTGAGTTAAAGCATACATTAAAACTCGTAGAGACGTTGCCATGTTTTTGTAAACGACAAGCCATATTTTTATTAGGTTTCAATGTTTAGTTATGCCAATGTGTAGGTACCAAAGTATTCTACAATCTGTAATTGCATGCCACACTTTTATAGACGACAAAGGCCTTTTCTGAGATTACCCCTTAACCTACTCTGTCTGATTCGTTCGTGAAATATATGCTCAGATCAGTGACACTCACATCGTAAAGAAAAGAAAGTTTAGACTGGAGAAAAGCTAGAAAATAAACGTTTTGGGGACATTTCGAATCATTTCAGATGGAAAACTCAGTCCTTCAAGAGTCCTTCAAGAGAGGTGAAACACGTTGTTTGGTCAAGCACATTATATTCTCTTTCGCCATTCTGCAAGCTATCAATTTGATGCAAGGATATTACTTCCATCAACCATAAAACTTACACTATTGTAAAGTAACCATCATGTTACACTAATGAATGTTCACCAGATTTATTAGCTTTGATAGTATTTAATGTGCAGAGCAAAATCACAATACGCACAATATTCGTAGGTTGTTGTTTGATTGGAACGTTCTATTTTCCAGGTGTGTTATCCCATTTCCAGAAAGATCTCTGTTGAATAGAAACAATATCCAAAGATTGAATTTCCATAAAATTTTTAAGTAAACGTTTTAATGTCCGTAAGGAAAGGAATTTTCTTCCCTAAACATTTTCAATTCGTGTTGCACTACTGGCTGGATATTTTACAGTTAAACATAGCTACATCGTGTGGATAATATTTTGGTAAAAAAAAATACCAAGAACCACTCTATTGAAGAGATGTGTAATATAAGAAAGCAATTCTGCGCTGTGGGCGATCTTAAATTTTAACTAAAAAGAGGGTACTCACAAGGTAAACAGAAAAGGGAATTTTTGAATACTGAGAAATGTTGCATCGTATATGGTCATCTCGAGATCCTCTTTTATTTGCCTCTTTATACGTTGTTTCAGTTGCAAATTAACAAGAAATCTACCCAGAAACAAACAAAAAAAAAAGATTCCTCATAAAAAAAATGGGTTGACTTGAAATGTGATGCCATCATCTAGTGAATGAAAAAGGTCCACGGTACTTCTTAACGTGCTTGAAAATGTAATTGCGATGTTCTGCAATCTACAAATATACTTGTTCGACGTCCCTTAAATGTTTCTGCAGTTGTCAAAAAAATACCTTTATTTTCATAAATTGCTAAACCCTTATAACCAGCGGTAAAAATACGTACATTTTATCTATAAGAAAGAAAGCAATATTTGATACAGAAGCATCCTGCCATATATATACGAATACGAATGAAACATTCTGTAAATGCCGTTAGTGTCAAATATATCTCTTGAGTGGAGAGCAAGTGCAAGAGAGTATAAATAAATGATAAATTAAACTGCTGAAGGCTTCTTTGCTTCCTAGCACAAAAATTTGAAAACTTTTTATTCAAACTTACAACTGCTTTATATTCTTTGGTATTGTTGACATTAAATTTGTACTCCAAGGAACACTCTGACATGAGTAAATTAGTCCAGAGCAAGCACAACCTTCAGGACATTCATTTCCTGCAAAACCAGTAAAAAAATTAACCAACAAAAAGAAATGAATAAATTTAATTGTTAAACGATTTGCGTGTGAGCTGACGGACACGATATTTTAATACAGGAATAATGGACTACTGTTCAGACTTGGCATATAGATTTGTATATTAAGAGGAAGATGCCTATTAGTTTTGATGGAGTCCAAGGTAATCTGACGTCACCAAACGTGAAACTATGAAAATCTTGTAAATTGCTCTTAAACACGATATCTCAAGAAAAGGAGGCCTTACCTCCAAATTGTGTCGCTTCGCGGTCAACGAAAAGGGATGGCTGAATGTTTATACCATTTCAAGGAGAACACCTTATACTTTTTCAAAAGCGTGATCTCATAAGTAATTCCAATTTTAAATACCTAATGACAGACTTGTGCGAAGGATATTGTGACTATAGGGTAATTAAAAACAGTTTACAATTAAGGTGTATGTTAATGGTTTAGTGGAAAGTGCTCCGTTTGTTCCCATTTTCACTTAACGAGTTCAAATCTAAGGCAAGCACTTATTTTTTTCAGTTTTTGTCGTGTTTCTTATTATTCTGTGGACATAAATTTGCACATTGAATAGGAGATTTTGTATTTTTTTATGGCATTTTAAATCACCAGAGGTCAAAAACTGAAAACACCTGATGTCACCCAAATTAGGAATCATGAATGCTCATCATACTTTGACTGTCGCTGCGTTATACTTAGAAAATTACTACTGTTGTGCCTGTTTTGTTTGGTGGAGGTGAAAGATCATTTCAAGTCCTTAGATCTCGTATGGTGAGAACCTTGAAACGATAAATCAAAAGCGGTAATCTTTACGGATATTATATTTCGCATTTGAATGCGGCATGACAAAATGTTTTCAATAATTTAACTTTTTGTTGTTGAGCAAAGGGTCAATTGAGATTAAAAGAGGGTAAACTGTGAAAACCTGGTTGGCAACTGTAAGGAATCTAATGCGCAGCAGGTGAACGACCCTTGTTGTCAAGTACCCCTTTTCGGTGGTGGTCAATGGACATGTAAGGTCTCCAGAGGTCAAATTGTTAAAACGTCGTTACACATGATATCTCAAGAGGATCACTTGAGGAATGAACATAATTACAACAAAAGCATTTCCTATCGGCAGGAAATCAGTAGGCCTTTGAGTTTTCTGGAATTTTCCACATCTGAAACTGAAGAGCATACCGCAGAAAAATTCGTCATCTTCCTCAGGACATTGTGGAATAGTATCACAAACATGTCGCTGGGCTAAACAACTTCTGGAACCTCTGCACTTATAGGCTCCTTGGCATGAATAATTCTCTGAGGAATTACAAATGTATATAATATTATTACAATTTAAGATGGAACGTACATAATGAAGTAAAAAACATGATAATATGCGAATTTGGGACTATTATCATGGGCTAAATGATACCTTACGTTTTCTTTACAAAATTGCAAAAACAGTTGCTGAAATTTCGGGGGTTGAGGGGGTCTTGCTTCTGGTCAGTAGGTTTCATTGTACTAGATAATTCTATGGTTCATTTTTATTGCTTTTTGTTTCTAAATTTCAGACTTGCTTTAAAGCATTTTGATTCATTGGACACTTTGAATTAAACATTATTTAGTAACACAGTTACTGAAACACAGTGCAGATATTATTAACTTTCCAAGGGTTATTGCTACTAATTATTTTTAATGGAAAAATCAAAATCAAAGTATATACAGCTAGAGAAAACGACATGAATATGTTAATGCTACCACTTGGACACAAATAGTGCTTCATACCACAATTTACTTCGTCTTCTCCTCCAGGGCAGTCTTTTTTAGCATCGCATCTGTAGTGTTGAGGAATACAGTAAGAATTGGGACACTTGTAGAAAAAATCAGGACAATCAAAGAGGTCTATGTGAGAGAGAAAAAGCAACATTTACAAAGCATGTCATGGAAAAAATGATTACAAGCTAATGTTGTGAGGGGTAATTGTTATGTAAAATATCATGAGCAAATAAGAAAGTTGGTACAAGAGAGCGTTTTTTTTTTTTCAAATTGCCGCTGTGACATTTTCTGTTAGGCATTTCATCATAGCAAGTAACCTATGTACATACCACTATTGCAGTCAGTAAAATTTAGCGAACTAGGTGGTTGTAAGTGTATTATAACAACAAAACTGTGTTAACTTTTTTCTAGATTATATAAATTTAGCAGATTCAAGACAAAAAGCTCAATAAGCAACTCTAATCATAGATAAAATTTAGTGAACAATATCAAAACAATTGTAATGAACTGTTTAAGGGAGCTTTCCAGTCTTCGGCTATGACACACCCAGAGATCACCGTTGTCACAACATAACATTAACATAACTGGTAAAAGTTTATTGTCAGTTGCTGTGCTTTCAAAATCAATGACAATAACTTACCACAGTACTGCAGATGGGTAAGGTCTCTGCAGCCTTTAACGATTCCATATTTATCGTGGTCCATCAAACAAACTGTCATTTTGTCAGCACACGCTCCATTTTTGCATAAAATTTGCAGGCTGGCATCACAAGTAAAGTTTGCTTGTAAGTAGTCTAAAATTTAATTTAATTGAGAAAGAAATTTATTAACGTAAGATTGTTTTGTTAGATTCAGTCAATTATGCAAAGAGTGTAATTCTCTGTTGAAAATATTTCACTTGCAATTGTGATTATGTGATTGGATAGCTACAATAGAACTGAGGGAATTCAGTTTGTTGAATTACAACTGTTAGAAACAATCTATCGCATTGTTCTCTGAGTAGGAAGTTGAGTTAAATGAAGAGCATCCGAATGTAATGAGGAATTGAAAATAAGCTGTAGTTAATAATTTTACATTATTATGTTTGTGTTAATTAAAGACGCAAGGTCTGCCAAGCACTTAAGCCTGTGTTTAAGTAAGCATTGAATAAAATGCCGCGCATGAATGAAGAATACACAATGATATAGAAGGCAAACATTTTGATTTTCAGTATATGATGATATTTCAAAATAATGCTACCATGTAGTCTTGTATTGTTGATCATGATAATTACGTATGTCAGTAACAAAAACCTATCCTTAAATCATAAGGACTTGCACGCAACTAGAGATAAAGACACAGGTGACTTATCACCGATCTCGTAGCCAAGGAAAAGGGGATGAGTTTCCCCGGAATAAATGTCGCCCCCAGATCAAGAATCACCATTAATTCTCCCCCTCCCCCCGAAGAATACTTCACCCCCTGGAACCCAGTGAAAAATGGGACGAAAAATTACTGCTTTTGAACCATTTCTTCCAAAATCTTTCAAAATCGTCCTGCCGTTAAAAACTGTCATGGACAGCTGTACATTCCAGTATTGCTGCCTGGAATATTCCATTGTAGAACAGGAGCCATAATAACCTTCAAGGTTTCTTTGTGCTATGAAAGATACAACTAAATTCGTCCCTCAGCAGTAAGCGGCAATTATAAATGAGACCTGTAATAAATCCCCATTTCAAGGTGAAACAGTCGTCTAATTGCGCAATGAAACATTCCTTTCTTCTTAACATTGAAAGAATCTTCCAAAGGCAACGATTTTTCCTACCGAAATCGTCCAAAAGGCCTGGGACGAAATTGGGAGACGAAAAAACGTCTTGCAGAATCTCCAAAATTGTCCCATTTTTCACTGGGAAGCTTTCTAGCCCTTCTTAAGTACATTGTCTGGCAACGGGCCAGCTTACCACAACTTTCTAGCTCGTCTTCAAAACTCCCACCAGGGCAGTCCCTTTGGCCATCACAGTAGCTTTGAGTCGGAAGCCAATATCCAGAAAAACACTGAAAATTATCTTGCGAGGTTACTGTTAATGTAAAAAGCGGATAAAATATGAATATATTATTAAATTGAAAAATAAATGTGTGAAATGGATGAAATTAAGTGGATGAAATTTCACCATTTCAGCAAACTGTGTTTTAGTGTTATACTGTGTTCACTGATTTGTAAATAACCAAATTGTGCATCCTTTATCCTTTAAACAGTCCCTGCAGGGAGCTGTAAGAGATGGAGAAACAACGCTTGTTTCTCCTTTAAAACTAGGTATTTTACCGACACTTAAGTTAAGCTATGCATTGTCTGGTTACCGACCGAAATTCCTCAGAAATGTAGAGGTAAGGCAGTGAAGACAATTGTTCTTGTCGTCTGCTACATCTGACAGGGCCCATAGGATGATTTCACCCATTGGTATTACATTGCCAGCCGTCAAGGAGAGTAAAATTTATTTCATCTTGTGTCGCCAGGTCCCACTCTTAAAAAGGGTGCAGAGTATCTTTACGCCACTTTTTTGCAATTAGATACATTTTCCACTATTTCAGGAACAATCCGGAAACGTAAGAAATGCCATCAATGAAATTTAGGCTCCTATGGGTTACCAAAGGAATATTTTCCTTACTCAAGAAAGAAGTTAGAATAATAATAGAATTACGTAACTTAAGTGTGCGTGTACACCCGTTTTAATGAAAACGGTGACAACGTTTCATATTAATCGGCTGCGCAGTTATCTTCAAAACATTTTCTTGACAATGATCTTTGTTTCACGATTACTGGTTTTTGAAAGAAGGGGATCGTCGTTAAGAAGGAAACTCAACAGCGGCTAAACAGTATAGAAGAAAGAAACTTGTCAATCAAATTTTGGTACCTGAAAAGGACTAAATTATTCTCAAGTACATATTGTCTAGCAGATTTGGTCGATGTTTCTCAATCTCTTACAACAGTCTCTGTATCACTTACATCTACGCGGAAGGTCACTTAGAATGTTAACTGTTTCATAAAAAGGTGAGTAGCCTGCCTAGTGATAAATAGTACATCTTATTTGAACTGAAGCAGTATCTGGAATTTGTTGACTCGAAATGTTACATCAGAGAAAATTAAGCTGACTTATCCCATTTTTGTATGAGGCTAATAATTTTCAATTCGTGACATCATGTTGATGCCAAATAAGTTTTACCTTTGTTTGAACTAAAATACTTTGCTTTGAGGAGATTTTTTTGGTATTTGTTTAGGACTTGAATCCTTCTGCCTTACTGGTAGAGTGTCTTTGAAAGGGTGCCCCAAAACCACTGACAAATTCCTTTTCATATAAATGTAGGCTAATCTAGGGTGCTGGTTAAGGAGAGGTGAGATTCTAGAATATTCTGGACTTTCTTTTTCTTCCTCCTTAAATAGAGATAGGTCTAAGTAAATGGTAGGAGGTTCAGAACCAGTTTAACTGCCAAAGGGTGAGGGTTTCTCAGCACTTGTTTAGTTCATATTAGTTTTTACTTTACCGTATTATTTCACCTTGACCGTATTAAAATTTGAATGAGAAAAGTCTCAGAATACACCGTATTCGAGTGAATAACTACTGTGCTTATATTTAATAAAGGATATCTTCAAGGAAGCATACAATATCTCATTTAATATACCTTGTGCCTTGTGTTTTTAAGTCTGGACTTGTGCTGTGAGACATATACCATTCTCACAACGTAACTCTATCACGACTAAGTGCGGTCCCTCATTCAAGGGTGTTACACCGGCCGGTAAATGAAAACATTTTGGTAGAGAAACCTTAACTTCTGTGACTGATACGCATCGACGTAAGTTTCCCGTGACGAGCCGTTGTCTAGTCTAAAGACCTGAAAAGTCTTGCTGGACTTAACCCAAATGTTGGACCGGCCGTTGCTGACCGTCGTAACGTTGAACCCAATATAGGCTATCATTTGTTATTATTAAAAAAACACGAACATCTAAACAAGTATATTACATTTCTGGCCATTTCTGGCCAAATTCAAGGCAGGGACTCCCTGTTATTTAAAAGCCCCCAGGTAAAATCTGTAGTTCAACCAGGTCACTATAGGACTAACCTCTTCCAGCAATTTGATGGTATATTTTCATGTATACCTATATGCTCGAAACCAAGCGTATGTTACAAATAACCAACTAAAGGTGTTTTTCGTTCAATAACTTTTTTAGGTGTAATAGTGTAGTAAATATATTGAAATTTAGTACAAACAACTACATTATAACCATAAAAAGTTCATGACAATTTTTACCACAGAAAGACTCATCCGATCCATCAGCACAGTCTGGAATGAGGTCGCACCACTTTTCAGAGGGAATGCACTGTTTATTCGTACACTCTGCCTCATGTGATTCGCATGTAGGATATTCTGAAATATAAAACATCAGACAGCTTGAAATTCTTTATCCAACGAGTTTATTGACCCAGTGTGAGTTGATGGTAAGTTCATCTCTATTTAAAAACGGAGGACAATGCATTTGTTTAGGGAGAGGTGGCTGGGTTTACTATGGCTTCTACACTTGCACACTTTTATTTTGCATTAAATGCAATGTTAATAACTCATTTGAAAAATATGATAAAGGGTAAACTAGTTTCCTACCACAATTTGTCTCGTCACTGTTGTCCGGACAATTGTTGACAAAATCACACGCAAACGATATTTGTATACAGGTGCCATCATTGCACTGAAAGTTATTCGGTAAACACTCTTCCACAGCAACTGCCAACATAAAAAAAAAACATGTCTGAAACCTCCCCCAATTAGGTGCTTAAGTTGGTTACGTAACACTTAAGTCAACAACAAAAAATATAGAAAGAATTACAAGCCATGAAGTCTTAAGAGGTTAATTGTAGGCATCTGCGAACTGGATCGTTTTAAAAGAAAACTGAGATCTTCAACTGAAGATCTTCAACCCCATGCATTCTTTCCTACCATTCGTTTGCAAGCACTCTTTTTGAAAGTAACTTTACTCATACTTTAGGAACTTAACATGTATCTGCCTTTATAATCGTTCTTTGTGACCATTTCGATTATTGCTTGAGCGCACTTGGTTGTCTCATCTCCCTCAAATATGTGAATCTGTCTGTGAGTGTCTGAGTGCTAGAGTGCATGTGTGCGTGTGTGCGTATGTGCGTGTGTGGGTGTGTGCGTTTGTGTGAACAAGTAAGTATGCCGCAAACTCCTTCCGAACCGTTAGTCTGATGAATCGTAAATTTAGTGGGTATGAGCCTCACTGTGTAAACTTATGTATATATGAGTAATTTATAGCGTCATAAGTTAAAATCAGGTTTACCAGGTCAAACTAAAAGTTGGTCCATTCCATAATTTGCCCATCAGTACGGTAGAAATAATAATGAAACCACATCATATGTTCAGATTTATTAAAAATACTTTTTGTGGTTTTCAGATTTGGGCTAAAGGTGGAATGTATGTCAACTGTCAAATTGGTCAAAATGTTATGTGAAATATCAAATTTGCATAAATGAAAAATAATGTATACTATTGTTCCAAAAATGGCGGAGGAAAAGACGTGAACTTAAATTATTACTTGCATAGAGTAGTCTATCTACAAAACGTATCTCCACTGCCATGATTAGCAATTATCACCTTCATTATCCTTCATTTTCGTTGAACACCCCACCTCATCGCTTCTATCTTGGCAATCAAACACAAAATCACAAACGAATGCGGTGTTAAGACATTCACCTAAACCACAGCGGAACTGGGATGAGCTACAGTTCTGGAAGAGATCTGGCCATGAACATTAAAAATTAAATATAAAGAGAGACAATCGATCATACTTTTCATATTACTGTTTCTAACATCGTTGTCTTTTCAGATTGTACATAAAGAAAATAGTCAGGTCCCCGATGTCATTTTACGAGATAGGCCTGCCTAGTTTGATTTTATGGCATTTTCTGAATAATTCGGGTACGATGAATACCAAAACGCAGGGATCCATTTTTTCCGACATGATCAAAGTCGCCATTCTGAAATTCAAAATAGCCGGCATTTTTTTACGGAAAAAATGACCATAACTTTCTTCTTCTAGAAGTTATAAACATGACTGCGATGACTAACCCCAAACTTGCTATACCAACTAACCCATTGGTCATATCGCCGCTAAGCCTTAATGGTGGCCATGTTGAACTTCAAGATGGCCGCGATTTTTGTTAAAGACAGACAGTCATCACCCCAAAGTATATTTTTAGTGTATGTATATCAAAATTCTCAGTTGGTGACTGCTCTTTGATTGACATCAAAGTTTGAAAATTTGAAAGATGCAGAGTAGCTCACATTCCACACAAGGCAGAGAGAGTACTTTTATTACATTTTATAGCCTTGTATGCTCACCAGGACATGGCCTTAAGCAATAAAACAGGTTTATTCTTGCACAAGGAAGAGCCTCATACAGTTATGGGAGGAGCTAGAAGATGCATAGTTGGGAGAATTGGAACTGTCTGGGATCATGAAAATCCCCCTTTAAGATCGCTCTGAAAATAGTAGACCATGGGCCAAAAGCACTGCACGGGCACCCCCTACCCCCACAACTCTCTGACCCAATATTTTTCGGAAACCTTTTGGTCCCCTGAACACGAAATCAAGTGGTAACAGAAAATATTTTGGGTCTCACTCATTCAAAATGGCTGCCAAAAACAAAATGCCGGCAAAAATTATGAATATTTTGTATTAAATAATAATAAAGAAAATATTCCTGGAAAATATGTTTCAGACATCTACTCTTAAAATATGGTCATATTTTAGGACCAAAATTCCAAAATTAATTTTAGGGACTGTTTTGGTGGGATTCAGGTCAACCAAGATGACGGAAAAGTAAAATGGTCGTCAAAATGAATGAAAGATTTCCAAAAATTATCTTAAAACATTGTAAATTTTCACGATCCTAATTCATAATGATGTCAATTAATATTTTACAATTAAGGCTGAACTTAAAAATCCTTGGCACAATAGTACTCTCCAGCCAATATGGCGGAAAAGCACCGAAAAGAGTAAAAACAATACAGAAAAAAATTCCCCGTGAAAATAAGAAAATAATTAAAAAAAATACAAAAAAATCAGAGTAAATAATCATTAAAAATATATTTCGATGGAAAATCTTTATAGGAAATTGTACATAAAATTCAAAGCATGATGTCAGATATTTTATGCAGGACCTCAGCCTAACCAGGGTGGCGGAAACAACAAAATGACCGCCAAAGTAAAGATCTTTATGTAAAATATAATATGAGAAGTAGTCACTAAAAATACTTTTGGCACAGTTGCCCTTAATATCTGGCCATATTTTATGATAAATAATCCATTTTGTTCTTAAACAGTTTTTTGGAATTCAGGTCAAACAAGATGGCGGAAAAACAAAATGGCCGCCCATGCAATAATTGTGTCAATATATTATAATAATGAGAAATGTAATCATTAAAAATACTTTTGGCACAGATACACCTTACTTCTGTCCATATTCTGTTGAAAGTATTCAAAAGTTATTTTTCTATATATTTTTGGCAGCAGTCAGGGCAACCAATGTGGAAATAGCCAAATGGTCGGCATTGATATTGATAGCCAAATGGTCGGCATTTCTTCTTTTTTTCTTTCCTTTTTGTATTATTATTATTATCATTTTTTGTTTTCTCTTTTTCTAAGCCTAATCCTAAGTTTTGTGTAACTTCTCTTCATATTTCTGTACTTTTAGGGGCCAGACTAGAAAAGTCTCTTAACTTACTTCTGGTCCCTCTCCCTTCTCATCCCTTCATGTACTATTAGTACTGACAACATTCTTTAATATCGTTCTGTATATGTGTTATTAAATTGTATCATTTTGATTGTACATATCTTTTGTAATTATGAGAAGGAAGAAATAAACTGAACTGAACTGATAAAACGATAAAATATTTTATAATAATAAAAAATAATCCTTAAAAACTATATTTCTGACAAGTGCTCTTATTTTTTGACCTTAATTTGAGGTATATGATTCAAACTTATTTTTCAGAACATGACCTCAGTAAATAGACGTGCAGAATGCCAACTAAGCTTAGTCTTCTAAAAGTATGTTTTATGCTACTTTGATAGCTTTGTATTCAGTATAGTGATTCCAAAACTTGATAGCGTGGTTCACTGGATTTCTTCGATATTTGTAAACTTATATCTACAATGGAATAGTCTCTGTGACAAGGTCAACATATTACATGGCATACAAGTTACCAGTGCAAAACACGATATTATCCGCCTTAGTTTCAAGTAAAGCAACATAGTTTTAAGACAATCTAAGGTTGGAAGGTTTTTCTTACCAGTTGCATCCCTACCACAAAGGATAAAAATATCCTCAACTGAACATGATCCATGACTAACTTGAAAGGTTCCAAGTTGCTCCCTCTCGAAGCATAGAACGTTATTAGTGATGTTGCTTGCTATTACTATTATTCCTATGTAAGCTGCATCCTCGGGAGTATGCCAAACGTAAGATAAGTAGTATTCAAACTTTTGCAGATTTAGCATCAGAAAGTGAAGTGAAGCTGTTCCTCCACCACTTGGACAGAGATCGTTAACTTCAACTGAGTGTACTAAAGGGACAAGCTTTACACAGATCTCCCCGAAGAGATGGTAACCAATGTTACAGGCTGCAGTGAGATAAAAGAAGTCGATGATTGTTCTTATTTTCATTTGGAGATAAATTAAAAGTAAAATCCATCAGGTTTTAAGCTTTTCAAGTTTGTACTTACCCTAGAAATTTGGTTGCATACGGGAAATATACAACAGTCAACCTGGCTTAGATTCGTATCTTCTTTTATCTTTGTTAATATTTCTTTCAAATAATGTAACAATATGTTTGTTACTGAATGAATTAATCCATACTAAATGTTTTTAAATATGTTGCCTTTTGTGTTATATGTTTCTGTTTTTGCAAATCATAAAAGCCAGTTACAAGAAATATAAGAGAAAGTTTTGTATCATTTTACTTGGAAATGTTGGAAGAAGTACTTAATGTTGCATTACAAGACTTAGCCTACCATGAGTTCTCAAATTCATAGGAGTGTAGACAGCATACGAGTCATCTGGAATAAAAAATAGTAAAATTGTCAGACTTTATTGTTGTGCCATCAGAAGGTACTCAGTAACATTGCAGATACTGGTTTTATGATACCAAACAATTTAGACAGTCAATGATTACGTCAAAAACGTTTTTTTAATATCTGTTTTCAGCACAACCCAATACATGGGGGTAGTACGAGGTAATGAAACAACTTTGAGAAGCAGTACTTTCACATGTTGCTGCTTATTTTCTAAATATGCATAAATGAAATGGAAGACATAGGGACTTAAATACCACAAGAGCTCACCTGGATGAGAAGCTGGTTTGGAGCATATGAAACTATCTGTGGTTCTTTCAGCACATGGAATTTCAAACCAGTTGTCAGTAGCTCTAAAACTTTTCATTTGAATAGCAGTGCAAGCTTCTGTTCTGCTCCCCTCTGGTTGCATGTTTAGGTAATCGCTTTAAAAAAGTAGTGCAAAAAATTTATGGTAGAAAGCAAATTTATTCTTTATGTTTTCTAATGTCTGGTTTGCTCTACATCTGAATCATTTCTCAGTTACACTACAATCAGCTCTCCTTGGTACAGGAAGATAGCTCCAGTTTCCACAGCGTGCTTCTAACCAAAAATTCTCTAATGCAAAAATATTTCTCAAATCCACATTAAATTAAGCTAACGGGGACTGGGGGAAAATGACAGAATACTCTTTCAGCAAATCCATTTGCTGAACACAAAACCTCAAACTGTCACAAAGTTACATCGATACTTTATACTGCATTCACATGTTGACGAAAATTCTCATCTTGGGTTTCTGTGTTTGTGTGTTGGGTTTTGCCATAATGCTTTCTTTCGACAGAATATTATTTGCCAGGTACGGACTTTAAAAGAACCTATCTGACCATACAATAACTTATAGTTCTAACATGCTCAAAGCACTTACTGAGTTTTTCACAAGACTCAGTTTCGAAAATACAGATGTCTGAACCCCTTTGTACATTGTGATACATCCACATAACCAAGTATGAGTGTATTCTGTGATCCCTATTTTGAATCACAATGCTGAAAAGGTTTTGTTGATGTGACTTCTGCTGAACTTTCTAAGCATTCAACAAAACCAACAGCAACAGGATTCTTAAACTTAATAACCTTTACAAACAAGCTGCGAGGGAAACTTTCCAGTACCACCACACATTTGAAAAAGCTGTATGTAACTGTTGGTAATTGTTCTGCTATGTGAAGATTTGAGCGGTTTCTCTGATCGTTTGCATGTCAGCATGGAGCTGTATCCTCAATATACAGTTGACACAAATTCTTAAAGTGTAATGCATTCACTTGCCTAACCACACTTTGAGCATACCACAAAAAGTGCAAACACAAATATGTGATGGTGCACACAATGTGTGACGAATGAGGTAACGTAGGAAATGCATGGAATGGAAACGCTTGGATGAGCGAGGTGCTGGATGCAGAATACAATAAGTTTTTTGCGACACAATAAAGTAATTTCTAGTTGCTTTGCTTGTAACACTTTGCGCTGTCTTGCCTCGTGTGACCATTTGTAAAAGTAATCCCTACTTGCACCCAAATTGTTGAGATGTGTCGATCATCCAGGACAAAAGTCCAACTTGCTTCGCATACCACATGTGCTGCCTCCTGAAGGTCATTCGTTTTTGTTTTCCGTTTTACACATATTACCACATTTGATCAAACTTGTTCACATGTGCTTTTTGCAAGGGTGCTATATGTATCACTGATACTAAATGTGTTACTGCGTATAAAGGTTTGTCATGCCTTTCAGATGTAAAATCAGATTATTTTACACGTTTCCACATTTTAGACCTTAGTAAATGCAGATGATTTCAACCTCAGCAAAAACATGTCTTGAAATATCAATACATATATATATGTATATAACTTCTAACTCAATACGAAATATAACTTTTAACTCACTATCTCCGTGAATACCAGTCAGTATAGCTCAGTGGACTTCCATCAGTCCATCTGTAATCATCCATTTCAGGATCACGAAAGAGACCTAAGAACCACAATGTGAAAAGTGTTCTTACATAAAGTAACGTCACAAAGTGTTTTTATGCATTGTTTATTACGGTAAAATTCTTTATCACAATATACTTTCTCCCAACCTCTTTTACCATTTCAAACAAAGAGCTATCACTGTATCATGAACATCTTTTCTTGAGAAAGTAATGTAAGTCATGCATTTAAATGGAAATAGTAATATATCTTTAGTCATGTTCAATGACACCATTAACGAGGTTAAAGAATATCGTGTTATTCCATTCAGTAACTGTCAGTAAAACATAGTACTGAATTGTCTTGCTCTTCAGTGATATTTTCAATAAAACATCTCACTGTTAAAAGTTATTTTCACATCTCAAGCAATCTCACATCTCAAAGCTATCGAAAGGTAAAGTGGAATGATCCTCACCGATATAGAAGGTTGTTGGATTGTGGTTTCCATTGAGGATGAGACTATGAATAAAATTCATTTCTGCTTTATTTCTAATTGAAGCAAGGTTAGACGACTCAGTTTCATTAAGACAAGATAATAGAGCCTCTGTCCATCTTAGAAAATTGTCTTCACTCCTGATAACGAAGCACCGCCTGTCAAACAGGTGCCAGCCATCAGGACATGTGTAGCCTGTAAAGTAACGACGTAAGCACATAAATGCGTTATTAAAACATACCAGTGATAGCTATAGCTGTGTAAACAAGCAGTTAACAACAGCGGTGCAAAAGAAAAATGTAATTTGAATAACTTAATCATAAGCATTTAAACGAGTTACTGAAGTTGATAACTATACTCTAAAACACACTCCAAAAAGAGTGTGCCCCGTGACCATTCTTATAAGATTGAATTTCGCCTCAATGGAGTGACGATTCACTCAAAGAGAGTGATCCTTCACACACATGGACTAAAATATCGCTCTGTTTGGGGTGAATTTCACTCCACTCCGGTTGAAATTCACTCTTGCTAGGAGTGGTCTTTTGGAGTGAATTACGCTCTTTTGTTTTTAGAGTGTAACTATGGTCACTTGATAACCAAAGAAAAAAGCTATTTTCCCCCTTCGCTGTCTTTACAAAAATTATTTCTAGCTAAAGGTTGAAACTCTGCGAAGTTTTCATCATTGTGGTTGCTTATAAAAGCCGACGTGTTCTTGATAGCCTGGATTTGTGAAACGTTTAATTTTACTTACTAGATATGTTCTAAAGATACCTGAATCACTGCCCAGAACAACAGGAGTAGATGAAACGAAAGTCCTCTCTTCGTAAGCAGCAAGGAAATAAACATTAAGATGTGATATTTGTACGTCTATGGCATTTCTCTCTGATATGTAAACAGGCAATTGATGATGTACTAGGCCACATAACTGGACATTTCGACTCTCTTCTTGAATCAGCACAAAGTTAATGTCACATGCAGGACCGTCTTGCACGTTGATATCAATGATTTGGAAATATATGAAAGACTTAGGGGAAGTTTTAATCTTCCACAGACATATTAGTGGCTCCGAGACTAGAAGTGGATAGCTTGGACTGGCTACGTATGCACGAGGAAAGGTGCACTCTGTTAAGCTGCAAATGTCTTCCATCCCTTCTTTTGGCTCCAGTCTACATCCTGGGGTATCTGTAACAAAGGAAAATGCTAAAAAGTTTAGCTAGCTACACTTTTCGAAAGTGTAACACGTAATAGTCTGCAGTTTCTCATACAAACGCAGCTGAAAATGCATCTATTGAATTAAATTAGAAATGTTGTATAGAAAAATTTATCAAAAGGTTGCATGATGTTTCTTCTTACTTAATTGTTACGTTTTACTAAGTATAAGGACTTAATGCGAGGCATGACTGGTTGTCAAAGCAATGCATGCATAAAATATCATCAGGAATTGTCAGGAATACTAGAAAAGATAAGTTCTTTGTGTCCATTAAGACATGTTCTTAATAATTATACATACGCTAGTTTATCTCACTCATTAACCTATTTCAAAATTTCCTTTTTGCACTTCAAAAAATTCATCTTTATATGTATGTGTTTTGTCTATCTATTGTTGTCAATCAAAGGTCTCACAAATTTCAAACTTCTTGCAACTTTTAGGTATAATTACCCTCCAATTTACAATAGTCATGACTTCACCAATCTATGCCAAGAATGCAGAAAATACTATCATGCCTTGGGAAGATCTATTAAGTGTATTTAGTTTCATAACATCCGTCGGCTGAAAGACTGGACGGACATTTACAGTTGTTGAGCAAAGTAACGAGTCATATATCCTTACAATACGCAGTTTACGTGACAACCGAAACACCGTCTTCAGGTTCGGTGAGCTTTTTCTGTAGCTCGCAATACACTTTGACAGTTTTCTTAACAAACTATAGGCAGAAAAGATTATCCACTGAGCTCAAGGTGATAACAATCTACAAACATCAGTTAGCTGACATCTAAGAAGTCCGAGATTTGTGCAATAATTAATGGCGAACTATCATTAAATTATTGTTGTTATGAAGTATTTTGCATAGTATTAGCGATGAACTTTAGAAGCTTGTTACTAAATTGGGTTATATTTCACACAGGACTAGGACTGATTAAGTAATTACACCTGTGCCAAAATGAACAAATAAAACCAGCGGGTATAGGAATCACCACTGGATAGGAAACTGTTGATATTAACTTTGAGATTTGCCAATTACTTTAACGCTAGTACATTATCGTCTCAGGGTTAACTGGAGTTGGGTTTATTTTTAAAGTAATAGTTTCTTGATGAACACCTTTTAAAACTTTCATTAAGAAAATCAGATGAAAAACAGGTGATGCAAAAAGCTTCATCAAGAAGGTTGACAACGGCTCGCTTTTTTTTTTTTGACGATGCCTCTAGCCGCCTAACAAACCAGACACCACTACAGAATCCAAGGGGGAAAGGCTTCCTGTTCTCAAGGACCAAATGTATTGAGTGGACATGTTCAGGTCTTGTAAAAAAAATTGAGTTTCCAGACGAATAGTCTTGTTGCGCTAGGAAGGATAACTTTGGATCTGTCTGGTATAAGTTCTAATCTATGACTAAATATATTTTACGCTGAAGAAATATTGGAGATGATTAGTCTTTCTCCTGTGGAAAAACTTTTTGTTTGGGCTTGATAAAATGTGACAAAAGAAAAGAAAAACAAGGTAATAAAGATACCCGTAGTCTCGTAAATAGCATCAAAGCCGCCAGATTGCTGATTCAGACCTGTACTGTATGAGATGATCAGTTTGTTTGTCTCCGAGATGGTCCAGGCTTTTGGGTGTTCACACAATGTGGAAAAAGTGGTTTCATCCAGTAACTGTGAATTGGATTGCTGTCTTGAAAATACCTTAATAAAAGAGTTTTGAATACAAGGAATGGCGACTTCTTGGAAAGTTAGTTTGACAAACGATCCTTTTGGTAACTGTATTGTCCAAACACACGAATAATATGGTGGAAGAAACTCGGGAAAATTAAAGGTTTGCAGTTGACCCTGAGGTTCTGTAATGTTAAGTCCACTGGATTCGCAGTACACATTGCATTTCTGTAAGGAACAATCTAAGAACAGAAATAAATAGAGGAAAATGAAGTCATTTGGATTAATTATCATATGCAAACATGGGCGTCCGCAGAAAATATTTTAGGGGACAAAACTTTCAATTGATCAAATCAGGAGAACTTTTCACTCGCAGAAAAGAACTTAATAATGTTGACGTTTATTACAGGGGTGTAACCAGGTATTTGCCGGGTCTTGGACGAAACCTGTAGGCAAACTATCTAAGCGTAGCGTCGCCATAGTTTGGCCGAAATGCCTCCCAGATCGCTAAAAATGGCACTTCCCAGGTCTTGTGAGAATGCATCTAATCATATTCTATTTTGAAAGCTTATGTTTTGGAAATTTTCTAGCGTTATCATAAAAAATGTCGATGTTACTTTTTCTTCAGGTTTTTTTTAGTTTTTGATTTTCCAGGGAGCAAGTGCTCCCCCTCCTTATCCCCTTCCGGACGCGTATGTATGTAAATATAAAATTTTTTTCTTTGCATAAGGACAGAGTCAAATCCAGGCAGGATCTTATCAAAGATTGCAAAATTGTCAACCGTTGCCTAACTGCTGTGTGAAAAGTCTATATTGTGATAGAAATAGTGACAATACATATAACTTTCAAATACTCAAGCACCTAATCAGGGGTGGCGCTAGGATTTGCCCGACAGCCCAAGCTCCCCGACGGGGGTAACAACCTCATGGCCCGACAAAAGCGATGAGTTGCCAAACGGACGACAAACGTAAGATTTTTGAAAAAGTAAAATTTTGAGTTTTTTTTTTTCAAAAATTGGAAAATTTGGGGGTGTTATTGAAGAAAACTTGAAAATGTTTAGGTTTTTGAAAAGTGAAAAATTTGGGGTCTTCATTGAATCTGTGAGCAAAATTAAATAGGTCGTCGGGACACCTAAAATTTGTTAGGATTACAAATTAAATCATGTACGGACTAAACTCCCCGACGAAATTGAAAACTTCATCGACGAGGAGCCAGCCTTCCCCGACGGTTGTAACAAAAATGAAGTTCATTTGAATTTTTCCATCAATAAAAGATACTCTATAAAATAATATTATTATATCCTCTTTTAACAAAGGATACCTTAGGTCTAACAGTGTAAGTCAAATTCATCACATTTATAAGTACACAGCTGCGGTATTGTTTTTAGAATATGTACATGCTTGCGAATTACAAGCCTTACAAAGTCAGATAGCTTAAACAGCGTGTCGTTTACCTCGTCACAAGAGAGATTGATACCGAATCGTAAGTTGCTAACAAATTGATATACTTTTTATGCTAAGGGGACAGAGCTTTACACGAAATTGTAGTACAGACATTAATAATCCGTGGCACATTCTATGCAACTGGATACTTGAAAACTTTTTACTACTAGAACTTAAGTCAAAATTGTATGTGAGACTGTTAACTTACCTCTACCCTCATACAATAGTTGTAAAGTGAGGTATCTTGGAAGGTTACGTCGAAGCTCTCCGATTTGTAAAGTTAATGTTACATGGTTAGTAACGGATTCCAAGTTAAAACCAAACAAGTTTCCGCAATATTCTCCCTGCATATTTCTCCCTCCTGAAATCAAGTTCTCCCATAACGTTAGTTTGTCAAGACATCTCCCACCATCATTTAAGCGCAGAATGATGTTAACAAAGTAAATTCTGTGTAGGCAAATAGAAGCCATCGGTTTTCTAAAATTTTAATCAATACTTTTGAAAGTATAATGGCAGTAGCCTCATAATATATCTTCTTACGTTTCATCGTAGGTATTATAAAGTTTATGCCAAGTGTATGTTGTAGGTATAATCCTCGAAAATTCCAAAATTTAAAAGATTAAACCGCCTACCATCGAAGTGTGGCGCTCCCCATTGGAAATAGCTAGTTCCCCGTCGGGAAAATTTTGCAGTTTCGTCTGAAAACCTTCAATACCTCCATACGTGTATAATCTCGCCATTGGGGCCCCAATGGCGACCTGGCAGAAACTCAGGATAACCCAAAATTTTGATTTCTTTAAAGAAAGCCATTTTCACAAATTTTTTGTGTGAGTCATCCTTTCGGAAACTCTTCAAATTTGTCCAGATTCCAGGCCGCCGACCCCAGTCAAGCAGCGTAGCTGTGAATAGGGACAAACAGTGGTTGTACCCTTGACTTATGTACGGGATTTATGATCTGGAAATTTAAGAATTAAAAAATATATATACAGCTTACATAAAGTCACTGTGCAGTCTTTTTGTTTTCTTTTTAGTTCAACCAAAGAATTTGCTACATAGGATTACGTTCAAGTAATTATTGCCACCTAAGCAAAGTTAGCTTCATTTCTGACCTCACAATTTGGTTGTCCTGGACTCTAATATCCAAGGAAGCAGACGACATTGAGTCATACCAGGGAGGCAAGCCTGTCCAGGTCAGATACAGTGTGTTGTCAGTTAAAAAGTAGTTGTAGCCAGACTCAGATGTATTAAAGTTGAAAGTTTGAGGAAGGTCGTCTTTAAAGAAAATGAAATACATTATTTGAAGTAATTTATTGCAGGCTTGATACAAAATATAATTTAAGAGCGATAATAGCATATTACAGGATCCTTTGATTTAAGACATGGTAGTATTATTTAAATGGCTTCCATGTCTCCAAATTTTGCCAAAAAACTTTCGACTTCGAGCCAAGTCCGTTATTTTGCCAAATTTGGATTTTCAAAGGCTCATGAACCAATAACAGTCCAATAATTTTCAGAGTGGTTTATTCCTTTTATACGGCCATTAGCTGCTAACATTTACCATTTTTTAACATCTCCATAATGGCGATAACAGGTCATGGTTTTACTAATTAAAGGTGTTAAGTTTTGATGATCTTTGCACCCCCAAGAGATCTGTCTTTTTCTGGAACAGAAATGTTAGCCGGTTAGTTTACATTACTTTGACAATAAACAAACTTATTAAACTCTATTGTGGGGTGTACGTGTCAACGTAGTTTGGACAGACATTACAGCAGACAATACATTCCATTGCACCATACGTCGAGATTTTTTCCATTCATATGTGATTTATGTTTTCTAAGCTGTATGTGGATGTATCCATACTTGAGATGAAACAGTTCTAATTTTATACGCAGTTCAACCTTTCCGTATTAATAACTTTACTGTTTCGGCCTAGTGTGAAGCAAGTGAAATCTCGAAGGCTTAAAAGCCTGTTTTCTTTTATGTTCGGTAATTTCGATTCCTTAAAGAGCGCATAGAGTCCAGTCCTGATTGAGTTGCATAACAACAAGAGGTCTAAGACAATGTATTGTAAGACTTAATGGACTGCCTAAAAAGTGTCACACTGAAATAAGTTTCATCGCAATTGAAATATTGTAAGTTATTTGAACTAATGTTAATGAGTTTCAACCTGACATTAGGATCAGCCTAGGCTTCTACAAATACAAGACCAATACCAAGGCCTGGTAGTGTAGTACCACTAGTACCATACTAGCAGCCACAAAGGCCTCAGGACCAGCTATGTATAAAGTGTAAGTTTGTACAGCTGTGCCGAAAATAACTTTTTTGCCACAACGGTATTAGTCAGCCTTCTAATTTAGGACCGTAGAGCTACGGGGGCCCAAAAATTAACAGCTCCGGATAAAAAAGCAATCTTCCTAGTTTTGAATTCTATTTTTTCTCATTTCAAGTTTTGTCAGATTTCATCTTTCATTTCCAAACATATTCAAAACTACAATTGTTGTATTATGTTCAGTTCAGTTTGGTTTATTGGAGGGGTGGAGAAGTAGGTTGTTTTTGCGAGCAGCCCCCCCCCCTTTACAGTATGCTGTTGTCGAGATTCATCCAGAACTTTGGACCCATGACAAAAAAAGAATCTTTGAAAGCTCGAGCCACATAGGGCTACATAGAGCCAATTAATTCATTCTGGTGTAAAACATGTTGTAGCAATCTTAGTTTTTATAATGTGGATTCTCAAATCAACATGTTTCTTCTAAAAGACATTTTAAAACTTCGGTACCTCCTTGGCCTTCTGTGAAATTCCAAGGAGCTTTCAAATTTCAACTTGGAATTGTTTGATTACAGTTTCCTTAGCAATTAACAAACAACACAGAGAAGCAGCTTCTCTATTGATGGATTCATTAGCTAAGGTCCAAAGTTGGTTTTCTTATATGTTTATATTATCTCATCTTCACTTTGCAGAACAACGCTGATACTTATGAACTAATATCCTCCAGGATAAAGATAGCATTACAAGCAGGACTGTGCAGCGTCACTTGGACTGTTTGAATCCCGCTTAAACAAAAATGTCAGACACCTCCCGCTCTTGGGATGTATTGGTGTAATAGGTAATGTTAAAGAATTTTAGAGCATCAATTTAACTGTGTTTTCTAAAGAATAAGTAGGTACAATTGATAGGCAAAGCCATATGAATACAATTTTTTAATATCTAAATAGATCATTTTGAGCCCGCCCAATCAATCACTGAAAAGTTTGCATGGCTATGTTTCCTACTTCTAACAAACCTGCGGCCAAAAACTTATCAGCTCAAATATTAGGGCCCGCGACCTATTTAAATAAGGCCCAGATGATCTCAAATGTTAAAACATGCCTCCTTGAAGAGAAAAAAAGATATGTTTGTGAATGTCTATATTTCCAAATGTATAATAGCTGCTGCAGTTGACTTAGAGTTAGATGAGGTTTTACGACTCAGTTTCTTTTAAGTCAGGCCGGCCACGGCTTTTTTTTCAGTTGTGGCCCACTGGCTTGTTTTCCTTACTCCATTGCTTATGCTGAGCACCAAGCACAATGGCAGTAGGTTCCATTTTTTAAGTCTTTGGTATGACCCGGCCAGGAGTCGAACCCTAGAACTTCCGGCTGCAAGTCGGATGCTCTAACCACTTGACCATGCAGAGATGATGAATTAATTTATTTGACTAGTTTTAACTCAAACAATTTCTCAGCATTGTACCTTTGTCCAAACGAAGGTTATTAGAGATAACACCCAGTAACATTGCTAGTATACACTACATATGTTTTGAGTCCCGTTTGGCTAATTGAATACTCCGTAAACCAGAGGTGCCCAACATTTTTTGACCCTACTTTTCAAGTAGCAACCCTCCCGAGATCTACAAAAGATACACTGTAATACAGTTACACACAGGTAAACTTTATTTTTTTTTTTCATTTTTTCCTGCACCTCGGGGTCGATCTGGGATCAGTTCGCGATCTACCAGCAGACCGCGATCGAATGGTTGGGCACTCCTGCCGTAAGCTGTACTGCTAAGAGCTACCCTCATTTGAGCTGTTTGTTGTGTGACAGGTAACGTTAGAAAATATTATGGCATGGATTTTAGCTTTATTATCCAACGTTTAAGTGAGAAAATGGAAGGATTAGTCTGTCTTAATTGGAAGCATCTCAAAAGTTTTGGACCCCAGCCAATAAGTCATTCAAAAGGACACGTGGCAATGATTCCTACTTCTTTCAGAACTATAGCTAGTTAATCCTTTTGAAAGCCTTTTGATGCATAAAAATAGAGCCAGGTGGGCCTAAATTTTAAAAATCTGCTTACTTGAAGGGAAAAATTACGTTTTTGAAGACGTATATTTTCAAAACCTGATGGTACTACAGTTTTTACGATAGATTGCGTTTATGTGGCTACCATTTACTCCGCATACTTATTTTCAGGCTTGTGTTGTATACCTAAAGAAGGTTATTAGCCTGTCAAACAGTAGAAATGGCAAGTGTGCCTACTTTGGACCATTCTTAGGCTGCAATGCTCGGGACCATCCTTTCTAAAGTCATGTTTTGGAGACGACATGGAGATGGCATGGTATCAGTTACAGCTTTGTTCCGTTAAGAGTAAATAAAGGTCACGTTTGGGTCATTTAGGACCCAACCTCTCCTAATGGCCCCAAATGCTGCACGTAAGAAATGGTTTTCATTCATTCCTAATGTTTCCTTGACAGAGTGAGACCACCAAGCCTTTCGTTCCCAATACTGTAAATGATTAACCTGCTAGCTCCCAACATATAATATATATATATATATATATATATATATATATATATATATATATATATATATATATATATATATATATATATATATATATATATATATATATATACATAGTAGCAGCAATAGACAGTCTTTTGTGTCACCCTTCGTTCTTGTTGGTAGTGTTGTGCATGCTGAAGAAATTTACCGAATGCGTTTTGTGTACGAACAGAACATAATACAACATTCAGAATACAGCATCCTTAATATTGGAGGGTTAAGGACAACAGAATACCAAATTTATGCCAGTTCTTCCACATTTCGACATTGCTCATATTTTATATCTTTAGTGCTCCTCACCATCGTATTGCTACATTAATGTGACTTTAAAATAGAGTGAGCAATTATCCAACAATATCCAAAATAATCCAAGCAAGTTGCAAAATAGATTATGATAATTATTGGCACAAATTTGGCAATAATTTATTTAACTAAAATAAACAAACAAGGATATTTACCCATAATGCAAACAAAGGTGTTGTTCGTCTTGCAATCAACTATCACTGTCTCGACTTCATTAGACTCAACATCTACTTCAGCAATGTAGCAATGGAAATCTTGTGGATCTTCGCGTTTAATCCATACTCTGTGTGTTGTGAACTTCCCCTTAATAAATTAAAATAAGTTTAGCAAGATAGATAACTTATTTCATCATTTCATGAAATGAGTACTGTAACTTAAGGGTGTGATTCAAGGCATCGGCTCCTGGAAAACTTGTTTCTAAATCACTGGTGTCAATATGTCCTAAATCTTACATTTCTAGTGTACGACGTCAAATTGCAATACATAAGCGCGGAAAAATGAAACCAGTTTTCTTAAACTGGTTATCATCCGACGTACGGGAAAAGTTTGAATCCCCCGAAAATCACACAGAATCTCTACAGGGCTTCTAGACACTTGAGAACCTAATAAATCCATTGGCTGTTAAAGTACCAAGTAAACATAGGGAACAGTCCTAATAGGGAGACAGAAACAGATCGAAAGTAAGCTAATGCTAACAAGTTTTAAACAACGTCACGGGTCTTGTCAAGAACAAGTCACATCTTTATGTTTTAAACTATCCGGTAGCAAGAAATGTCAACAACCTACTTCAAGTGATGAAGTAACACACAATATCTCTTACTACCAAACTAGGAGGGAAGCTTGTAAACTAATGTTTGGAAAGAGCTGCTTCAGTCGATTGCTTATTCACCCGTGTCACGCACTAAGGACACTCTAACCATTTATCTTAGTTTCCTTTATGATTTTTATAGATCTCTTTTCGATAAGTGTAAAAGATGCAATGACCGACATAGTCATTACTGCGGGCTTGCCCCCATTTTTTCAGAACTTACAAAAAAAAAATGATAAAAAACGAGTGAAAACAAACGAGACAAAAGAACCTATAAGAGAATTTTCAATAAACTTTTATGATTAAATTTTGCAATATAAAATGAAAAAAAAAACATTAGTATCAAATAGTTACCATTAAAAGGGTTTGGAAGATTTTTCCGGGCTCGCTCCGCGCGCAGCGCACCCCCAGAGAAAAGTAACCAGTGCTATTTCTTTCAAAGCACAGGCGTCTCCTACTCGCAATATACTATTGTGACCGAAAGGTGTGAAATGAGCGTCACTGAAAGTGTTAATTTGAGTCATTAATACATCATGATCCTTGTAAACAAATCCCAAACCCTACCCATCTATAGGAATCACAACTTTGTTTTTCCGGTGTGCTTCGCATGAGCGTAATATAAAGTCTTGTTTCAGTAGTTCTGTCGCACTGCTGTGCGTAGGAAAACTTTGGTGGAATTGCCTCGTTATTACTTCCTGTAGGACAACTCGTGTAACTTACAATTTCCAAAATCCTCTCTATATACATCTCTCGCTGTTCACTTTCCCACCACCTACCACCGTCGGTTACTGATAGTTGCTATCTTAAACTGTGATCACCATAAGAAAAATATTTCGTTAGCATTTCAAATTACACCTGGGGGAAGCAGAGTTTTCTCAAAAAATTGTCCAGAATGACCCCAAAAGTTGTCAACTTTAAGAAGCATTACTCGGGTGAGGACCCTCAGTCCCCAGACCTCGGCACTTGCCATTAAAGGCTTCGCCGGCCACAACTTTCCTAGATGCAGTCTTCAGTGAAAATTACTTCCCTGGAACTTTAGCTACAGATTTCCATGTAAAAACTACCCATAAAACATTTCATTGATTTATAAGTAACACATAATCTATAACCTTCAAAATCGACTCTACCTTAGTTTTTTGCACTTTTAAAAAAGTTGAGGAACTTGTCTTACACCATCAACAAAAATGAAACATGGAAGTAAGAACCGTAGAGCAGGACCTATTCTATGGAAAGAACATGCATCTGGGAAAAGTAGGATATTCTTAATGATATGAACAATTTGCATTTGAAACTAAAAAACAGGCTACAATTAAATGTCTCAAAAGCTGCCTCAACGCTGTATTCTTCGACGCGCTTCCTGGGCACCCGTTTTTAATATTATTTCGGGATTTCGGGGCTACTTCCCGCAGAACATCTCGCTTGTCAAACCTTCGTAAAACACTTCCTTTACCATTGAAACCATCAATTCTTCATAGTCTTACCCAACGGAGATTGTGATCTTTGTAGTTTTTAAGTGCACACCTTATATCATTTGAATCTGAAGCTAAATACATAGTTGTAATGCCTACAATTTCGTAGATACTCAAGAGCTTCCTGAGGCTTCGCCCCCTGTGCTCCCTCCCGGAGTTCTACGCCTGGACACCGCCAGGGGCCCTCCCCGGGCCCCTGGAGCCCACGCCTTTTGGCAGTCCACCCGGGTTTTCCACTCGACTTCAGATATCAAATCCCGCCCCTGATGGTTGAAATATTTGCTCATCGCTTGTAACATATAACTAGTAGAACCATGCATTGACCAACGCTTTTAAGGAGTAAGAAAGGGTTAAAGCAGAAAATTAATTCTCATTTGTGTGAGAGCAACTAAATTTACGCAGTTTTGTGAATTTTGCATTCAAATCGGATATGTAGTACTCGAGATATCAGTAAATGAAGTTACTACATTTGTGACCAAAAGTGACCTTGAGGCAAGCACGGGTTATATCACTTCCTCACATTGATGAGAAATGCTTTGCTTTCTTTTTTTTTTCACTCTTGTGCTTACCTTAAAGTTTATAGGGATAGGGATAGGACCTCCCAACGGGGAATGTACAATTTGTAAAATTTGCATGACTCTCATTCAATGATATTCAGATAACTGGATAACGTGGGATTGTGGAGGAGAAAATTGGTTGTCAAGTTTGAAGAGAAACAAAAGACTGATCATTAATGTGAGGCTATGATGTCATATGTTCTTGCTTCAAGTTCACTTTGTGTTGATAATGTGACAACTTTAACTGCTAACATATTGAGAACCACACATCGGGGCAAATTTCACCAGAATGCTTAGAATAAGTACCACTCTAAGATATCAAACCTTGATTTGAGCTTAGACCCCCTTCTTTGAAAGGTTCGACAGTCGTATTTACAACGAAAATGAGGAAGCTGCACGTACATTTCTTCTTTGTACGATATACCGCAATATGTGCGGCAACTTTCCTAGAAATGCATGATTTGGGGTACACAGTCAATAACAGTTTGGTAAGTATTACATTGAAGAAGACATGATGCCATGAATAAAGTTTGGGATAACCTAAATCTTTCTAAACAATATTTACAGTTCATGTAAGTCATTCTTCAAAATATCATGATCTGTGTACAAAGACTGTGTCCAGAGATAGAAAGGTGGAAGTGCTACACCTTTATCAACTCGAAAAACAGGCACTAGGGAATTATACTGAATGCTCACCCTCCATTCTGGCAATAAGACTTGAAATTCGTCTGCATTTAAAAGACGACTCCTCGACTGCTGACAGACTTCCTCAGCTGTCTTAAAGGAAGCATCAGGATGGAATTCCAAACATGCATTTGGCATGCTAGAAATGGTGTCCATTTGAAGCACATCACACAAAGCTGCATGCAAAATGACAGATAATTTAAAGGAATCAAAAGGAAACGCTGTTTGCTGTGTACGAAATTCAGCTCTACGATCCCTTACCGAAGGAGTCCTTTTTAAAGTTTCTTTTCCATCCTGTGTGGGAAGGTGAATCAAGGGTGAGGTCTCACCTGGCACTGGGCAGTACCGGACTGTGTCAGGCAACGCGGGGTGTCCATTATTCCTATCTTGAAATATTGTTCCTACATAGTTCTCGGGCTTTGACCGCAAAATGATCTCTAACCTCCATAAAAATATACCAATTTTTCACTCCATACATCAGATTTACATCTTAAGTTTTTAGGTAGCAGCACACAACATTAAATAACAAAAACGGGAGAAGTAATGTATTATAAAGGTATCAAAGCTGAGTCGTCAGGTTGAGAAAGCGAGCACTTTCCAGTGACTTTCATTACTATCTGCAGACACATAGATTAGAGCAGGGAGTTGTTATGTAGCTAGAGTGTATTCCTTAACGAGTTATAGTCAAAGTATCCTTCACATGTGTTCATTGTTTACAGTGGCGTAGAGAGCTGTTCTCGGTGGCTGAGCATTGTTTTGGATGACCTTCCTGTGGAAAGGGTATAAGGGGAGGGGTGTACGTACCCCTCCCGTTTGGGAAATTTTTTGAATATTTGAGGGTCTTAGATTCACCTTCTTGCAATATATTGGGTAACTTTTCAAGGTAAATTACTGAACATGTATGACATTTTCCACAAAGGGAGCAGATAAGGGCTTTTCGTCCTTGAGTAAAGGACATTTTTTACCTCTTTTGTTTGTTAGGCAAAATAAAAAAAAATGAATTAAACCATTTGTAAAAGTATATGTGTTATTCGCTAAGGATGGTTAAAATTTTAACCCTTTTTTGTGGTTACTAAACGACACAATTTGGAGGAATATCCCACTGTATGTTCAGTTAGGGACATTTTCATAGTTTCACCTCTGGTGACCTCATATGACCTCTGGTCTCTACTACGATAATTTTTATTAGTATGAAAAGTGTCTATTATTTTTAACTTGAGATAACTTGTTTACATGAAATTTTTCTGGTTGTTATATTTTCTCCTCCCATGACCTGAGATAACCTTTGGTCTTTACGAACTTTGATAGGACTTATTTTTTCCTACAAAACACTCGCATGACAAGTAACTAAAGTAATTGTCTCCATAAAGTTTTCGGTTTTTGACTCCTGGTTACCTTACAGGACTTCTGACATCCACGCAAAACAACAGGGTTTCATATACCAGAAGTATGAGAAGTATCCACCATTACCCGTACAAGAAATGTATGGGCATATGAGATATTGTACTTCACCTTACACCAGAAATGTGTGTGATTTTCTGAGTGTCTGAGTGCATGTGAACAAAATCGTGTTGGGAATTCTATTTAAACCGTACGTCCGATTAAGTTTAAACTTAGTTGGTAGGTATCTGACCCCCAAAAAACTTGTACATGCATAATTGATGATGTGATAGATTAAAGGTCACACACCCAGTGGTTCATTGAAAAGTTCGGAATTTGCATGAGACAAGTAATAAATATAACCTTTGAACGCTCATGTTGCTTGTTTGTGAGTGCCATCAGATCATATCAACAAAATTCTCGGTCATGTTTCTTTTAGTCTTAGTATGGTAAGATATTACTATAAGCAAACTTTCGTTGGTTAAGTTCCAGTTCCTTGTCAGTATTTTCATATATAAATCGAATGAACGTAATCCATTCATTTCCGACACAAAATTGGCTTTTCTTGAATGTAAGACTACTTGCACCCCATGTGTTGTGTAACAATGAATCTTAGGAGCACAGTTTTTTTTTTTAGGTTTAGTAGAATAGTGGGGCAGGTGGCATGTAGTTGTGTTTGGAAGTAAAAGCCATGAGCTTCCGGAGGCTTCTCTCCCTGGCCCCCATCGGGGCTTGGCCTCTGAACCTAACGGTGGGGGGGGGGGGCTTTGTGTGACTAGATCCCACTCCGCCACGCGTAGTACTCGCGCTTCGCGCTCTGCGGCGCCCTCAGTTCGTCGGTTGATGTATGCTTGTGCCCCTGTGAAACCGTTGTGCCCCCGCCTGTTTGAAATGTTCGGCACCGCCACTGGTAGGTACCTAACCACAAAAGCTTGTGTATGAGTAATTGATAACGTCATAAGTCAAAGGTCAGCAGTAAAAAAAAGTTTAAATTTGCCAAAATTGGGGTTTTGCCATTATTTGTCTATCAGCATTTAAGAAAAAGTACTAAAGTCGCATGATATGACAGAAATGATGAGATAAATTGTAAAATGCTGTAGTGCCTTTTGGTTGATAAGCAGGCGCGGATCCAAGGGGGTGGGCTTTCCCGGCCTCAGCCCCCCTTTCACTATATCAACAATAACAAATACGCGAAAATTAGCATAATGTTCGCCTAGGAGAATATTCAAGGGGGTTTTCAGCCCCCCTCCCCTTTTCGAAATGTCTGGATCCGCGCCTGGTAAGGGTAGGTTTAAAGGTCAAAATATAGGAAAAATGTGAAATTTGTGAAATTCTACAACTTCATGGATGGCTCTCTTGTTTCTATTTGAAGACCTCGTGTTTACAAACTAAGGGTAATAAACAAGCATTCACATAGCCATATGCACATACATACACACATACCTGCACTCGCGTCTGTTTGCACAGATTTCTCCCGCCTTCCACAGGAACCAAAATATTGTAATGTAACACGTGAAAGCAGTTCTCATTGTATTTAAGTAAAAGTTTGGCCGTTACTTTTAACTCATTGAAATATTAGCTATTCGGTAATAAAATAATCAAAATGAAACAACAATACATTCACAGTTATGTTGTTCATGAGTGTCAAGGTAGCTCCCGTGTGGACAAGAACAGAGAAAACCACCAGGATAGTTAATGCAACCATCAGAACAGTCGTTTGTTTCTTGTAGGCATTCATCAATATCTGGAATAAAAAGCAAAGGATTTCGACTGTACATCTCTAATTTTGACGACAACGATACCTTCTTCTTGGCAATTACATTTAATGGTGTAAAGGTAAACCTGTGAACTCGTGACGTACACCATCTTTGTTTTAATGACATGAACTTTGGAAAATACTTCGGTTCTTTGAGCTAAACAAAATCACAGGAAACTTTTTTGTAAGTGAAATCTTCATCCGATAATGACATGTGAATTGTGCAAACTAGCCCAAAGCTCAACGAAACAAATTCTTGAAAAGGTAAAACCTGATGGCGAACACACTTGACGAGAGCATCATAACATACTCTTTTCTTACGAGTCAATTGCACTGTTTTCAATAAAACCAAATTCATACCAAACTGACATAGACTTGCTGCAGAAAGCTCAGGTGACAGGCAAGGCAGAGCCTTCCAAGAAAATTCATCCAAAACATCGATCACCACACAAGGCGTAGACGAAAAATCGATATCAAGATCGGAGTCAAAGTTTTCTGGATACAGAAGTGGAGTACCATCTTGCCAAACAAAGCTTTCTGAAGATAAATTTGAGGATTGTTGCAATCCTATTAGGTAATGAGAGAAGCCCTCGAGCAAAATTTGCCTCAGTTGGATGTTTACGTCGTCCACGATCGAAGGATTACTCAAAACAGCGAGACCGCTGCTGTAATGGAAGACGGTTGCACAGGGGTCGCTGTCTCGGCTTGTCACGATGCCCATGCAATATCCGCTGCTTTTTAGACCTCCAGGACCACACGGAAACCCTCTCTCTGTGTGAAATATTTCAAAATTTAAAAACCAGTTTTAAGGATTTATTGACAAAGACTTAAATCTTAAGCGACAGCAACGGATATTTGCAAAAAATATTATTCACCAAACTTATTAAATGCTCACTTTTATTCACGGTAAAGTTTTAATATGAAAATCTAATTCAATATTTCTTTTAATTCGAGAATTATTTTTCCAGACGTTGACAAAATGTTCTTCATCCTTTGAATTTTCAAGCATTCTTTAATAATCTGACTGTTTTTGCAATTTTGTTTTGGATTGAAACGTTGGAATTTTTATAGTTTTAACCATGGTTTTAAAAGCCTTTTAAACGCAAGTAATAGAGTAGGGAGCCTTTGTCAAATTTCCGTGATGGATAACCTTAACCCCTCATTCAGTACTCTCATGAAATAACTTTGCCATCACTACTGTCCTGTTTATTCTTAATTTTCAAGTCACTCTAAGTCTTGATTCCCCTGCCGAACCCCTTATTAAGCTGTTTTAGCCTAGTAAGATTTACATAAAATTTGTAATTCATTGGAGCATTTTTGAAGTCTACTTCAGGTTAAATGTGGCGCGAATGCAACGAGCAAAATTTTTAATCCAACCTTCTTTCCCGCCATTTATGAACTTGCGTTTTAGGCTGATCTTTAAGCATCACTTCAAGGCTTGTGTATCTACCTTGATGGGCTGATAAAGAAAAATCGCATTACAAACGTTTCATTTTTCAAAAAACTCCAGTGAGGCCTCAGGCCCCATAGAAGCTATTTAATGGAATCTTCACGACCTAGCTCATAAATACTAATATGGTCACACTGCATAATAAGAACGTTTTCTGTAAAACAATTGCTTCTCTTTGTACGTAAATAGATGTCTAGATCTAAGCCCATTTTTTGTAATTCCTCCCATTACCTGACTAGGACTTTCGGGATTCATCCATATCAAGTTCTCTACATACAAGCAGAATGAAAAAAGTCACCTTTTGTAAATCACTAACATAATTTCGTCTGTAATGACATTTGGCTAAATGGTAAACATTAAATTTAAAGACCTCTTTGCGATATCTCAAAGAGAAGCAGTACCCAAGGTGACAGATTGAAAAACAAAAAAAACAACTGCGAATGGGGTCTAGGTCCCAAAGTTTTCCGCTTTTTAACTGACAAAATCCGTTTTCTTCCGCTCTCTTAATTTAGGCATCTCCAAAAGTTCATATTGTTCCTCAAAAGCTATATAAAACCTCAGACTTCCATTTCGTAAAAGATATGCCGCAATACAATGCTTTATTGCACAATACTTACTGTGGAAGTACAAAAAATACTCGCTCGATCGACCACGATCATAGGGTGTTGTAGAGGAACTGTTTCTTTATGGTTATATCACGCGATCTTTTGGTTTACGTGTCCATAATAGAGAGGGTAATTATGCTTTTTCAAGATTTTTTTAAAACTTTTATCCTTGTATTTGTTAAAACCACTCAGATAACTTATGATAATTATTTTGACAGTAATTTCCTGATTTGTTTTTCCAACGTTTTTCAAAACTTCTTTTTCCTCTTTCTAATGCCAATTCCGCAGTTTCCGTCGAAATTCCGCTTTGCGGAAAACTTTGGGGCCTAGTATAAGCCCGTTTTACTCGCGTTACGTTTTCTTTTATGAAGTAAAAACAAAACCGCAATGTTAGAGAAATTAGGAAGGCACCCATGTACCCCACACTTCATCCAGTAAGAGTTACCCATACAATATAAAAGAGGGCCTACAGTATGGCATGGAATCATTTAAAATATCATTTTTTCATATCAGAATTGGTATGGACTCTATAAAACGGTATGATATGGTGTATGATTTTAACCTACCCGAAACTTTGCAACCCATTAAATCCAATCGAATGCAAGGTCCAGTAATGGACATTAGCATATCGTTATAGTAGGTTATCTTTAGCTTTGTAGCAGAAATGGGTCTATCCAATTGGTTGATAACTGGCGTTATACTGTCTTTGTTGGCTTCAAAGACCTGTTACAAGACAAGAATATTGCAATGCATTTTAGTAAAGTATAATTGGTAGGCCGTAACTTGCTGAAGTTAAATGTGCCCAAAACTTTTATTTGTCATTAGCACTTACAATTATATTGTTACTTGCAGTCGAAAGACCTCAAAGTTTTTCTGTATAATTTATCACTGGCATTTCTAGGATTTCTTTTACTAACGGCATTTCCTCTATTTTCAAAAAGGAAATAATTATTAAATGACTTTATATAAAAAGGCTGCCCGGAAAAGCTCGTAGATTTTGTACATTTCAAAGGTTGAACATATTCTAGTTACTAAAAGCAATAAATACATGTTGTCTGCTACAACTTGAAGGAATGACTGGAATTTCGCCTTTTCTCCTTAGTTATCCTTCATTGTATTTGGAATCTAATTGTCAAATTTATCGCGTATTGTTGCTTAGAAAAAAATTAATCTGATTCCACGTAAAATAGTGAGCAAAAGCTTAATGATCATCTATTTCAGGAGCCATACTCCTAAAAGGTTGCCTGCTATGGGATAATTAGAATAAATAGTGACAAAAGTTTACAGTAAATGGGAGATATAAGCTTTGATGGAGATGGAAATTAATATTCAAACTCCTTCGAATCTATGTACTGAATATCATTTATTTGAAAATCATTGCTGTATAAATGAAGATTTCCATGGCTGTTTATCCCCAACACATTTTTTTTCTGCTCTAACGTTTCCAAACAGAGCTTGTTTATCCCCAACACATTTTTTTCTGCTTCAACGTTTCCAAGCAGAGCTTAATTCCAACAAAGTGTTCCCAAAGATACTTCACTAAAGTCATCTTCTCACACGTCAATCAGTGTTTCGATCTTCGTCGGTCCAGGCAGTTGAAGGGAACCCCAGTCAATCGAATAAGTCAAGACTATACGTGTACTTAAATGCAACTTCATTTACTCTTCTTATTTCTTCTTCATATACATATAAGCATCTTCTTTTGACAAATTATTTGGAATCAAAGTTCTTTCATAAATGCTCCAAAGATTATGGACTAATCTTTCAATATGAAATGTCTCTTTATATAAAAGTGAAGCTATGTTGATCTTATATCACAGTTAGACTTTATGTGAAGAGATAATTTGAGGCTGTTTTGTTTCGCAACAAGTGCCATTATTTCTGCAAGTTCTAAAATCTAGTGTTCTATATTTACGTGGAAGGACACAGCACAAACTACTGACTTCTTCTCGTTTGTTCTTTTAAACATATGCGAATCGAGAATATCTGGACATTTGAGTATGCGACCAATTTCCTTTCAAAACGACTGCAAGCCTGGGACATTCATGGATACCACCAACTCCCTGCTCTAATTTGAGTGGGATTTGCTTAAAGGCCAACATGAGCCGATAGTTTCAGATGGATTTCGTTGACCGAACTGACTGAGTTTAACCATACTCATCGAGGTAATGAAACTTGCCTTTGCCCATATACCATATATCAACAACTGGATGTAATTAGATTTAAGTAGTTTTGATCAGATTAACGTGAATCAGGTGTAAATAGGCTTAACAGGATCTTGACCGAAGATATTGAACAACTTTCCAGAAGTACCACAAACCTGAAAATATAAGTTCTATAATGACATTGATAAGAAAGTTACACCAACCTGTGTTTGCCCGTTTGTTCGGTCATATGGTCTGTAGTCAAATCCAAAACCATCATTAACATTTCTGGCGTATTCCATGCTGAACTTTGTCGCCCACTCTCCGTTATTGTTTAGGGTACCTTGTGTAACTATAGCTGTGATAGAGTATTCGTCAAACAGTTGTATTTCAAGGTATGACATGACTATACGAGGCGTTGAAATGCTTGTTTCATAGGACCCTTGCGTACTTGGTCCATTTAGTACGAATGATTCCGGTGTACATTTACCTCGACCTGTGATGGTTATAACCTCCCCGATGTCTCCTGTTCCAACTTTAAGAGGACTTCCACATACTGCACAAAAGATGCGAATAATAGAATAATCTACATCTACCTTTTATCAGTTTCAAAAGTCTTGATGTAATAAAACTGAACATCATACTAAGCCATATTCTACAAAATACACATTAAATGGTGAATAACCTAATATGAATCTAATAAAGGGTTAAGCTTCTCGTGAGGTCTACAAAGCATCATTTTATAAAATCGAACAACTTCGTCTTCTGGATTAATGCCACTTGAGGTAAAGGTGGACTTTAGGATCCGCACTGTAGGAGAGACATTTCCCAATTTTGAACAGCCCTTGTGACCTCGTGCTTGGTGAGAAGACAAAAAGTAAACACCTACATTTAATAATCTCACCCCAACACCTCCTGTCGTGGCTTTTCGACCTCGAGACCCATACAAGAATAGACAAGAGGGCAATCCATGAAGTTGGAAATCTCATCTTCGATAAATGTTCTGTGAACCTTGCAATTATGTTTAAAGACATTTCATACTTTTTCATACTGTAACATATTGTTATGACAATAATGGGTGAAAACCAAGTTTGGCTCATTTCAGCTTTGACCTCTTGAACGCCAACGGTTATGCATGCAAAAATTTAGACAAATGTAACCTGTGACCTACATTTTGATCTTTGACCCCACCCTTCGCAACCGAAATGCACTATTTTAAAACTTATCTCATCCGTCCTATCGCGTGATCTTATTACTTTTTCACTGAAGCATACTGATAGGCAAAGAATGGTAAAAGCCCCAGTTTTTAGCAAATTTGTCCTTTTATCTCTGACATTTGACCTATGATGCTATCAGTAACTCGTAAATGAGTTTTCATGGTCAGGTACTTACCCACCGAGTGTGACCTTTATCGGACTTACTGCTAAGGGGGAGTTCGCGAGACACCTTTTCGCTAAGTTTGGGGAAATTGACCTTTGACCTACATTTTGACCTTTGACCTCACTCTTAGAAACCAGAAAGCAGACATTTTACAGTCAGTGACCTTCACGCCAAGTTTGAATTTTATCGGACTTACGGTTTAGGTGAAGTTTGCCACATACTTTTTTGTTCACACACGCTCACACAAAGCTTCACATTTCTGACATTAGGTGAAGTAGCCTGCATTATCTCATGCCCCTATACGTTACATGTAGGGAGATAAGATAAAAATTCTTTCGGATCTTTTGAGATGCCACGGTATGGTAGCTGGACGTAAAGGACCCCATAATTGTTCAGGGCCCCCAAAAATGTGGGTTCATAACTGAATGCAAAATTTGGAGTAGGTCATTTACTCACCAAGTTACAGGGTCAGTGAACTGTGGTATTTTTTGGGAAAATTCAGCATGATCATGTTACTTGATACCAGTAGAGAAAGTCTAAAGTCACTCTTTTGGTAGATTAGTTAGTTAGATGAGGTTTAACGTCCCAGTTTCCAACCAATTGGTTCAAGTCGAGACGACCACGGCCTTTTTTCCAGTTGTGGATCACTGGCCACTCTTTTGGTAGAAGAAGTGTCTTTTTTAAATGACGTGTTTGCAATTTTTGAAAACCAATTTCCCGGTGTGTGTTCTCTTGCTCTGAACGTGAGGGGGTGATATACAACCTGCTTGCCTCAAGCTTACTTTGGGTCACAAATGTACTAACCTCAATTGCTGATATCTCGACAACTACATGTCCGAATTGAATAAAAGTTTCACCAAATTGCTGATATTTAGTTCCTCTTTTACATGTGAAAATTAATTTCTTGCTTAAACCATCTTTTAAGACAAAGGTTGTTTTGTCATTGAACTTAATACAGCTATGACCACGTCCAATGAAGTATTGTCGCAACGTTCTTTGTCGTCCCACTCTTGGTCTGAAGAAAACTTTGATATCACAGGTAAACCTTTGAGATTCAATGAAACTTCGGTTAAAGGCTGGAACGGTTACGATTTCTTAGCAATTTAACTCAACCTCAGTAATGTTTTTTTTTTCTTTCAAGGTCGTTTTTTCGGTTTGGTAAACAATTTACTTCATAGCTCTGCATCTTGATAGCTCACTTTAGCTTTAAGGACTTCTAGATGACGATTGGAAGGTACCACTTTATTTTGTCAAAACCTTACAGTTTAATGGTTTCCTTACTTTTTTATTTAAAAAGTGTCTCCTGTCTACAGACAATCATTCACTACCGTATTTGAAAATCATAGCTCACTTTTTTCGTTTTATCCTTTGTAAGCATTTTGGAAAAGATAAGGTCTTGCCATCCAAAATCATTGAGCAGTGTAAGTAATACATTAAATATTAAAGAGAGCGCTAGCCTGTTCTTTGGAGAAGTTAATTTTGAGAAAAGATTAAGATAAAGTTTTTATATATATTTAAGTATGGGTGGATTAGAACATTGATGGATACACTCTATGTGATAAGTACCGTAGTGCATAAACAGGACAGTCAAACCATTCTACCCTTGTCCTCTTTGAACACCTTGGGGCCAAGGTGCTTCACATTGTTAAAAGAGTTGCATTGTCAAACATTACGTGCAATTACAATATTTTACATGAAATAAGCAGCCTGAAGATTTCACTCTCTAAATGTATAAGCTGTCTTGAAAAAGAAAAGCTTACTCTTATATGGACAACCGATGATTTCAAACTTCATACATGGATGACCGGAACCTCCCCAGGTAATTGCAATTAGCCGAACAAACATTGCAGTTATTTCATAGGGCAAATCGTTCCGTACCAAAGCCTCTGGGTTTGAATTGGCAGTGAAGACCTGTGTAGAATAGGCAGATGATATTGCATTAAGCAATTGATTAATTGAAGGGATAATCATGAACATATGTCGAATGAAATATTCTTCGTTAATTGTTACTGTCGTCATCGCCGTCACAATCGTCACCATCGGCACAGTAGCGTAATAAAGGGGGAAGGGAGGGCAGCCACCCCTCCCTACACGGGCAGAGGGCGCGAAATGAAGGCGGACGAAAAAAGAAAAATAGAGAAAAAGACAGGAAAACATATTAATAAGAAAAACTGGAAAGAGAAGAAAAATGAAAGCTTGTGATCTTTTCGCACCCCTTCGCCTCCAGTAAATTAGTCCCTGACGGTAAGAGCACTGAAGTTAAATTTACTAGCGGTATGATGCGGTCATGTTTTCTTGTTGCAAGAATGACGCCACCAGCTGGGGCTTAAATAAGAGTTTGCTGAGTTCCCACGGGGATTAAGTAGACAGGTAGTCCGGACCCCGGGCTCGGGGGTGGGGGATCTTTTAGTCACTTGACCCCCTGCAATCAACCCGTGTGACGCCACTGCATCGGCACCATAATAATGATTGCTGTTAATACCTATACCATACATTTGACTTTGATTATCTCATCTCCATTAATATCAGCTAGGAAACCTAGCCATATCGATATCCGTAGCAGCGAAACAATATCCCCATGTGTTACATTACCCGTATACCTCAGTGACAAACAATCAAACAATAATGTTAAATGCCATGCCATTGCTAGTTTACTTTTTGACTTCTCAGATTTCTCCTTGATAATGTGTCCATTCAGTAGAGTACTTTAGGCAACCTAGATTTTGATTGACATTGGCAATTGTTATTGAAATAACAGGAATATAGGTATTATGTAAATTGAATGATTTTCCTGGAGCTACTGAAAAGAGTTTGTTCTACAGGTGTCTAACATATGGGTCATTCTCTCATCCCGTATGAAAAAATAGGCTCTGCCGTTAAGGAAACTTTTGAGCAAAACTGTTCTAAAATTAAACTTGAATTTATTTGAAATTTTAGCTTGGTACTCGAAATGGTACTAGGACAGATGTTTAATGAAAATCAAATTTCGCACTAAAGACTACGTACTCGTACTTTTATAGTGTACGGTAACCTGTTATATGAAAATGCATTTACAAAATTGAAAATTAGTACTACGATTTGCCTTAATGCACCTTAGCGTACGAACCCGCCCCCCCCCCCCCGTATAAAACTATTCTTGGAACGCATGTCGCCCCCTTCATTATCTTGTCTGTCTACCTGCCTGATCAGAGCTTCAGTAGAAGGATTACACGTGGCACTGCCCATTACCATCCGCTGTACCTTCCTCATGCACAAAATCATGGAATTTATTCAGTTTTATACAATTTCATTGTTTCTTAAATAGTTTTTTCTAAATTGCATTGTTACAAAAAACCATTGACTCCGAAGAATTCAAGATCTTGGACAAGCAGTGTATGATATTTTTACCCGAATCATTTGGCAGACTAGAGCATTAAACTAAATACTTATGAAAAAGTTTAAAATGAAAAACTGGCCTTCTATCTTTAGTGACACACACATTCTTACACACTCCAGCATTTAAAGAGTGTATAAAACCAATCATTCCTTTGTTATAGGTCCCAAAGTTATTTTGACAGCTGTTTGAATTTCTAGCAATAAGTTACAAACAAGTCCTGTTTTCAAAATGGACTTTCTACCTCTATCATGATAGCCCTTTTGCATAGCTTTTTACCAAGCCTTTGAAAAGAAGTCAGAGGTTTTAAGCAAGTACAGCATTCTCAGCTTTTATTTCACTGAAGGAAACAGGCAGACTACTTGTCACACCAGCGACAGGTAGTCGGATATTACTGGCAAATATGGCATTCTCTCGGGCATTCTAGGCTTCTTTCCTAGAGGAAAAGAATATATTTTATAAAAACGATACACAAACATGGGATTTAAAAGCCCATTTTGAAATTAGAAGCTGTTTTTATGATTTTGACCGATTTATTGCAGAACGATGAACTGAGAAACCATTTATTCTATATTCCAGTTAGGTTTAAGCCACCGAATTGAGCTTACGCCCTAAAGAATACCACGTTTACATCTCCTTTACATTTTATACTAATTGTACGGATTGAATCGTCCAGGATATTGTTCGGGGTAATTTTCATGTCTGGGAATTGTTCGAGATGAGAAATTGACCCTTAAGAAATATATAGTCTATCGTGGGTATTATCTGTGTGGGGATTAGTTAGAACTGTCCTGGCTTGGGATTGTCCGGGCCGGAATTGCTTTGGATTGGTATTGTCCGGGTGAGAATTCTCCTGGTCGCCATTATCAGGTTTGCCATTTGCCAGGGATGGGAATTTTTATTGTGGGAATTGCCGGGGTTTAGAAATTTCCAAAAGAGGCTGCTCAAGGGAAATTTTCTGAGAGATATCTTCCGGATGGGAATTGTGGGATCACGGATCAGGACTACACTAGGAGTTTGCCACTCGTACTGGGAGCCTTGCCCAAGTACTAGAAAGTTATGGCCACACCACAAGTCTGCTAAAACATCGATTTCACTTTAAGTCACGTAAAATTTGACATAGGTTACCATGACTACCACACAATTCAATAAAACACCACATCCTCTAACCATTGAGGTCTTAGAGGTTGTTCTGTGCTCACAGAACCTGTGCTACTCGAGTTGACTGTCTTTCAGTCTGTCTTTCAATATTTTTGCTGAAAATTTGCATGTCTGATGGCTCTACAATAAATGGAGCCAGCACATGACTATATATTCCAAATTCTTTCCATTTTGAAGGAAATGATACAAATTCTTCTAAGTAGCTACATTTTCAAGTTCCCTGTTTCTCCTTCTAATTCAAGTAAATGTTGAATGATTGCTATCTTCCAACCTTACATTTCAATAGTCCAGGTGCCGACATTACCAGTCCTTTGTCTAAGTGTTTTATTACGGTACCAACTCTGTCTGCTTGAATTTCCCAAACCAATGTCGCATGGTGAATAGATAATCATTTTTTAAAATAACTTAAGGAACAATAATCACATGCTCAGCTATGCTCTCTCTTCTTCTTTGTAATATATAGTAACAGTCCTTCGGTTACACCAATTGTTTAGTTACTTTTGGTTCTGTAGCTCTGTGTGGCACAGACTGCAGATTTCACTGAGAGTGACGCAAATCTGATGTTGCCAAATATCTTATTCCGTAGCCAGACAAGGTGTTGAAAGGACGAAAAAGCTTCCGAGGAGGGGGCGAAATACTTTTCAGGGGACGAGCAAGACATACTAAATTCATAAAGGCAAATTTACATTTTGATCTTTTAGAGGAAAATGCCCCCACTCCCACCTTGGCTACGGGCTTGCTCCTAGGTGATAACTGGCCAAGTGGTTAGAGCATCCGACTTGCAGCCGGAAGGTCTAGGGTTCAAATCCTGGCCGGGTCATACCAAAGATTTTAAAAATGGAACCCACTGCCTTTGTGCTTGGTGCTCAGCATAAGTAATGGAGTAGGGAAAACAAGCCAGTGAGCCACAACTGGAAAAAGGCCGTGGTCGTCTCGACTTGAACCAATTGGTTGGAAACTGGGATGTTAAACCTCATCTAACTAACTAACCTAAGTGATAACTCCTTTTATCAAGTGTTAATGCTGTGTATTTTGTTGTCCTCATTGAGTTCACAGACGCAATTAAGCCGGGTGGATACAGATGTGGACGAATTAATGCCAAGTGGGGGTATTCCAAAGTTCCGAAATCATACCTTTGCATCTCCAGTAGAAGGATCACGAAAAGGATAAATATCGTCTTCATCATCTGCATCCTGCTCGTCTGTGTAGTAGAGTATAAAACTCTCCATATAGGCGTCAGATAATGGGCATCCTTGAGTGATGACAGCTTTAACAACTTGAAGTTCCGGGTAAGAAATCTACCAAAGAATATTTAAAACTTGCTTGAGGAATGCATAATATTTTGAAAGTTACCAAGCAATTTGCAGGGTAACGTTACAAAAAATAAGAATCCACCAGAGCTTAGAAACGAACCTCACTGGCCCAATCGTCACTTTCACATCGTATTCAATAACTAAGATTCAAGTTACTGGACGTTTTTAAAAAATTAAAAAATAATAGCTTGCAACGATAATGCGCAATGTCCTAAACTCACTTTCATAACAACAAATGCGTTTAATGTTCATATGACTTAAGAGAAGATTACGCTTATGATTTATTGCGTGTTGTATGTTGTGATAAGTGAAAGAGAAAACGAACTGAATTAAGAAAACACAAACTCAAGACCAAACAACTTTGTTGTTGATATAGCTGCATTTAAAGCTTTTGTGAATCCTGTATGAAATGTAATTTACTTTTTCTTTGCAATATAACAAATAATACATCCCTTAATGAACCAAGTTTTACAACTGGCACAATTATTATTTCCAACAGAATATGAAAATATTACGTGAACACCAACCTACCTCTGTCAGAGATAACTAACGCCTTAAACCTGTTGTATGGTACAACAGACTGAACATTATTTTATGTGTAAGCCTACACTCTACGAAATTTGCATTCCTGGCATGAAAGGCTGTTACTTTTGAATTTTTGCCGGTGGGGGTACAGTTCAGGTAAAGAGGTCAGCTCGAAGACACAACATCACAAACATCTTCAACAGAATTGTACTTTATAGCTCTTTGCATTTACAACTACTCTAGGCCCTGGGGTCGGTAATGTGATAAACCCCACTAAGACAAAAGAACGCTGGGTTTTGAATACAAGGTTGCATTACCTTATTCTTCTCATTCGATCATGAGAACTCAATTGTGATTATATTTTAGCTATTGAACAGCAATTTATTTTACAGTTTAGATTTTTAAATCGATCAAGCAAGCCTTACCTTGTTTTGAATAATACTGCTTGATCATGCATGAGAACTGTTTTCCAGCCAGGTTAGAATGGGCTAGGCATTGAGGGTTTATGATGAAAGGATCTTACGGTTGCGAGAATGGTCAGGTTCAATTGTATTTTCTAAGCAGGGAAAGCTCATCGGGACTTCTTCCGGACTAATGTTTGGAATACGGTTAGAGAGACTTTTAGGAAAAAGTACTCAACAATCTATCATCATCGTCTTTTTGTATCTTGCTATACACCCAAACCAGTAATCAAGAAGCTTTACTACTTGTCAACTGTAGGGACGCCTCTTTAGTATGGGACTATGATTATACAGATAACGATAAGCAATTAAGTAATTGGGGGAAATTCCCTTTAAAATTCAACGACTCTGCTAAAGTGCGTTCAGTTTGTTACATGTGTTAATTTACCTTGTTGTTCTCAACGCTTCAGGGGCTAGCATATAATACAACGGCGAGATGCGGTCGCTCGTGTCAAATGATCAGCCACTCATTCTATCGGATCGTCAAAAATAGGATTCCGTATTATCCACGAATCATGGACGGCGATCGCGGGGGGGGGGGGGGCATGTCACCCTCAATATTTATAGTGGGGGACATAATATCAAATGTCCCCTCCAATATTTAGAGGTATGCAGAAAAAATGTCACACACATTTTACATATGAATAATTGCGGTATTAGCCTATAGTACTAATGGCAGCTGGGGAGAACTTTACATCAGGAGTAAGCGATCTTGTCCCCTAGAATGCACCAAAGCGCTCGTCTCCCAGGGGCTTCGCTCCTGGACCCCAACAGGGGACCCATGATCAGGCCCATAGCACAGACAGTGTTCTGATTACATTTGATATTACAGCTTCGTACGCACACCAGGATATGACCTTAGGCAATGTATTATAGGTTTGTTTCTGCACAAGGAGGAGTTCAAGACAGATTAGGATTGGCTAGGAGTAAGTTAGGGAAATTTTATATTTCTGGAATGAGGAGGGCCAGATTATTCCATAAAAAGTTAATGTTTTTAAATTTTCTTAGCAGGAACGAAATATTTTCAAATTTTCCCCAACAGAATCCCAAATTTTTCGACGCGCTTTCTGCTCCCAAGCGTTTCCGCTTGGCATACTTTTGGCACCCGTCGCTTCTGACAGGGTTTCAGGTAGCTGGACTCCTTATTGTAGCTTGTTCCCCACGTCGGGTATACCCTTCATCACTGCCAGCTGAGTCGACCAGCAGGTTTTACCATGACAAATAATTTTCCTGCCAAATTTCGCGTGCAATTCTTACGAGTTGTATAACCTATATGAACATTATTAACACAAAAATTCCTAGTGAACTATTCCAGCCAAAGCTGGGTGAAGACTTAAAGTTACTGTATATGCGGGTCAATGAGGGGTCTCCATGTAACAACCGATCTAATACCTTGAGTACTCATGCGTAACCTGACGTCCATAAATTAAAATTACCTATATCATAATTCATTCAAAATTTACTTTCATGCAAAATTTCAATCAAAAACACTATAATTATTATCTGAATTGCAAGCTGTGAAGAGCTTAGTGTGCTCTCACTGTCATTCATAGTCCTGCTCAAAGCCCCATGCTAGTGTTCCCATTTTGTTCATTCCTCGGACATTCGGGTAATTCCCCTCTGAATGCTAACGAAATCATACTGGATCACACCAAGCCTGCCTAATTGCAGTCCCCGGCCACCTCGCCCATTTGCAAAGAAATCAAGAACTCTTCACAAGCCTTTGTTCAGTTAAAGAATAACCATCGTCACGTGATCATATAGCTTTGTTCCCTTCACTTCTGGAGACTTTCCAGTTTCTACGTCTGTGTATTGCAAAAGCAGGGGAAAATTCCAGCCAAAAGAGCTAAATTTTTGCGCGCTTCGCGCCCATTTGCACACATACCACTGATAAATTCAAGCTATCTGTGGTAGATTTGAGATATCACCTGTGGCTCACTCAAAAGGTTATCACATGGTGGCACTACTGACTTCGAACATAATCTGCTTTGGTGCCCCCTATAAGATGCCGGTTCCCCTTTTTTGAACTTCCTGCATGGCTATAAGGGCCTGCCTATGATGGTACCCTGTGCGCCTGGCCCGAGTCGCAAAATGTTCACTCAAGCAAATGTCCCCCCAAAATTTTAACAGATCGCCGCCTCTTCCCCCGAATGCTAGTAAGACAGATAGTATTTTCCTGACATACGGTTTTTTTTTGACAATCATATTATTTATAAACAAGTTTTTGATCTAATGTGCACGTGTGTCCGCGGTCTTACTTTAAACATAAGGGCTTTGTAAAGTTAGCACTTTGATTCACATCAATTCCATAAACAATGCTAATTTGTAGCCGATGGAATGCATCCACGACAAAATTCCATTTTTGAAAAGGGTAATGTGCATCCATTCACATTTTGAAAGGGTATTATAGCATTTTTCAAGTCAAAGTGGAATGAAAGCTTGTATTACTGTTTAAATTGCACAAGAGAGAACCTTCAGAACCACGTGTATTAAACAAGTTAACTCCAATCAGATTTGAATGGGTTCGGACAAAGGTTGTATCCAGGAAGTGTTATCCCTGGCTGAATGAAAGACGTTATGGGGGCTATCTGATTACCGTATTTCCTCACACACATTCAAACGAAATATACTTTAACAGTGGACCATACAGACTATTAAGCTGATTGTGTAATTTAATATTTAAGGACCTGAATCCACGGCTCTGCATCTTTCGAGGGCACATCAGGACTCCAACCAAGTCTGACTTCTGACTGGATGGCAAGAGGTTGGATTCGAGCTTCTCTGGGATTATGTGCTGATCTCAAAGCACTGGAAGCAGTAATAGAGGCATCGTGGGCTTGAAGGTCTGTCAATCCTGTTGAGAAATCACATCCTGCAAAAAAAAAAAAAAAAACTTCCCACCAAAAACGGATCAATAAACTTCTAAAGGTCAATCGCTTCAAAACTGCGAAGAACAGGTCACAGTCATGATATACTTCTTTAAAAGCAAATTCAAACTGATAACGTCCTAAATGATCATAGGATGGACAAAAACCGTTGTGTCATAACACATGATTGGCAAATTCAGCAAAGGAGGAGAGAAGTAATGGGATTACGTCTAACCAGGGAGCTCTTGGGAAGGAGACGTAACAACCAAATCTGTCAGACAATACGGTAAGTACTTGAAAAATGATTTAATACTGTTCAGGTATCAAACTTTGATTGCCGGCCTCTTTGTTCTTATTGTCTAGCCTTTTTGACTTACCCCCTTCCTAATAATGATCTACCCCTTTCACACCCAAGCAATCCTGAAGCAATTACCTTTGTAAAGACATAACTTGATCGGAGGTTTATACACCACGGAGCCAAGCTTTAATCAAAATTTTGAACTAAACGACTGTCAATGAAAGTTTAAATACTGTACTTCCTTTGTGCCCCAACGAATTTGATGCGTCTTTTCATCGAGCATTTTTCAAGCATGGAGCTGCTACCTAGTCCAAGCAGGGAGCTGTTATGAAGGAGACACAACTTTGTATAGCACTTTGAAGCAATGTTTGTTCCCGATGGTAATCTTGCTTTTATCCTCAAAATTCCTGTTACAATTAACAGGATCAACTAGGATTAAGGGACCTTTTGTTACAATGACAATGCATAATTCTACTCCTTACATTGAACAATTAACTTTTCGTTGCCAGCCGTCACAAAAGTATATGAAATTTTACACTTTTGTCGTTATTGTTCGCAATAAATGTCATTTCTGTTAGCTTTACTGAAGACCTCCGAGACAACTTACATTCCGACTGTGTTTCGAAGTGATGAGGAAATAGGCCAAAATTGGGAAAAATGAATTAGGCTTGAGCAACGTTCGAAGCAGACGACGCATCAAATTCGTCGGGACGTAAAGAAAGAACACTATTTAAACTTTCATTGACAGTCGTTTAGTGAAAAAATCTTGATTACAGCATAGCCCCGTCGGTAACAAACCTCAGATCAAAGCATGTTTTTACAAAGGTAATTGTTACAGGATTACTTGGGTGTGAAAGGGGCAGATATTTATAGGAAGGGTAAAGTCAACAAGGCTAGATAATAGTTACAAAGAGACCTGTCAATCAAATTTCGGTACCTGAATGGGACTAGATCATTTTCAAGTACTTTTTGTCTGTCAGGTCTGGTTGTTGTGTCTCCTTCCTTACAGCTCCCTGGTCCAAGTATTAGTTCCATGATTCAAGACTAAATTTTTTGCCCAGTTTTGGCAAAATTTCCTCATCACCTAGAAACGTACTAGAAAAGCTAACTGTTCAATGTAAGGAGTAGAACTATTCATTTCTCACTTTAACAATAGGTCACTAAATCATAGTTGATCTGGTTATTGTAAAAGACATTTTGAGGAGAAAAGCAAGATCACCATCGAAGTGAACCTTGCTTCAAAGTGTCTATAGAATGTTGCTGCAATATGTCTCCTTCCTAACAGCTCCCTGGTCTAACTTACGTCTAGTAGTGCTAATCATCTTTACTGTTACATCGTATACTTGTTTGATCTTATGATAACGTTATTCTCTCTATAGCATCATCTTCAAACGTTTAGAGGATATTTGTTTCAAATCATTTATGATACATACTCCTCTTTTAGTTTCTAAAACAATGATTGCTATATTCCAAACCGCAAACTACTACCAGATATTTTACTACCCTTAGGGTTCCTATTCCTAAATTGCAACGTTACCGTACCATCTTTACAACCAAGAAGTTCAAATTTCATCCCAGGGTTCCCATGCGAAGACAGTGGTAAAACTCTGATAGACTCTGCATAGATCCTTGGGTCGAACTCTACAAGTCTGGCACAGCGAGACTCGAAATTTCCCTGAAGAACCTTTAACGAAAGTTACGGAAAAATATATCGAATTGTAGACTCCAACAATGTATCGTCTTAAAATATTTCTGCAACCCTTCGAATGCTCACAGCAAGAGATGACAACGTTGTTAGTACTGATATTGACACTGATTATTCAAGCGCAAGGAAAAGAGCACTATCAAGCTTGTATTATGAGAGTATCAGAATCTGAGCGAACATTCTGCTTTAACTTTTCTCTGAATGGCTTAGTTCCGGACTTGCGTCTTACCCCAACAGAATGAAAATTGTCACAATTTTTATTTTCTTTTAATGTATTCGAATTAGAATGATAGTAGCTGGAGTTGAGTCGGAGCTGTTTCCAACCAGCCTGTAACTAAAAACCTCTTAGTTTACTCCGTGTCAATTACACCATTGTTATTATTCCACAGTGTGATACATGAATTCAACAAAATTGCTTTGGCCCAGAACTTGAAACTGACTGCACACTGACAATTTCCTAATCACCTATTATTGGGAAAACTTTACTAAATTTCAGTGTTTTCTCATACGTGCCCAGCTTGGGTAAAATTTTTTGACCCAACCATTTTTAGAGTGTATGCTACAATGTAGGCTGGCCGGCAGAAAATAAATAAACTTTACCTCTATTCCTGTGGTGGTGTCACGATGAGAAACAAACGGATTATTTGCAGTTTTTGACTGCACGGTAAATTCATACACCCAGTCTGAGAACTCTGGCCCACACGCTTGGACAACAATACCAGTTATGATATGCAGTCCTTCCAGGTCGACTTGTATCCAGGCTTTACTATCAAACGGAGCAGGTCTCCAACACGAATTGCCTCCAAATCGAGCAAACTGTGGGGCATAAGTTTCTCCTAAGGAGCTTGAAGCTGTAATGTTGCCATCGTATATTTGTGGTCTTTTACCTGATTCTGTATTTACATCATATAAGTCCGCTTTCATGCCTAAAGGCAGAGGACATTCAGCTTTGAAAGAAATTAAGGAGCAAACATAAGTTTGGTATTTTTTATAAACATAAATTTGCTTTTTCAATTCAATGTTTTCAAGTTTCTTTCTTCCTATGGAAGTGGCATAAACAGATGAATGTCATAATTGACAAACCATGACAACATTCATGTCAAACCTTTCCATCATACTGTCATCCCTTTTTAGCTTTTTGAAGAAGTTTCTAATATTACCAGAACTGACCATTATAGTGAGAGGTAGATTTAGCGGTAAAATGTTAATTTATACAAAAAACAAGCAAGCAAGCAAACGTACCTGGTAACATTCTTACTAAGAAAGGATCGCATTCTGTAAAAATGAAAAAGGTGGATGTCATGAAGCTAAAACTGAATTGTGAAGCAGGCTGATTCAACTTTACAGAGACTTACTGGCAATGGCGGCTTAATTTCATCGTTTTATTTTATAGTTTTACACAAACTCTATAACCTCGAATTTGAACCTGTTCTTTTATCTGCTCTCACCTCAAATACTTCGGACGTTAATACAAATGCATAAGGGGTAGAGCCAAATTTATCCCACAGGGGATAACAACCCGAAGCCCAAAAAATATTCAAAGCGAAGGTCCTAGGGTTCTTTTAAAAAATTGAGCTTATTGAAGTAATTTTGGAATTTTGGGGCGGGGGAGGGATATTGAAGAATATGCTCTCATGAAGAGTCTGGCAAAACCCAAGCTGACTGTATCAACGAATGGTCGCCATCTGGAACTTAATTCTTTATCAGCCTATCAAAGATCCCAAACGAAATCGGAAAATTTCCCCGATGAAGGAAGCTTAAGTTCCCGGACAGGGTACTAGGGAAAATGGCCCCCTACTCAGCACATTGCGTCACCACTGTACAAATGTATCTAAAAAATCTCGTCGGTAAATTTCGGAGTAAATTTCTTAATTTATACTGTATCCAGTTCGGAAGATTTTCCTTTCGGGAAAATCTAATTTTCCCCTACAGGGAAAAGCTTTGTCACCGCGCTATGTTGCTTTGTTCTATAGCCACACTGTAATGTGTTTCTGTGTGTTTATTTTCAATGCCAAATGGTTTTTTGGAACCCTCTTGCAAAGTCTATTGGCATAATGTAATAAATTTAATGTACATTAAGTAAGCATATTGTCATATCTTCCGAAAAGTACGTCCTAATTGGTTATTCCTCACAACTGTTTTTTTTTTTTTTGAGAAAAACGCAAGTTCTTGAGTGGTCTCGGCTCTTGCTTAATCTAGTCTATGTCACACTAGCAAGCCTATATATTGCGTTACAGAACTTTCCCCCATTTGGAAGATCTATGATTTTCTCCCAGACAGGGGAATCTGTCAGACTAGGCAAAATAACAGTTAACACACAGTCCGCCAAATTGTAATCACAGCAATAGAACTTCAACACTCTCTTTCACACTGTTCAATCCTCGACGAGCGTTGGACTGATATCTTTGTTTTAAGCAATTCGTGATTTGCCTTTTCAGTTTTGCTTGCAAACCACTAACTATAACTGAGCCTTTCGCATGTATATAACAACCAAGAAATTGAGAGGACGCTTTCAGACATGGAGAAAAATTAGTAACCAATTAGTGAAAACGCTCGTGGATGGAGCTATTATTCAGTAGGGGTAGAATTTACAGATCAGAAGTGAGTTTGTACTGTTCTGATAGTGACAAGCAACATACATCAAAATCATCATTACCTTGAAGAAATAAAGTGATTTTGAGCTGAAAAAGCTCATTTGCGCATAATAGTTTCTGTTTGAGAGGTCTAGTTTGGAATTTTTTTCAAAAACATTTGTTGATTAAAACAATAAAATGAATGTTTTGTCCGTCATAAATAACTCAATTTAATGACAATTTTCAATGTTTAGGTCGCCACCTCAGCGAGACCGATGCAGTGCCGTCGGAAGCTTTCTAAGATTTAGGGCTGAACCACTTACTTCCAGAGTTTTGGACATTTTTGAAGGTGATCCTGAACGTTATAAAATTTGGGGGCTATATCCCCAACCCCATCCCTCTGTTCCGACTGCCCTGCCGATGCCGAGGCCTAGTCCGAGTCATTACCACACGAGATTCAGACCGGAAGCGCAAAATCGTGTAACGGCATTTCGCGGACGACAGTATTCAAATACTCCAGCACGACATTCACGTTTACATACTCTTTAATAATACTCCCTAAAAGTAAGCAAAACCTCTTCAATACCAAGGCTTTTGTCATTTAATCCCCACTAAAACTTGGAGGTCCTTGAGACTATAACTGATAAAGTCATAACCGTTGGAACATGTTACTTAAAATTTGCTGTTTTCAGTAGGATTAATGTAACTTGGACAAAGGTGTGGGGGAAGTTATATAAGACTATCTCTTAATATAATATAAAACAAAAATACCTCTCTGTATGTTCACAAAAGTGTCCTCTTCTGATGAACTGAAAAATACATCTTCCGGGCTGACTGTAGTAGGCGCAGTATCCGACCACTTACAACTGTTTGACTGGAAACCAGTGGTACCCTCATACCTGAACCTAGAATCCCAAACCCGACAGAAAATGAAATATATATATATATATATATATATATATATATAAATGGAGTAGAAAACACAAAACTACTTTTTTATTGAATTCTATTGGTCATGCAGTTGGCTGAAGAAGGCTGATAAGATAGCCGAAAGCTTCCAACCAACATCACTGTGTTTGTGCATTTTTTTCTTGGAACGTAGTTGAGTTTGGTATTTTCTACTCCATTTATCTGTGTGTTACCTACTCTGTGAATCTTTAGAGATCCTACGTATCCAGTCTCACTCTACTATATATATATATATATATATATATATATATATATATATATATATATATATATATATTGCAGTATTGAAATTCAGTAATTCGTTCAGAAGCACCCTTATTACAGGCCTTACGTCAAAGTAACTCCAGTCCACAGTGTATGATGTTTAATACATAGTTGGGTAAACAATACCATGAAAGGTGAAGTTGCAAATCATTTAAACTAGCTCAACTCAAAATTAATCATTACAGGAATTATGTATGTTTTATTAGAAAGCCAGATGCAGTTGTTGGGAAGGCAGAGCTGATTTATATCTTAGCGAATTAATTATTGACTAGATGCAAAGAACATTTTTCATGAATTTGTAGATACACTCCGAAAAAGGTCTGATCTGAGGGGCACCGAACAGGAATCTGGTCAGAATTTTGACTAGATCCGGTTCAGAAATGAGCCAATTCTGATCATTTCTGAACCAAATCTAGTCAAATAATTGATCAGATTCCTGTTCAGTGCCCCTCTGATCAGATTCGGTTCAAATTTGACCAGACCTTTTTTAGAGTGCATATGAGGATGTGACAAAATTGGAGACAGACGATTAAAGAAGCATAGGTTAGAATTATAGCAGTACGGTGCAAAGCATTATTACAAACCCTTTTATTTATTACCCCACATATCTTCATCCCGTAAAAGTAAATCTACTGCCTCTTACTTCACTCTTATGTTACTGTCCTTAAAATCCGAGTGTGTCTCTTTGCAAAATCAATCAGTCACTTACGTATATGATCGACAGGTGAAACTTTGTTCTTCAATACAAAATTTAGCGCAGACAGCCTCTGACAGTGTGTCTGGATTTTGATTCCCAATGTCTAAATACCGGTAGCTCGTAATGTCGAAAGTAACTCTGGGATAACGTCGAAACTCTTGTAGATAGTCATCCGTACCTAGGAAGGCCAAGGATGCAATACAGAAAACAAAGTTAAGAAACTCTGCCTTTAACGGCCAGCCTCACTGTAGCTTTCCTTTTTCCCCCTCTTTTATGATATTAACTATTCACCGTACCTTAAAATGAAAAAAAAAAGTTTTAGGAGGTTAGGATGGACTTATTACCTGACAGTGTAAAGAAATTCTTAATACCGCTGTCATGAATTGTAAATATATTTGAATCTTCATTTTCCACTACGGTATCATTAATAGGGTCCAATAGAATTATTAGGAAGTCCAAATCATCATTTGAAAAGAGAAATTAACATATACTAAAAAGAGCATATAACAAGTTGAGTTTAGATCTTATTGTGTTTGTTTAATTACTTTGTCGGACACAGGCCTATAGGCACCATAATCATATCAAATCATTTAATACTGGTAGGTATGCCCATAACTGTAGTATTCTATATATATATATATATATATATATATAAATATATATATATATATATATATATGCGTGTGTGTTGTGTGTACATTTAACATTTAAGTCTGTGTGTTGGAGGTATCGAATAAGAAATAAAAGATCAAAAAGAGATTGCGCATTTTGATCCAACTGAATATTTATTGAAACATAAACTTTCGCCCTCTCCTGAAGGCTTTGCAAACTTGCATATATGTATATATATTTATATATGTATATGTATATACACACATACATATTATATATATATATATATATAATATATAGACAGACAGGCAGACAGACAGACAGGCAGACAGACAGATAGATAGATAGATATACAAAGGCGGACGAGGTCGGAACTGAGGGCTGCTGCTTCGGTTCGGGAAGAAAATCTGCTATTTTGGGGCAAAAATAAAAATTCCTGCCCAAAGTAATGCAGCCATTCCCCTCCTCCACTGGATCCTGTTCGCTAGAGTCAGGTTATAATTACAAAACACTTATTTATGCCGCTGTGGTTAAAACTTTGAAACCTGTTTCTTACACATGTCCATAGCGCACAAATTGGACTCGAGGTTACCATGTCCGTTGAAATAAAAACACCAGGGTTTTTCCCTGCCGTCTGGATTTCGGCACTGGTTGTCCAGAAAATCTGCAACATTAAATAAACAATGAAATGTATATTTCAATGTACATTACGCTAGAATTCAATAGGAGGATTCAGAGATCTGGCAACATAAAACGTCTATATTTTTCACCCGGGAAAATGGCCTTTTCCCGGGAAACTTTGACTAAACGAGCCTATTGAATTCTAGCGGCATGTGATATATTTATATATATATATATATATATTTATATATATATATATATATATATATATATATATATATATATATTTCCCTAGATGGTCATTTAAGGCGACATATCGGGTGAAAAAATGGTACTTTTAGGCGACATTGACATTAGGGGTACATATACGTGTCACCTAAATGTTTACAACGTTATAACAACCATTCCCTGCATGTTATTTCAAAAGTTTTGAGATATATAAAAGTATCCTAGCGGCCTCTGTTTGGGGTTACTATAGGTAAGTTGCACTAGAATCCCATTATGTATTAATTTACTATTGAAATTTGGGGGTGTATATCATGCATGTAATAAATTGGTACGTTAGGTGTACACACCCACATTGCGCAATACCAATTTATTTCTGTTTTATTTAATAAAACGTTGTGCGTACGTCACACAGGTAATTGGACATATATTTAACTTAAGGGCGTTCCTGAAGATCATTAAGATATTTTTTGTTTAATTTTTACCTGCATGAATATGCAAATATATCTAATTAACTGGTTGTCGCCCAAAGTGACCATTTTTTACCGTGTCGCCCAAAGTGACCATTTAGGGTTATATATATATATATATATATACATACATTTTAATATACAGGCTATACATTAACATATATATATATGTAGATATATATATATGCATATGTGTGTAAGCATCCATCCATCCATCCATCCATCCATATATATATATATATATATATATATATATATATATATACATTAATATATACTTAATACTTTACACACATAAGAATACACATACACATATCTGGTGTCGTTATCTGGTGGTTCACCCTAACTTCCCCTCCCCCATCCCCTTCAACTTTTGGAAGATAAATGGACGGAAAATAAGAAAAACGTTAGAACTGCGGCAAAAATGTCCAATACCCTAGTTAAGAGCTTAGGATTTCTGAAGTATATAGAGAAGACGCACTTACGTTAGTCGCAAACGTTCACCCGGGTAACTACAGGGTGTTGAAATTTGGGAGCTCATTAAAAGACACAAAGTATTTGTATTTGCAGACTATACTTTTGGTAATTACGTTTGATATTTTTTATCAAATTGATGACACACGTAGTATCCCAGGCGGTTTTCCAGACATTAAAAGCTCAATTTTTATAGCATTTTCTAAATGATATCGTTAAACAAGGATGTCGATTATTGAGTGCCTCTCCCACGAGAAATAAAACATTTAAACGTCAAAATAGCTAACCTCATTTTGCTACAAACGTACATTGATAGCCTGCTCTTTATGCTTTAGGTATTTGCAAAAGTAAGCGACTTTAAGTTGACTAGTTCTTACGACATATTAGTTCTTACGGTATATTTAACAAAATAAACAGTCACAAAACCTTACATCCGTTAAAGCTTATAACAAAATGTAGTTTCATCTAGAATTTAACACAATGATGTAAAGAGCAAAGTGAGATATTCTTACCTATATCTGGATACATTCGGGAATCGAACACTTCGTTAGCAACTTCTTCCCAGTCTACACACCTGTATCCATTAATAGTAAACTCCCCCGTGTCCATGTAATCCGTACCATTACCATAGTAACAACCTGCTCGGACTTCAAAGCGAGATATATGGTATTTATTACAGAACAAGTGATAAGATATTTTATACCGATCATATTGAGACTGGATTACATTATCAAACATGTCTTTTTAAGACTTCTTAATTTGGTACTTTTTATCAGCTGTGCATTACCGATTTAGTAATCAGAAGTTAAGGTAGCTGTAAAATTCAGAGAGATTGATTGCTTAACGTTTTAATGTTATGTTGCCACTTTTTGACTCAGTTACTTACTCTTACATGACGTAACAGGGCATCGTATCCAATCAAGTGTTATTGTTTCATTTCCAGTGTTTTCACTCAAGCACCCTGGCCATCGAATTGGGGATTCTGGAATGCTGCGGCAAATTTTACCATATAACCCTAAAAGTAAAGATGGAATGGTAACGTGCATGGAAGAACTATTAACTATTTATTTACACATCAACCAAAGCATAATTTCATTTGAGGATTTGTTGTCAGACAGAGTGCAAAGGTCACATTATTATGAAACGTTTCAGAAATTCTGAATGAGCTTTACTTACCTCTACCGCTGTATGGTGTTTCCTCCCAAGGCGTACATAAGTCATTCGTTAGATTACCTGTATAAAAGTAGTGGATGGCAGGTGGGTTGCTCGGAAGCGTGCAGTCACGAAAGCCACCTTTGAAGTGAGAACCAGTTACAAGATACTGAATAAAATATCGCCTAAGGAAGAACGTAATGTCTTTCAGTTTAAGAAAAATAATACACCTGTTAGTTTTGAATGATCGAATGATAAACGAATCGTGTTCGGGACACTTTAATAAAACCTAAGATATCTCTTTCTTACAACCTGTCAAATATTTTACTTTACTTACTTACTTAGAATAGAAATATTGCCTTTTGCCTAGGCTGGAAATATAAGATTGCTTTAATTAAAAGTAAAGTTTGAAGGAATTAAACTGAATAAAATCGGTAAAGTTAAAATATCTGGCTGAGGTGAAAAGAAAGGTTGATTCGACCGGGGATTCGAACCCGGGACTTCCTGCTTTCTAATGAGGACGCTCTAACCGCTGAGCCATGAAGCAAACATAGTTTAGCCTTTGTTCAAATACCATACGAAGCACTCGCAATTCACCTCCTGAGCAGGCACCTATTTTTGGAACAGCACTAGTTTTCCTTTGATGCAAGCCCAACCAGAGATCACGAATGATGCCATCCAGCTGAACACAATTGTCATCCCGCCAGCGGATCTCCGAAGAGATGCAGAAACGTAGGAGAGCACAGAGGTGACAGTGAATGAACGTTGACGGCAACTGCGATGTATACAGTGAAAATCGGTAAAGCTGAAAAATCTGACTGAGGTGAAAAGCAAAGTTGACTCCACCGGAATTCGAATTCCGGACACAAAACGTTAGCGATTTGTCCTGTGGGAAAGAACTCATAACTTTCTGCAGATGGTATTGCAATATTCGTCTCAGGCTGTAATAATGTCTCCCAGTATTCGAGGCACTTCTTGAGCAGGAACATTTACTTTGGCAATTTTGTAGGATCTTCGGGTTGGCTCCAGGCAGGGACACTTGGCCCCTATCAGGTATATCCTGGTTCCCCTTTGTCATTGATGAACGTCAGAATGACTTTACGTTGACTTCTCGAATCCGGTGTCTGTTGTTGGAGGCCAAGACATACAGTAACAATTACAGCAAGACTACATGACACATCACATGCTATTCAATATGTTTGGTCTCTGTTCTTTTGGGTCTATTTCTAAATGGGCTCGGTCAGGATCTTTCAAATCTTCCTGGTCCTTTATGTGCGGACTACACAATGTCTTGAAGAGGTTTGAATACACAAAGCGATGGGTTGCCGAAAGTATTGCGAAAGTAAAATTTTCGGCCAGAGCACTTTTGTTGAAAAATGGAAACTTGAAAACATTGTTTTTTAATGCAACTTCTGAACTAAAACTGTAAGTTATTTTTTCTTGTTTTAAATTTTGGGTAGTAAAAGGACCTACTCAGTATTTGAGAAAATCTAGTAAAAAATCCCTGCGATAGATCGTCGTGACGTCAGAGATTACATAATTTATCGCACACATTTAGACTCTCGACGACATTGGACAATTTACCCGATGGGAGAGGCAGCCTTCTCCGATGGAGGTAGACCCCAGCATCTGCTAAAGATTCTGATCCTGTTCCGAACTCGGACATCAAGCTACTTGCAGCCCAGGGGTATCGTTGATCATACGGAAAGTGAAGTTTACCCTCATGTGCCTAGTTTGTTACAGTCTATGATAAATGTTTGGTCAGCTGTTGGAATTTTGAGTATCTATTCCTCCTGTTTTACTTTTCATGGAGGGAGAGTCAATCCTATGGTCACTTACAGATGAACAGTGCACACAGGCATTTTGAAAGAAGACAAATGGACACTTTAAAATTTCAGTATCCATTTGGACATAAGTGAAAGCAACGCTCAAAATCGTTGAATGTAGATTAGATTGAGTGGCAATGCACAAATTCGACATTTGGCTTAAAGTGATCGACATACCATTAAGCGCAAAGACTGCAAGAGTGAAATCACTTCGCCAAGAAAGCCCGACGTACTAAATCAAACGTTAAGTAGGCCTTAATAAATTTAAATAGCAAAATTACAGGGTGTAAAAACGGTCCAATAGGTATAATATCAGAAATGTTACTGTTGGGTAGGAGGACAGGGGAGGGCTACTTTCCACCTTGTGACTCTTACATTACCATATTCTAAGAAATTAATCAGAAAGCCCAAAGGCTTAGTGATTCCTGGCCGAATGGGGATGCTAAATTGTTGCCCTGAGGTTTATCCCTCAAATTTACAAGTATTACAAGTATCCAACATCCCTGTTTTGAAATATCGTGTTTTTCAATGCATTTGGTCTTTGACCTCTGATGACCTCAAATGACCTCTGACCTTAAATGGACCTTGGATCTTGAAAATTCTTGGGAAATTTTGCTTTTTGACCTCTGGTGACCCCAGATGACGATCTTGTGAATTCTTGGGAAATTTTGCTTTCTGACCTTTAGTGACCCCAGATGACTCTCTTGGGAATTCTTGCTGGTGACCCCATGTTAATCTTGGGAATTGTTGGGAAATTTTGCTTTTTGACCACTGGTGACCCCAGATGACGATCTTGGGAATTCTAGGGAATTTTCCTTTTTGACCTCTGGTGACCCCTGATAACGATGTTGGAAATTCTTGGGAAATTTTGCTTTTTGACCTCTGTTGACCCCATGTAACAATCTTGGAAATTCTTGGAAAATTTTGCTTTTTGACCTCTGGTGACCCCAGATGACGATCTTGTGAATTCTTGGGAAATTTTGCTTTCTGACCTTTAGTGACCCCAGATGACTCTCTTGGGAATTCTTGCTGGTGACCCCATGTTAATCTTGGGAATTGTTGGGAAATTTTGCTTTTTGACCACTGGTGACCCCAGATGACGATCTTGGGAATTCTAGGGAATTTTCCTTTTTGACCTCTGGTGACCCCTGATAACGATGTTGGAAATTCTTGGGAAATTTTGCTTTTTGACCTCTGTTGACCCCATGTAACAATCTTGGAAATTCTTGGAAAATTTTGCCTTTTGACCTCTGGTGACCCTATATGACGATCTTGGGAATTGTTGGAAAATGGATGAACATTCTGTTGCCTAAGATTTTGTACAAACTCCAGAAGAACCTCAGGGGCTTCGCCCCACCAGAGCGTGCAAGTTCAGGGCCTTGGCCTGTTTCCCATGGGAAAAATGGGAAAAGCTTGCTGCATACTCAATGCCTGCTGTCCACAAATGAATAATGGCTATCAAGATGGCCCGTCTGAGGAAAAAGGTTCCCCACCCCTGTTCTACAGTCACAGTTGATTCACAAAAATTTTTATTTTGGAAAGCCTCTTGGTAAACATTATGATATAACGTATGCAACGGTCGCACAATGTACCCAATACGTGAAAAAACAGTTAATTGATATAAGAATGTAGGCTGAAAATACAAAAGTTCCAAAATGATATGATGTATTCAAAGTACATCAAAGCTCTCTCTGAAGATTAACAGTTCTCCATACTAAGTTTACTTCCAACCTCTTTTCCAATTTAATAGAAATACACTTGTCCAGTTCACCTCCTGAACCGAGCTCCAGTGGTTGTTCGGAGTTCCAGCTGCTCAAGGATAAATCCACACCCTAATACTATGTGTGTGGCTGTCTGCAATATGATGATATTATCTCCACAAGTCAGGGATGATTAATCAGAACGATGACATTGTTTGAATTCATGTCAATCAAAATACAGTCATAAGGTGTTCACTGAACTATCGGAGCTTTTTTCCAACTATGTTTAGGGTGATACAACAGCTCCTTTAATGCAAATAAATTAAAAGATATAGATACTTACGATCAGGACTCTCATCAGAGCCATCTGGACAGTCAGGGTATCCATTTAACACCCCCTTTTCATCGATACAACTATTGTCGTTACAGGTAAATTCTGCCCCAGAACAAGTTGCTGAAAATAGGGATAACTGGTTCTAAAACTTTTAAAGCTTTATTTCAAAGAATACTGCAGTATAACAAGTTTATCCACACCAAATTTACCTGAAATGGCTTGTTGTTAATTTCTCTAGATATACTTATCCAATACAATAAAATATATGCCCCTTAAACTAGCAGAAATGAAACTGGTTTTATATTTAAAGTTTATTTTATATACTTTTTTCAAATGCAATGTAAAGATTCTAATTTTGCACCTATCTAGACTCACGATAGGCTGTCATGTTGTCGACAACCTCTCTTGGGCTTTAAAACAATTTTTCACTTTTTGCCAATTTTGAAAGGAAACTCTCACGCGTTTGATTTAAAATTCTCGATGGAAACCACTAGCCCTCTATCGCTTTGATATTTCATACAAGTAATCGAGCTCAGTAGCGTGTGCAGGATTTCGGAGGTGGGGGCACAACCTGTGATTCCCCCGACTGACATGGAGGAGTGTCACAAGTGCACCGATGGTGCATCACGAGCACGAAGCGCGAGTTTGCACGCATGGGGTCCAGGGGCCCACGCTAGGGCCCCTGACGGGGTCCAGGGGCAGAGCCCCGTGGGGTCCAGGGGAGAAGCCCCCTGAAGCTCCTGCAATATAAGGTAATAAGACCGCCGTAAATTTGTTCTAGAGGCCTTATTGATCAGGTTTCGTTCGTTTCAGATTCTGTGAAATTCGATGTCAGTGACGGAGAGTTTAAAGGGAGAATGCAGTCCCCCCAAAAAAGAACTGTATAGTAGACTATCCTATTTCCTGAATGGCTCTTGAGAATCATGTGACAGTATTTTTCTCACTCAATTGTAAAATTTACAAGGAGCAACTGCTTGATTTACCTTGGATATGCAATATTTATGTTCTAAAATATCATGAAAGATACTTGGAAGCAAAATAAGATGATATTTGTGACATTTAGCTATTGTTTCAAAATAAGTTTGGGGCGACTGCTTCTGACCTTTAAGTTATCCTCTATAGACCTTTTTCCAAATAGCAATTACAAAGGATTGTGGGATACAGTTTTTGATACGCGTTGTTAATGTTAATGGCATTTTAGTGTGGCCAAAAAGGATGTGAACAAAAAGTCTATCCCACAATCCTTTGTAATTGCTATTTGGAAAAGGGTCTATGCGTTGTAAGCTGCAGTGTGCTACAGTATGTATCACATACATTGACAAGACTATACGTTTAAGATCACGAGGCTAGTCAAGAAGGCTGCTTGAGATGATTGCAAAAGTTAACAGTACTGTTTCATCCTTAAACCTATATAGGTTTTACCATTACAGATGGTTAAAGTGACCAGCGCGAAGCGCGAAGGAATCTTAATGATGGTGGGCCTACCTGCACCAAGTGGGCCAGATATGATATTGATAGCATCCTGTCTGATTATTCATTGAAAGGCGATTGGAAGAGCTGTATCCTTTGGTAAATGACCAAATAATGAAAGAAATTCTCTCCTAATCTCATTCTGTAAGCTACTTCTAAGTTTTGAGTGGCAGGGATGGCGCCAGGATTTTACCCGATGGGTGACCAGACGGGCGGAGGCAGCGACCCGAAGTCCCGACAGCCCCGATGCCGTCAAGAGGATGTGAGGAGGGATCTGAAGATAACCTGTGTACTAAACCATGCCATTGTGGGGCATATATTTCATAAAATGTGTATATACTAGAGGAACGCAGTTTCGGCCCTGATTTAATGTTTTCCCCAGAATCTAAGGTATTGCAAAGCTCGCGAAGCGAGCGAAATTTTGGGGGGTTATCCTACACTAAAAAGAATCGGTACTTATTAAAAGCTAATAAAGGTCAATTTTCCTGGCAGTTGGTCCTATCGGGCATAACTTACATTGTACTTCTCTCCTTGTGTCACTTTAGCCATACCGCACTACAGACCCAAGAGAACATTACTAAATGAGGTGATATGAGGTGAAATGAGGTGAAATTCCCAACATTTACCTAAAATCATGTATTCTACTTCTTCAGTTACTTCAAAAGGTGGAAATGGTTTGAACTATATTTAGCTATAAGTAACAGAAATGAGGAAGAGTGGGCAAAGCGTACCAAAAATTTTGGGTTTCATTGGAAAAATGACCCTTTGAAAGCCAAAATAAGTAATCCGATCATGAATGGCGACAGAACTTTCCCGACAGAGGGCTGGGCCATGCCAGCGACCCCAAGCTTCGACAGTCCCTCTGTCGAAGAGGTGGTGACAAGGGGATATGGATTACTATCCCATGCCATTTCAGGGCATATTTTGCATAATATCACTTAATATTTCTTGAGCCGAGTTGCGCACATTATATAGTGTTCTTTCGAATCTGAAACTTGCATTTGCAAAGGGTGCGAAAATTTTTGTGTGATTTCACAAAAAAGATATGTGATCATTAAGGACATAAAGGAAAAAAAACTATAGGAGTTCTAGACCATATCGGGGATAACATATATTTTATCGAAACACCTGGACTACCCTGTGAAATAGCCAAACTTTGGTCCTTGAGTCGCTCGCAAACTGACCGTACCGCATGACACACACAAGAGAACAGCAACTAGGCTTAGCGACATGGGATGGAATTTTCGACCTCCACATAAACAGTGAACTCTGCCTAAATGTTTCGTGGTAAGGTTGGCAGGACCTGTGCTATCTAGCAATGTGGAACGGACTGCTGAAGATCCAGGAGTGACTGTACAGCGCGCGTAGCGGGTCGAAAACTTCGGGTTCTTATTCAAGAAATTGTCCTCTCTCAGGCGCCGTCGGGGACTGCATACTCTATCCTATCGATTAAGACTCCCCCAATGCGGGCCCCCTGCCCCCACCTGGCGCCATCCCTGTTGAGTGCTCAGTGTGTCTCTTCAATCTTTTTCTCTTCCCCTAACCCTTAAATTCCCCGACTAAGGGATTTTCCCCGACTGACTTTGGAGGTGGGGGGCGACCCCCTCTGAACACGCTACTGATCGAGCTCAGTAAAAGTTAGTCAAAACAGGTGGCCACAAATAAGCAGATCTGACTCAATTACAAAGGACTTTCTGAGACGCTTCTTGATAATACATCTTTAAATTTTCTTAGAAATGATTATAAATAAACAAATTTATGTATTTATTTATATTATATATATATATATATATATATATATATATATATATATATATATATACTTGTATTACCTGTATTATGTGGACATTGGCATATGACAGGATTATGGGGACTCCTAGAAGGGGTACGCCCTGACCCGTGAAAAGTGAAGGGATATAAGTATAGCTATAGGTGAAGCTAACTATACCTTCTTAATTGCTCTTTTTGTTTTAAAAAAGAAAAGTGGTATATATGACAGTGTGGACATGGGCTATGTGGACTGTCCCCATAGTCCCCTTGTATACTGAAAACATATACACCGTATGGCAATGTGCGTTTAATAGTCTCAGAAGTTATTGAATAAACAGTTCATCTTGAACACAGGAAATGATTTGCAACAAAAATATTTTTGACTACAACAAGAAAATGAGACAACTGTTCAATATGCACGGCATAGAATCGGTGCGTACAAGATTGTGTGGACTTGATTATGTGGATGGTCCACATAATCCTTTTATACACTTATTTCGAATGTACATTTACACACATAGATATATAAAGTGCATTTATCAAGCGCTTTTTCATAAAGATCCTATATGAACAAGCGAACTAAAACCCCAAAGTAGGTACAATGCAACAGACTTAAAGTGCTCTTGAACAGAGATAGGATTTTAGAAGCTTTTTAAAATTAGGTGAGGAGACACAGCTTCTCATAGATACTGGGAGGCTATTCCGCATTTTAAGAATTCTACGAATTCGGCAGCTTTCTGAAGCTTTAAAAAGGTGGAGGTTGATGTTAATGGACAAATCTTTTATTTTATACAACAGTTATTGCAAACAAAACTTATTTTCAGCCTATTTGATTAATTATTTAGCATTTTCACCAGGGTTAAATATTAAACTTTCCTACACAAAATAGACTCGACCAACGTTCTTAAGTCATAGTCAGAACACTGCGTGAAAGAGGCATAAAATCGCATTTTTAAGCATTTTTGGGGTTTTTTCTGTACTATTTTCTACAGAATATATATATACAGATTTGTGATTATCTGAAATAAATTTAGGTTCCGACGTGTATTGATAAATGGAATCCTAATTTTACTGTATGAACCGAACCCTAGAACGTTCAAAAATTACTCATAAAATTTTAAAATCCAGAAGCTAAACGAAGGAGCCCGTACAAAACATCTAAAGACCCTGTTATTCACAATTATAGTAGTCAGTCCATCTTAGGTTGTTCAGAAACGACTCTATACCAAAGGAAGGTTACGTCAATGGAGCAGGTCGGTGTCCACTACGGAGTATAGAAAGTATGAAACCTTTAACAGTTACGCATAAGTTTTACAAGGCAATGGTAAATATAAGTATTTAACCCTTAAAATGTGTAAATTCGAACGTAAAACTGACCTGCATGTTCCACTAATTTCATCCTCAGATAAACTTGGATGTTGCTGCTGGCCGCTGACTGTGTAAACTTCACCCAGAATTCGTCGTTGCGTAGATAAAGAGTCTTTAAATGGAAGCGGTCACGGAGATTTTGTGGATCTAATGACGTGTGTCCAGTTCTTTTAAATAGGATACTGGAATGGTTGTTCACATCGGATCCCTTTCCAAACGTGAGGAAATTTTTACCTTGATCAAACCCATCGAGGTTCTCCAAACGGACCTCTACCAACAAATCCGGATGATTTTTGCGAAAAATGCCTTGAAATGAATAATACGCAATACGTTGTGGTTAAACTTGACAATTTATATTTCGCAAGACTTGCAAACTGTTACATACACGGCATGGGCGTCAGCAGAAAAAAATTCAGGGGGGTAAAATTTTTCAGGGGGACAAAACTTTTTGCATGGGAAATATTTTACTCCCAGCAAAGAGTTTAGATGCTACTTCACACAGTGCTGACAAAGGGGTAGCCAGGAAGAATTTGTCAAGGGGGGGGGGGCGAAGCCCATAGACAGCGCTCCGCGCTACCATGGGTTGGCGAGGAGCGCAAGAAAATTTTGGCCCAAAATGCTTCCCAGATCGTTGGAAATGACACTTTCAAGGCCTATGTACCGCATATAAAAAGGAGAAACACTAGCAACATCGTAAATATAAACTTTAAAAATTACCAAAAATATGCGGGGGGGGGGTTGCTGGGGTCTGAGTGTTGATATTTTTATTCAATTCCTGTTTTGAGAGTAGAAATTCACACTGAGTGAACTGCTAAGAAATGTTGATGTTATATTTTCTTCGTTTTTTCTTTTTTCTTCGTTTTTCAAGTTAAGATTTTCCAGGAGGCAAGTGCCCCCTTGCTCTCCCCCCGGACGCCCATGATACACGGAGACGTTGTTTGAACATCTCAGCTTGTTAAAATGACTTCCGAAGAGAATTTATTACATGAAGCTTTTTCGTGTAGAATATATATCTCTTTACAGTTATTTAATCTTAGGTGCAAAATCCATGATTTGGGAGACAACTTACTTCTGCATGGCTTAGGCCACATGCTAGATTTTTTTATATCATTATAAATGATGGAATATGAAAATACCAATCAGGCTAAGATCAAGGTTAAGATTATGATGCGGAGAAGTAGTTGGGTCCATCCCCTCCCCCGGAGTAAAAAAAAAAATAACCCGCGTCTCACCAGGCTTTTGTTTTGTGTGAAACCAACACAAAATAAACACTGCTCCCATAAAATGGTACCTAGACGTTTTGTAGCCAAGAAGTTGGAGGTACAGAGAAAACGCACATCAGTTTCTTTGTACACCCGCGATTCTAACGGATGATGTGAACAGAGTAATTCAATACTGTTGAGGGGGAACTTCAAGAACGTTTCATTATAGCACGCAAAGTATTGCATATCCTCAAAATGAATGGACGAGTCTCAATGTTACAAGATAACACAGGCATCTAGTCAAGAATAATATATATTGTTCCGTTTATGTACCGTACATAGAACAAACATGAAAACGGAATAATAGAGGCAAGAGTGTTTTGGTAGGCCTATTAGTAACTAATGCGAGGACCCCGAGACTCAAAGGCTTATAAAACTTATATCAGGTAAGGTAAACAAGCGAAATATCCGGAACAAACCTAAGTAAAGCTTTTCACTCATGCACTTGTTTACGAGAGTCATTATGCTAACAATAACGGTATGGTCTTTGCAATACAATTGAAATTAATCAGGCTAGAATAGGCCTAGTTAGGCTATGTAGGCCTACTGACTGTAGACTGGGCAATATAGCCTAGACTTAATGGCTTTCTGTATGTGAGAGTAATCAATTATTTCAGGGGCTTATCCAGTGGGACGTTGGGACGTGCGCTCCCCTGGTTGAAGAAAGGAATGAAAGAAAGAAAGAAATTTAATGAAAAAAAAAAAACGAAAAAGGTGAAAAATTATAGAACGCTGTCATCGAAGAAAAATTTGTACCTCAACATTAAAAGTGCTTATTTCTAAATCATGTGACTTTTAATCGTTATCGTAATATCGATTTACTTGGACTTCGTACACGTTTTGAGGTTCAATTTGCTAGCTTTGTCTCGAATGAATTTTCAAATTGACAGAAGATGCAGAAGGCGCTATATATGTAAAACCTACCAGTCATTATAGTTGACAAGTCATTCAGTACTAACAGGCGTGTATCCGTGGTGTAAGAGGCCCCCTCCAAAGAAAGTAAAGAAAACAAGTAAGAAGACAGAAAGAAAAGACAGTAAGGAAGGAATGAAAAAACGAGACGAAAAATGTGTAAACATGCGAACAGTATTTCGTAAGCATTTACATGTCCATCTTGTATTTTAACGTAATGATCTTGTAAACTAGTACCGGTACACCGTATGTATCTAAAAAGCTTTCAATATGAATTAAGTGTTCATGACCGCATAGAAGGGCAGTAAGGCACTTGTTTTCATAGATTTTCGACCAAACATTTCAAGTGCAAGCAAAGTCGGCTGTTAACTATCCCGATGGCGCTTCATTCACGCCCGCAACCGACTTCATCGGCTACCAAAGACGTTATATTTATCGATTTCTGTAGGGAGTAGGGTAAAGTCTTTAGAAGGTCACCCACCCCCATCCCCTCCTTGTACATATATTCTGCATAAGGGCCTGTATTTAGTGAGAAATTGTACCATTTCCTGCGCAGTAGGAGCTCCGTTGTAGAAAAGGTAAAGCTAAAGAATTTTGATACACACGTCTGCAATTGGCCTTTTTTAAGGTGCGTTCACACCAAAACCGAAATCTGCTGCGTTTTGCGGGCGGGACGCGAAATTTGTTATCTCAGAACGAATGGGGAGATTTTCAAAATTTTCATTGGAGTAAAATTGCCCCTAGTTGTCTTGGGAAAAACATTTTCGCGTCCCGCCCGCAAAACGCAGCAGATTTCGGTTTTGGTGTGAACGCACCTTTAAGGAGCTATTTGTGGTTAGGCTGCACGCAGTGTAGTGAGTGTACCTTGCCTTGGTCACTACTTACTAATGTATAACATTAACGCAGACGAGAATAACACCTTGAAAGTGACTAACCCATAGTATTACATTGCTAGACAAGTAGCTGCAGTCAAGTGCCTCCTTAAGTTCACTGAGAAATTGCTTAGGACGAGCTACATACAGGTATGCATAACACAGTCAAAACTGTTTTACTGATCTAGCCTAGATAGCCTAGATAGCCAAACTGTCATTCACATACTTCGGAAATATTCAGACAGAAAGAGATTTGTAATTTAAGAGATCTGCTTAAGGAGATAACCTTTGCAGTCAGAATTCAAATTGTTTTAAAAAGGATACAATATAAATGCACACACTAGTTAAAACAGTAATGTAGTCTACAGTAGGTCTCTCGACCGAAATTGCCTAAAACAAGCCGCAGGAGTACACAGAATCAAATACAAAGATTTGAGAATGGCGCATATACTTAAATTTGACCAGACTGTTATTGTTAGCATGATGAGTTTCGAAAACGAGTACATGAGCAGAAAGACTGGCTTAGGTCTGTTCCTGATATTTCGCTTTTTTTTCATTACCTGATATAATTTTATAAGCCTTTGAATATCGGGGTCCTCGTATTAGTTACCAATGCCGAAAAACTTCTGCCTTTCTCCATTTTCATGTTCGTTCTATATAAACCGTAAAATAAAAGGAGAAGAATACATTATTCTTGTCTAGACTGCTCTGTTCTCTAGGAACATTGGGACTCGTCCATTTATTTTGAGGATATGCAATACCTTTCATGCTATAATGAAAAGTTCTTGAAGAAATCCTCTTTCTGTTTTGGATTTCTCTGTTCACATCATCCGTTAGAATGTTGTACAGAGTAATCAATGTGCGGTTTCTCTGTACCTTTAATTCCTTGACTGCCGTACCTGCTGGTAACATACATTCATACAAACATACATAGGTGCACACACGCGTGCACGCACATATACATAAATTAACAAATAGGTTTTTTATGTCGATACAACCTGATAAGTGCAGTAGGTTGTCCTGTTACGTGTGAGGTCATTTTAGCACGGTTCCCAGTGAAAAATGGGACGAAAAATTACTGCTTTTGGACAATTTCGTCTAAAATCTTCCAAAATCGTCCTGCCATTAAATATCGTAAGGGCAATTATACATTCCAGATTCGCTGTCTGGACTATTCCATTGTAAAACAAGATCAAATTAACGAGCAAGGTCATAAAGCTTCAAGGTTTTTTCGTGTTATGGAAGACACTGTTAAGTTTTCCAATCAGCCGTAAGCGGCAGTAAAAGAGGTAGAAATCCTCATTATAAAGTGAAACAGTCGGTTTATTACGCAATAAAACATTCCTTTGTTCTTAACCTTGTAAATTTGTCCAAAAGCAGTAATATTTCTTACCAAAATCGTCCAGAGACGCAGGACGAAAATGGAAGGCGAAAACACGTCATCCAGGGAGTTGTTATTCAACTCCCTGCGTCATCCAAAACCTTCCAAAATCGTCCCATTTTTCACTGGGTATGTTAATAAGTTTCTACACGGGAAAAGTTTTTAAAATTCTCGGTACTTTAGACTGAGGAAACAAAAAGGAGTTTTTTTTTTTTTAATACACCAAATCAATTTTTGCACCGAAAGGGAGCAACGTTCGAAAAAGCAACAGACTATAACTCTTTATTTGGCTTGGGCCTTTACTTGGGGTAACTTTCCGTCGCCTCACAGTGTTCCTGACGAAGGACAGTTGATCGAAATGTTGTATTTTCTACATTTTTGATCAAAGTTTGCTGGTAGATATATTTATTCATATCTTTCTACTTGCCTATATATATATATGTTAAGTCCGAAGAATTGGACGGGTATAAGTGTTCAATTTTGAAACTGATTTTTTACTCCAGTACTTAAGTATATATATATATATATATATATATATATATATATATATATATATATATATATGTGTGTGTGTTAAGTCCGAAGAATTTGACAACTTTGAAGTAATGGCATCTAGTTTGTAAATCTAAGAGGGCGCCCTTGTAAGTTTTACGTATTCTTATAGAAAAAAGTGTGTGGAAACGTTAAGGCGAAACTTATATTTCACCCGAAAAATTTTTTCCCCTTAAGGTCGACTTTTCAACAACAACTTTCCCCCTAAGTGCCGAATTAGAGAAATATATATATATATATATATATATATATATATATATATATATATATATATATATAGATGTAGATATAGATATAACATATATACATATCGATATATATATATATAGATGTAGATAAAGATATAATCTATATATACATATCTATATATATATATATATAGATGTAGATATAGATATAATATATATACATATCAATATATATATATGTATATATATATATATATATTTATATGCGTGTTTGTGTAGGTGTGTTAATACGGAGTGAATATTTATGATTGAACATTACCTGTCCACACACATTGTCCGAATCCTTCTATTATGGACGGGTCTAATACACCTATTGAAATATCATATTGTGTATTTTTGTCGATTTGTATAGCTTTATCAGTTTCAAAACAGAGAGGAGAGAAGAATGCCACGCCCAATTGGATTAGTGGTGATTGTGCTGAAAAACAAAACAGAAACAAAATTTTTGGTTTACAAAGCTAGGAGACGTTGAAAAATTATTGCATCCTCTCACCCATATAAAGGTGTAAAGAGAGACATTTTATAATGGAACGTAAAGTGGGTGTCCCAACTTTTCCCTAATATGACAGTAATGACAGAAACTTTGCCCCCCCCCCCAAAAAAAAAAACAAAAATCACTTTTGACCCTGAAAACTGCCTTTTATGTCTATGCTCCTATCCTAAAGAAGTGAGTTAGACCATTTACACAGGTGATAAAAAATTATCGGAGGATGAAAGTTTAAAATCACTTGCATGTATCTTCATCCTGTATCATGCGGTGAAGCCAGACGCCCTTCAAGTTGGTTCGGAAAGGCACTTTACACTTCCCGTGCTAATTTGAGTGTAATACATATGTCTAAAAGTAAACACTTTGCGTCCGTTTTCTACTTTAAATTTAAACGCCAGGCCAGTGATACCCAACAGGGGTCACGATAAAACCCACAGGAGGAGATTTGGCATCTCAGGAAAGCAATCACAGAATAGGACCCGTTTACAAAAGTAAACACTAAACAAACGTGGATTAGGCTACAAAAAGTACGAAACTTTCCGATATGTGGGAACTCAGGCTAAGTATTCATAATAATGAGATAAATTGAAGTCAGCAAATCATCACGTGTTACATTATTTTCTGATTTCCAGATGCCAGGTGATATCCTAACGGTGTTCACCCTCAAAATTTCCTTAGTCTAAGAACGACCCTAAAAGCCTCCTGTTTTGGCTACATTACACGTAATCACTACAGGTCAACCTTTCCGTAAATTGCAAAAGGGCAACCCTGCATTATAACACGCTTTTTCATAGACATGTTCCTGTGTGTACATGTATAGATCGTCAAATGTCAGAAAATTTCATCTTACTGTTAAATTTCAAAATGGCCATGTGGAAGACCATCTGTAATCATCATATTTTCACGCCGCCTGCACCCGCTGCCTCAGGATTCCATAACACATTTTATATAGCACCTTATTAATTTCTCTACATTTGATTGAAGGATTGGTGGTCACATGCCATGGGTGATTTGGCACTATCATCACGGCCGTGTGTTATCCATCGTGCAACAGTTTAATATAACCAGGGAGCTGTTATTTGGAATAACAGCTCCAAATAACAGCTCCCTGGTATAACACACGGTCGGGTGTTATGCTAAGTATAACACATGGCGGTGACGTCAACTGTTCACTGCGGTACCGTACGTACATAAACTATGCCGCAACTCAATACATCAATGCAACTTTGTGGATCGCACATTGCATATCGTACGTAATAGGTGTATAAACGCGTAGCTAGCATACGACAAATCATGGAGCTTACACACGGACAAACACTAACCATAGTGGCAGCCGAAACTCAAATTTAACCAACGACTAGATCAAAGTAAGTGTTATATAAAACAAATAATGAATGTTTTTCACTCTTGCGATAGTCCGAATTATTTCATGAGTTGAAAGATTGAACGTTCTATTCAACTTCGCCTCGTTGAATAGAACGTTCAGTCTTCTATCTCACTCATAAACATTCATTATTTGTATATTATTACCCTGGATCTACACCTAAAATGTTGTTATATTATTGACAAATCTGTATACCAAATATGAAGTCTCGGCTATTGCTACCTTGAGATATCGTGTTTTAAAAAGTTTTCGCAGTTTAACCTCTGGTGACCTCAGATGACCTTTGACCTCTACCGAAAACAATAGGGTTCTTTCTCTTAACATGACAATTCTATATACCAAATATGAAAAGTGTCGGTCATTGCTATCTTGAGATATCGTGTTTACAAGCCGTTTAAGAGGTTCTCGCAGTTTAACCTCTGGTGACCTTAGATGACTTTGACCTCTACCAAAACAATAGGGTTCTTTCTCTTGAAATGAAAAATCTGTATACCACGTATGAAAAGTGTCGGTCATTGCTAACTTGAGATATCGTGTTTACAAAGTTTTCGGTATTTGACCTCTGGTGACCTGAAATGACCTTTGACCGCCACCAAAACAATAGGGTTCTTTCTCTTGAAATGAAAAATCTGTATACCACATATGAAAAGTGTCGGTCATTGCTAACTTGAGATATCGTGTTTACAAAGTTTTCGGTATTTGACCTCTGGTGACCTGAAATGACCTTTGACCGCCACCAAAAACAATAGCCTTCTTCCTCTTAACATGACAAATCTATGCATCAAATATGAAAAGTGTAGGTCATTGCTACCTTGAGATATCGTGTTTACAAGCTCTGCGTCACATACACACACGCACACACACGACATCACCGCCGCATAGATTCCTTGTCTGCCTACCGCAAGGAATAAAAGATTAGAGGAAAGATGAGATGAGTATTTGAATAACGTTGAGGGAAGATAGGCAGTTGTTTGTTCCTTATCACAAGATTTTGTCGAAAGAATGCCTTCCTTAATTGCAAACTGCGTTCTGTTTTGTAAAGAAAAAATGTGAGGGTAAAGAAGTCCTTGAATTTTGACTGTGAAGTGATACTTAGCAATTGAATACTACCCTTTGGTTGGGCAGTAAAAGCTTGGTGACAGAATTCATACTTAAGGCAGAGGTACATTAAAGCAAAACGAAGTTTGTCAAACATAATCTTCATATGAACCGACTGATTGGCCTAGTGGTTAGAGCATCCGCCTTTCAGCCGGGAGGACGGGGTTCAAATCCCAGTCGGTCATACCAAAGACTTGAAAAATGGGACCTGCTGCCCTCTTGCTTGGTGCTCAGCGTAAGAGATAGGAACAGGTAATAATATTACACGTGTGAGAAAATTTAATCAGTAGCGCCGCAAAGGTAGCACGGTTAGTATAGTCCCCAGGGGCTTGAGAAAGCTTAGGAATGACAAGATTGTGATGGAAATGTGTAAAGCGCTTTGATCTTGATCAAAAATTGCTATATAAGCACACAATATTATTATTATTATTGTTGTTGTTGTTGTTGCTGTTGCTGTTGCTGTTGCTGTTGCTGTTGCTGTTGCTGCTGCTGCTGCTGCTGCTGATGCTGCTGCTGATGCTGATGCTGATGCTGTTGCTGTTGCTGTTGCTGCTGCTGCTGCTGCTGCTGCTGATGCTGATGCTGATGCTGATGCTGTTGCTGCTGCTGCTGCTGCTGCTGCTGCTGTTGCTGTTGCTGTTGCTGTTGTTATTATTATTATTATTATTATTATTATTATTATTATTATTATTATTATTATTATTATTATTATTATTATTATTATCTTCTCTTTTTCCTCACAACCTTTCTTGGTTGGTATTCATTCTTTTGTCCCTCAGACCTCGGGGTCCAACCCGAACCCTGGGAGGTCGAGCACTCGTCTTAGTATGTGGGCGCTGCCGAGAATCCCTTGCTTTATGAGTTTCCTCATATCATGACCTCCTGGAATTCTTCGGAGGTGGTCGTCTAGTTGTGTGCTGACCGCTCCGAGTGCCCCCACCACTACCGGTATTACCTCCGCTTTGACGTTCCATAGTCTTTGTATTTCTAACTTCAGGTCTTGGTATTTCTGCACTTTCTCGCCTTCCTTATCCCTGACATTCTTGTCCAATGGAACCGCAACATCTATTATTTTGGCCGTCTTTTCCTGTTTGTCTATAACTATTAGGTCAGGTCTCCTTGCCGTTACGATCCTGTCAGTCCTGACCTCGAAGTCCCAGAGGACTTTAACTTGCTCTGTTTCCGTAACCGCCTCTGGTTTGTGTAACCATGGTTGTCGTTCTGAAGTGGGGATTCGGTAGTGCTGACAGATTCCTAGGTGTAGAGCTGCTGCCACGCTGTTCTGCCTCTTCAGGTATTCAGTTCCAGCCAACTTCTGGCAGCCTGCTATGATGTGGCTTACTGTCTCATCTGCTTCCCTGCACATTCGGCACTTGCTGTCGTCGGACTGTTTCAGTATCTTGGCCTGGTGATATTTTGTGCACAGTGCTTGGTCTTGTGCGGCCGTGATTAGTGCCTCTGTTTCTATTTTTAGCCCTGTGCAGGATAGCCACTTGTACGCCATTTCTGTGCTGGTAGCCTGCTCCACCTGCTGGGGGTATTGTCCATGTAGTGGCTTTTCTTTCCATTTACTTTGGTACCTTTGTGACCATCCTGCCTTCCATTGGTCTCTTGTCTCCACTTCTTGTTGTTGGGGCCTGGCCTGCCAGACGGCCTGCAGTAGGGGCTCAGTTGCTCTCCTTCTTTCGATATATTTATCGTAGCTTCCACCTCTTTCAGCCCTCTACCCCCTTGATGTCGTGGGAGGTAGAGCCTGTGCACGTCCGCTCTTGGGTGGAGCCCTCCGTAGATGTTCAGGAGCTTCCTTGTCCTGCGGTCAAGTTCTGCCATCTCTGTTCTGGTCCACTCGATGATTCCTGCAGTGTAGCTGATGACTGGCATGGCATATGTGTTCAGGGCCTTGATCTTGTTTTGCCCGGTCAGTTTTGTCTTCAGGACTTGTCTGATCCTCTTTCTGTAGGTCTTTATTGTGTTGGCCTTCACTTTCTCTTGGAGATTCTCCATGCCCTGCAGGATTCCGAGGTACTTGTATCCCTTGTCTACTTCAACGTCCTGTATTCTCCCGATGTCTAGGAGAAGTCCCTGTGTAGCCTCTACCTTCCCTCTTTTGATGATTAATCTGCCACACTTCTCAAGGCCGAACTTCATCCCGATGTCATTGCTGAAGATTCGGACTGTGTTTATCATCGAGTCGATTTCTCTTTCATTCTTCCCGTACAGTTTCAGATCGTCCATGTACAGGAGATGGTGTATTGTGAGACCCGATTTCAGTTTGTAACCGCACCTTGAGTTCTTGAGTATGTGGCTGAGGGGGTTAAGGGCTACACAGAACAGTAGCGGTGACAATGCATCTTACTGGAAGATTCCACAACGAATCGGGATTTTCGCAAGGTGCTGTCCGTTTGCGGTCAAATCTGTGGTCCAGTGTGGCATGGTCTCTTCTATCAGAGTGCAGATCTTCGGGTCGAGTTTGTGTATTCGCATGGCCTCTATTATCCACGAGTGGGGTACTGAGTCATAGGCCTTCTGATAGTCGATCCATGCTACTGCCAGATTGGTTCGGCGGGTTCTGGAGTCCTTGCACACTGTCTTGTCAATGATCAGCTGATCCTTGGTGCCTCGGCTACCGGGCCTGGCCCCTTTCTGTTCTTCTGCCAGGATGTTGTGTTCATCAAGGTGGGCCATCACTTTGTCTGCCAGTATCCCTGAGAGGAGTTTCCATGTCGTAGGTAGGCAAGTTATTGGCCTGTAGTTGGCAGGTGTGATGCCCTTGGCAGGATCTTTCTGGATGAGGGTTGTTCTACCATGTGTCAGCCATCTGGGTATAGTTGTTGGATCATTGACAACCTGCTGTAGTTGTGCAGCTATTCTGTGGTGGAGGCTCGTCATCTTTTTCAGCCAGAACCCCTGTACTTGGTCCGGTCCGGGGGACTTCCAGTTTGACATCTTTTGGGTCTTTATTCTCACCACTTCCTCCGTTATAGTTGTTGGTGGCTGTGGGGGGATGGCCTCGTGGCAGGTATTGAAGTCCTTTATCCATTTGGCCTCATTCCTGTGTTGTTTGGGCACTCCCCATATTCCACGCCAGAATCGTTCTGTCTCTTCCCTGTCTGGTACTGGTTGGGGTTCGTTAGTGCCATTGCTCCGCAGACTCTGGTACACTCGTCCAGGCTGTTCTCTGAACATCTTGTTGACTCTATATTGCTCATTTCTGGCACTGTAGCGTTGGAGTCTGTGGGCCAATGCTGTTAATCTTCAATGCTGTTATATCTTATTATATCTTATTATGATGATGATGATGACGACGACGACGACGACGACGACGACGACGACGACGACGACGACGACGACGACGACGACGACGACATCATCATCATCATCATCATCATCATCATCATCATCATCATCATCATCATCATCATCATCATCATCATCATCATCATCATCATCATCATCATCATCATCATCATCATCATCATTATTATTATTATTATTATTATTATATGTGGTGTAATATATCTTTCCTTTCCTACCATGAGAAATAGCCCACAAGTCTTCCTTAAATTGCAATTATAATCACTTAAAAAGTTCTATCACGTGAGTTGTACGGCAATTGATCTTGTAAGTGCATGTCGACCTTTGTGAGTGGTATATCTAACGCAAACTACCTCTGTTGCAACAGGCACCTTCAACCGTCAGGTTTATGAATTGTTTGGCTCTATTGTACTCTTCAACTGAGGGCACTTAGAAGTCAAAACCTATTGTCCTTCAAACAACAGTACTGAAAACTTTCAAATATCAATTCAAACGGTTTGCCTGCAGAGGAAACTCTGTAACTGTAACTGTTTTGAACACTTAATTGTATGAAAGAATTTAATATGCACAGTATACTCAGTCGTAGAACGTAGTCTATCCAAAAGTAAATAATTTACCCATCCTAAAACTCAGTACTTGTGGTGCAGGTAAAAATAGTTACGACCGGTCTATTATTACATGTATATGGTTTGTAGAAAGCACATGATACGGACAGCAGTAGTAAAATATATCTTATTCGGATCATGAATTTTAAAAGCAACATTTTTTTTGCTTGGTTAGCCGTATAACCGACCATGAAATAGATAACGATAAACAATAAGACAGATTTATATAGCGCTTTACCAAGAACACTCATAGAGTAATTAACAAATTGAAAATGTTACTCTATGAACGAGTAAGTTTTAAGAATCTTTTGAAATAGTTCGCGGATGTTGCAGTTAGAATATTATAGGGTAGGTTATCCCATCCTGTTAGGGCAGATGCAGAAAATGACCGTGGTGGTCCCGGTGGTAGTAGTCAGTACAGACAGATGTTGGGTATTGAAAACTAAGCACTGAGATCAGCGAGGAGAGCGAGGTAGATGCATACAAAATATGCCGCAAATTTATTACCTTTGAATCCACTTTCTGTCTGACTTTGGAAGTTTCTCTCAGTTTCTAAAATATTCAGTTTTCCTTCATCAAACATTCCTGCCAAAAAAGGGTGAAGGTGCTATTTCCCAACATTTGGCTTCCAGGCGCGGATCTAAGGGGGGGGGGGGGCGGCCTCAGTCCCTCCTTTTTCGCCACATCAACAATACAAATTAGCATAATGTTAATCTAGGAGAATATTCAAGGGGGCTTTCAGCCCACCCTACCCCCCCCCCCTTTTCGAAATGTCTGGATCCGCGCCTGGCTTCTGTTTTTAGTTGCTCTTAGGAAGTGAGACATGCCGTCCTAATAGGGCAAGGAGAACTCTTTGCCTCTCAATATGATCGTGGCAGAGCTAAGGGTCTCGATGAGGGCAGGAATAGTGTTCTGCGATATATAATAGTTCTGTTTTTAGATATGCAATAGCTCAAAACTATTCAAATTGCCATGGTCAGTTCATAATGTAACAAAGCGCTCATTTACCAGCTGATGAACTTCCGCGAATGTCTCAATTGTGTATGAATTTGCTTCGCACTAAATAACCAATTTCTCAGCCTATACGTAACGTACAGTAGAACTAAGAAGCATGCACAGCATTTCAGATCAAATGAGATCAAATGTATAAGCTTTCAGTGTATTTAAGTTTCATTTCAAATTTATATCGGTATGGTTCAGCCGACTTCTATTTAAAAATTAAAAGCAAGTGCTGTTCAATGGCAATTTTCCTCTAAAATGCGTAACTGCGGCCTTTTAATTTAAATACACAGAGATATCTTTGCTTCTGAATGTTGTATCGACTTAGGGCAAAGTGGATCTTTCAGAGTAACTTCTAATCCTTCCTCCAGTATAAAATTCATTCTGATTGGTTGAGCGGAACTTCACAAGTTAAAAGGCTAGAATGTCTTATTATTCTCCTTGTTTTCGCTTGACGTTAAAGAGCTATTATTCAGTTTTGAATGGAAAGCTAAGAGCAGGTTCTTGAACTGGAGCTAAATTCTAGCTCTTTCAGTACCAGTGTGAAAACAAAATAATGCCAGTAAACATCTCTTTACTGTACAAGTAGATCATACGGGAAAGAGAAAGCAAAGTTTAAAATTGTGCGTCGTTATATTGTGGCTCCAAAATTGTCCATTCATGATGGTAACGTCCACCGAGAAAGTCGTTTTGGGCATTTTTGTTCCATTACCTGACGCCAAGTGTACAGAAATTTCCTGCTATTTATAACAATTAACTCCGAGGGATCAGGACATGACAGGCTAAGCATTAATTTATCAGCTCATTCAGTGTGCTACCCCTATTGTGCAAATAGCCATAGAGAAAGAGGTTGCCCCCTTCCCTTTGGGAAGTATTTTCATGTAAGGTGCCGAAGATGCAAAATGGTGGTAAATTTGGCAAAACCTTGAACTGATTATGTATTTGGGAGTTACATCATTATTAAGTGATTTGTCGAAGTGACATTGTGGCTTGGTACTCCTCCAAGGCTGGTAACCGCGCCAACCGTTGCCTGCACTATATTATAGAACGTCACTACACGGCGTCCACTTAAATTGTGGACTCAATTTCCTTGATGGGCACTGCTCTGCGTAGTTAGTCAAGCCTGCTGAGTTTGTTTCTTGCTCAGTCAAGCAGTATACCTGTATTTTATCATCACTTATGTGTAAGCTATACACAAATTATACCCTTGGAACAGGATACCCAAATGGAGGACACTTTCATTGACTAGTTGACTTTAAAAAGACAATATGTGATTTACATACAGCACAGTCATCAACGTTGAAGCTTTTTTATCGTCCTTATAGGGTGTACTTAGCCTACATCCATTTGAGGTAGGATTACACTCACACAGATCTCCAAGCTCGACTTTTGTACCACTGTTCTGGCTGAGGTAACAAAGGTGGATGCTTTCTTAGATTTCGAAAAAGTGATGTTATAATGAAATCTCATCAAACCTCATACAGCATTTACCATGAAAGTTCGGCAAATTAAATCTCATTTGGCTCCCTTCAGTAAAAGAAAGCTGTCTTTTATTTAATGTGAGACACTGGCCTAGCCATTAAATGTTTTTATACGGGCTCAATGGCCTCAGATGATGAACTGGCATCTCTAAAATTTTTGAGCCGTTACTTTCCTAGATTAACTAACGACTGCACAGTTCAGGAGAAGATGTCATTGCGAAGAGGTGATTGATTGCCACAAGCATCTTGCAAAAATGCATTCGAGAGCTTCCTACCTTTACAACAGCCTTAGGCTACGGATTGGTTACATTATAGGCTACACCCCACTTAGACAACTTAAAATGGAATGGTGGGGTGAAAAAAAAAACTTTAATAGCGCAATCAATACAACATGATCTTTGAAATGGAGATCCGAGATACTCAAGAGGAATACTTTTTACTTCTGAGTTCCCAGTATGGGTAAATCGGGCGTTAGACTTTTGTGGGTAGAGGTTGATCTCCCAGACCCCTTAAGCTACAACCGGTTAAACGACTCGGTCCTTAGCAAACACAAAAGACGCTTGGCATCAAGCGCCACCACTCTTTGTAAATGTTAACACCTTCAATATTTATATAGAGTGACATAAATCTCAGATTCCAATATTTATTTATCAGTGGAATAATTCTTCTCTCGCATGTCTTTTTTTACAGTTTTTTTTTTCAAACATAAGGCTTTTACGCTTTAGTACTAGGAATTATCAAATGTTGTCCATACCTCTTTGCCGGCTACTGACTTCCCAGCATGGCATTCGCTAAAGTGGTCCTCAGATTTGGAATGACCTCACAGCCGGCTTTAACATAGTTAAGCGAATATCCCGACAAATTTATAATACTAAAAAATACCTGTGAAAGTGCATGTAATATTCCTTTGCATGCTTTCCTGATTTGTTCCTCGTATGTTCTAAGCTTTGTCTTTGTATGTTATGTTTAAGCATTGTCCTTATGTTTTCATCTTTTCGTTTGTAACAGGCCAGGGGAACTAACTTTAACAAGTTTCATTAAATATCTAGTGAATTTGCCCTTGGCCGCTCAAGTCTCTTTATGTAAAACTTGAATGTAAAACTATCACTGAGATTGCTAAATAATGTTCATGAAACTAAAACTGGATTACATTAAGTATTACTCTCGTTTGATACACCGTGATGGAGCTAGTGGCGGCACCATAGGGCATGGGGGATTTGCCCCCATCAGAACCTTCCCCCAAATGCTCCCCACAGGAAGCTCCTGAAGTAAAATGGCCCGAAGGGAGAAACAGCTAGCCTAATACACTAAACGTACTTGGAATCTTTGCATTGGATGATGAATTATGAACCAAAATATCCTATCCTGGGCCTTAATTTTTTAACTAGAGATATGCTAAAACCTCACAGCTTCCGGTAGCTTCTCCCCTGCACTCCCACCGGTACTTTGGCCCGGACCCCACCAGGGGCCCTATAGGCCCTGCACTCCACCCGCTAACGCTCGTGCTTCGCGCGAAAATTTTTTGCCTCCAACATTTTCTTTTACCCTCCATTTGCCCCCACTTTTACAATCCTGGTGCCGCAACTGGATGAAGCTTCAATCATCCCATTGATTAAGTTCTAGTAGTAGACTAATGTTTCTATAACAGGACCGTTTTAAGGGTCACAGAATCAATCAAAAGTCCGAATAGAAACCTGTGGCAAAATGTTAAAAACTACTGTCTTACGCACAATTGCCTTAAATTAATTGCAGTTACTGTGTTAAATGTGCTTGGTTTTTAAAGGCAACAAGGAGTGTAGTCTACTTACGCGTTGTTGTCCAGTCCTGTTGAGTGAGGCATCCTTTTAAAATCATGCCGAAGAATAATACCACCACGAAACGCAGATGTATTAAGGTATCGCACATACTGTTCCTAATTTTATGCTAACGTTTTCCTCAGTGTACAAACGCATGAGCTTTCAAAATTTCGTTGACTTGATAGGCTACCTAGATTATTAGGCGAAGTTCTCTGTCTAATTCGTACACAAGCAACTGACTCTGGTCGCTGGCAAATTCCGTGAGTCTTTTCGAAGCTGAATTCCGACTATACACTGTCGTATTAAAGTCACAATACCAGTAATCCAGTCTCAATAGTTGTCACCATGGAAGGCGAAAACAACCAGTAGAATTAGTATTTCGTTGGCAGAGACTGTTTTATAAGCGAACAAACGTACACAATCTGATAAAGCTTGAAAATAAAGCAACTGAATGATCGCAAACAAAGAACGTTTGTTATACTTTATATTTCACAATACCTGAGTCAGTTGTTGCTCTGCAGTGGAATTCACTTGCTATTTCTTTATGACTGCAATTACGTAGATAAACGTATAGGGAGCTGTTAAGAAGATAAGAACTGCTTGAAACACGGGAAAAAAAAACTATGATTCCGTCACTTACTGAAAAAACTTTTAAATTAGAGCAGGGAGCTGTTATCCAAATAACAGCTCCCTGATTAGAGGTAACTGTTATATTTAAAAGCAGCCTCTACCATGATTTTTGTTGTAGGTTTGAAGATAAGTATAAGCCAAGGACTAGGGTGTTGTTTGGAACAAAGATATACTCAGTTAAGTTCCGTTACTACCCAAATCTTTATAGGAACCCACTGTAACGTGAGGAAATAGCCATGCAGTGATCAATTGGCTTAACTTGAGCATTGAATATACTTTGTTGAATATTTGCGTTAATCCGTTCTCATCGTGTGCGCGACATGTACAAAATCTGAAATATTCACCGTAAGATGTGCAGTAAAGCATACCTAGTATTACAACCTTAGAGGGCGCAATTGGTCCTGTCAATCAAAGATATTACAAGCATAGATTCCAAACTTAAAATTGCGCGTTGACTCCTCATGGAGGCCAATCATGGACTTCTTATATACATGGACAGAGCATATTGCACTAACGTCCTATGCGTAAATGGTCGCCACCGTGTACGTACACGAATAGGCTTACCAATATGGCTGCCTGCTATAGTCTTGTGTGTAAAAGTTTGGACTTGCTCAAGTGGCTCAGTATCGACAAATTATGTGAGAAACTTGTAATATTTTCGAAAGAATGCAAGCTCAGGTCAAATTCATCAAATAGAATGGAGGATTGTGATATTGTTCTTCCATTCATACTGGTATTTTGTCTGAAATATTGCAGATTCATCGTCAAATTGAGCATATGGTAGTAGCCCGGCGGCCATCTTGGTTAGCCTAAATTTGCTCGAACGGTGGCGACCGTATTGATTGCGCAATCCTCTGTCCATGTATTGAAGTCCGTGAGGCCAATATATCGGGGCGGAACACGGACTTCAATACATGGACAGAGGATTACGCAATCAATACGGTCGCCACCGTTCGAACAAATTTTGGCTAACCAAGATGGCCGCCGGGCTACTACTATTTGCCCAATTTGACGATGAATCTGCAACATTTCAGACAAAATATCAGTATGAATGGAAGAACGATATCACAGTTCTCCATTCTATTTGATGAATTTGACCTGAGCTTGCATTCTTTCGAAAATATTACAAGTTTCTCACACAATTTGTCGATACTGAGCCACTTGAGCAAGTCCAAACTTTTACACACAAGACTATAGCAGGCAGCCATATTGGTAAGCCTATTCGTGTACGTACGGTGGAGACAATTTACGCATGGGACGTTAGTGCAATACGCTCTGTCCATGTATATAAGAAGTCCGTGGGCGGAAGTGCTGATCACTACTCAGTCGTTTTGAAAACAAACAGGCAAATGAATGTTTTACAAAAGTTTTAATACTTGTTATTTCGGAATGTTGTTGACTGAAGAAGTAATACGCCTCAATAAATTCCACTTGAACAAGAATGACTTATTTCTTCAACGCGGTATTCCACGTATTTACACTTGAACATGAACGCACAATGACTGGTTCTGCAAGTTCATGGACATTCATTGGTCAGTTTCTATGGTATCTTCAAGTGACGCACTTTATTATGCGCGTTCAATTACTTACGCGCTCACAACGGGAAAGCAACTAACGCGTTTGATTCCAAAGCGCGCAGAACTGTGCGTCAAGTATTCCGGATAATACACAGAGAAATGTATTCTGCGCGTATAGAACGCGTTGTAAAAGTGCACCCGCTCTAACCTCTTTGAACAGTGGAATTTTCTGTAACGCGTTATTTTTGTACGCAGATCGCGGAATAGAACGACGCGCATGTCAAATTTACACTTCCGCCCCGATATATGCGTCTCCATGAGGAGTCACTGAGCGTAACAGTGTAGGTATAGGAGTTTGGAATCTATGCTTATAATATCTTTGCTGTTAATCGATAAAAGGGATCCCCCTACGCACCACACCCTTAGTCTAGCTTTGCAATTACAAAACTGACATTATGAAGTTAAAATACTATATGTTGCTGGAGGCACCTTCATTTTAACATGAATTGTTATTTGGAAGAACAGATGCGACGCCATATTTTCCAACCACCTTGTAATCAGTTTTGTTTCCACATTGTTACAGATGCATCTTGTGTCATATAATATGCCGTTAGGTAACTTTTAATGCCAAACCATTTTCAACTCAATTCATTTTCTTCATTGGGTTATTAGGTAGTAAAAGGTCCCGTTGTAGCAAAATATGTAAATGCCTATAGGACTTAGAGATAAATACATATTTAAGTACCATACGCATTATGCACATGACGCCACATAGCCATAAAGACCAAACTGCGCCTGCTCATAGCTAGGGTGGGCACTCTTGTGCATCAGCAGCACCCAGCAGTGCAGCCTGTCCTCTATATGTGACGGTTATCATCATAGAGTTGATGACGTTATTACATGCGGTCTACTTACACTCGCACCCTCAAGGTAGGTACGATTCCCTTCATAAAATGATTTGTGAGATGTTTTCAAGCTGTTCTGAATCAACCATGAAATTATCACTAACAGAAATTTGGCACTATTGAGCTGATGTGGCATATTTACACGAAGAGATAACACAATGCACACTTTTAACTGTTTAAACAGGAGAGTGTCCCCAAAATTGCTGGCCCACAATGCTTCAAGTGTTGGGCTCGGGATTTCCTCTTTATGATAACTGCCCGGTATACTTAAATCATAGTACTGTCTCGAAAAAATAGTTTTTCAAATACATTGAGACCCGTTAAACTTTTGATAAGGACCAACCACAAGTTCTTGGAAGACAACATTGTCTTTGGACCTTGCTAACGACAACGACTCAGTCTGTAAATTAATGTAGTATAATATTTTAACGTGTAATACACATATAAAGTAATATATATATATATATATATTACAAATAAGAAAATTGATTTTAATTAAAAGTAACAGTTACATAAGACTAAATGGTTTCAATAATCGTCATCTGTGAGTTTAAAATTTTCGACATATAAGTCACCTTTACAGTTAATTTACAAATAACTACATGTACAGGAATGCAAACGTAGAGCACGTAATATACGATGTGATGTGATGTGATCTAATGAATACCAATTTCTAGCTTTCTGTCAGTTTTTTCTAGGCTAGTCCCATTGTATTTTTGCTGTTTCATAATGAAGTGGGCTTTTCTATTTCTCCGAGGCAATTGTGACAAAAAAAAACAAATATTAACTCCTTTTGTAATCTTTCAAGATGATAGACTCAAACCTAAGGGTAATTATATAATTATGTCTAAGTTAGCTCTCTTTTGTGACTTTAAGGTGAACTTAAAATGTGAAAAGTAGAGCTTAGGATGAATTAAGAAGTGTTTAGAAATTAAAGTCTGCAGAAACATCAAGGACTTGTTCACCCGGCAAAGTGATACGTTAAACACAAGCAGAATACAGGGGTGACGCCAAGACTTGACCGACGGAGGGGGGGGGGGGCAGAGCCCCGATTTGAAGAAAGCCTGTGTACTATAACATGCCATGGTGGCCAGGGCACATATTGCACAAAGTATGTAGGGACATAGTTCGGCTCTGATTTAATGTTTTCCCCCGAATCTTAACTGTAAAATTGCAAAGCTCGCGAAGCGCGTGAAAAAGTTTTTGGTAAGCCTACACTGAAAGGAATGTGTACATATTGAAAGCTAATATAGATCAAATGTCCTGGCAACTGGGCCCTATCGGGCATAACTTACATTGCACTTCCCTCCTCGAGGCACTAGCTGTACCGCACGACAGACACAAGAGAACATTAACTAGGTTTAGCGAAATGAGATGAACTTTACATAAATCCATGTATTCTACTTATTAACTTACTTGAAAAGGTGGAAAAGATTTGAACTGTATTTAGCTCTAAGTAAAGGAACTGAGGATGAGTGGGCACAGCCTACCGAAAGTTTTGGGTTTTATCGCAGAAATGACCCTTTTGAAAGCCAAAATAGTAAACCAACAATCGGTGGTGACAGAATTTTCTCGACAGGGGACCGGGCCATGCGAGCGACTCCGAGTTCCGACAGCCCCTATGTCGAGGGGCAGTGAGAAGGTAATTTGAAGGAGCCTAAATATCCTATGCCATTGCAGGGCATATTTTGCACGATATCACTTAATACTTCAAGAGCCGAGTTGCGCACTGATAGCGTTCTTTTGAATCTGAATCGTGAAGATGTAAAGCGCCCGAAACGCGCCAAAATTTTTGGTAGGCTTGTACAAAACACACATGTAATAATTGAGAACGAAAAGAAAAAAGAAAAACTGTAGTGCTTGTTGACCGCATCGGTCATACCATGCATTGTATCGAAACCACCTGGACTACCTGATGAAATAGCCAAACTTTGTTCCGTGAGTCTCTCACCAACTGACCATACCTAGCTCATCGCACACACAAGAAAACGGCAATAGGCTTTGTGGTATGGGATGAAATTTACGACCTCTACATAAACTATACTAGCCTACATGCTACTCGTTAAGGTGGACAGGACTTGTGCTGTCGAACTACAGTATGTGGAATGGAACTATTGAAACTGGAGTGACCCTACAGCGCACTTGGAGCCATTGCCGCGAACGTAAGTTGTAAGTTGCTCCATGACTTTGTTTTATTGTATTTTCATTTTTGTCAAAAATTTTTAACCTTCCAAAATAGGTAATTAAGGTAAATAAGGAAACGTTTATATGGTAAAATCACTGATGCCTAAACTACCGATGATCGCGAAAGTCGCTTTTCTTCTCTTTTAAGTCATACGTGTCCGGCGTGTATGAGGATTAATGTAAAATGCGAAAGTTTTGGGTTCTTATTAGAGAAATTGTCCTCTTGAGAAAAAAGAAAAACAGGTAAATCGTCGGGGGCTGCATAATTTATCGTATCGACTAAGACTCTCCTTCGAAACTGTAAAAATTCCCTGACTCGCCACCCCTGGCAGAACAGAAGGAACTAAGAACAAAGAAAAAGTTGATGACGAAATAAAAATAAACATTATGATAGATCATGTCTCAAAAATTCGATAAATGCAGATACTCAACATTAAGCAACGTTCCTGGTGACTCCCTATTGAGCAAAATATTAAAATGTCACTTCTCCTTCGTCTCAAATCTTAGACAGTTTACAATTTAGTACATGCAGAATATCATTCACGAATGCCTCTGGAATGTATTTGTCGATACATGCTTTGATTAAAAGATAGATAATGTCTACCTTTTTCTGCTGCAAGGCCAACATTTCAAAGTATATATTTTAAAAAAATAGGCCTGAATACATTTATTTAAACCTTAAAACCTAATTTGCGCTGCTAATAGTTTGCGCCATTGTTCTTTGAATTCTACTAGTTCCTGGATGTACAATGACGAAAAGCGAGCCTCATATCACATTTCAACAGAAAATTTACCAACCCACATGAAGGGATTAGAACTGCACTTTCGTCATTATGGTGTGGCTAAATCACATGCAGCAGCGTCTGCAAAAGCTTTTGGAACGTTAAGTGTCGCCAATGTTATTTTCGCCATTGTTATTTTTTCTCACTCTAGGACAGATACAGCCATTGATTACTCTTTGCGGGATAATCACGTACTTGTTCAAAGCATTAGCGGCTCTCCACAGGGGCACGAGAACTTAATTCGAGATGTTTTAAGTAAAAAGTATTTCTAAATTTGGACGAAATCATTCCTTCTATTATCGCAAATGTCATATATTATTTATAAAGTTGTGTATACCATTGGAAAATTCTTCCGTAATTGTTAAGTACCGTATGTATTTAGTGAAAATTTCAAGATTCAACCTACCCTTACAAAAGAATTGTGTGGCAAAAGCTCCAATACCACACGTGAATACTGTGTTGAACTGTGCATAACTATGGTGGGGTGTGAAGAGGCGTGATATTTCTGTGAATTTTTGCGTGACAATGTGTGTCATTAATAAACAGTTGACACACTTTTCCAAAGTGCCATGCATTGACCAGCATTTACACAGTTGGACATGAGGTAATGTTTGGAAAACCGAAAATCACGCTTTGACACATGTAACAGGAGGCAAACTGGGATAAAGTAGGCAAAGTGACATGTGTGGAGAAGTGTGGTGCTGAGTAAAGTAAATTCAATAGTTCGATTTCGTTCACGGGCCTTGTTTGCCACACTTTGCCCTGGTTTGCCACATGTGTCAACTTGACAAAGCTAAATTCCCCACTTTGACCCAGATTTCAAGGTGTGACAATCATGCAGGGAAAAGCGTGGTCCTGTGTGTCAGATTGGTTCCAACACCACATGTGTCACCACGCATAACCACACTTTTTCATTATGTATTTTCATATGCCCTGCCACACGTGATTACGTGTGTTCACATATGGCATGCCACACTTTTTTGTAAGGGTAGGTTTACTGAGTACTGGTCATGTGAATTAATATTATTCGAGTCGTCATGATTTCAATTTATTTTCAGGCTCGTATGCAGCTCCTTTAATGGGGGAGGGGGAACTCTAGTTTGTGATAAAGCAAAATGATAAAATGTCCGACTGTCTAACAGGAGAGCATCATCAGTTGGCACGTAGAGTTAAGAGATTTCTTTTGCTAAAAATGTCTCCTAAAACCATTGCCGGGAACGTAAGTTATAACTAAAGTTGTTCCATGAATTTGTTTTATTGTATTTTCATTTGTCAAAAATTTGAACCCTCCAAAATAGGTAAATAAGGAAACGTTTATATGGTAAAATCACTGAAGCCTATACTACCGATGATCGCGAAAGTCGCTTTTCTTCTCTTTTAAGCCATACGTGCCCGGCGTGTATGAGGATTAATGTAAAATGCGAGAATTTTTTTAGTTCGAAGCTGTGTCGGTCTCTGATCAAACATGGCTTGGCTGAAAGATCAGAAGTGAAACCGATTCAGTGTTCAATTTAATACAGTAGAAACAGTGCCTAGAAAAACTCGGAAGGGCAAAAGTCGTGTTTTGCAAGAATTTGTAATCGAGTTGCGAGAATGTTTTAAACCAGGGGTGGGGATCCTCCGGCTCGAGACCATTCGATCCGGTCCTCGAGGCAATTCATGAACGTAATTTCAGTAACACTTGAAATTCAATTTATAATAATTTAATCTACTATTTATCCGAAAAAGGCTAAATACGCTGCTCGGTGCCGCTTCTAGTGTAGTGCTACACCTCGCAGGTTGCACAAGTGTAGCATGCATTATAAAGCATGTATTTAAAGTGGGTATGACACGGCCAAAGTAAGTTTCTCAGTAAATATTCTTTGGGCACATCTTGAAATAAAGCGAATGTTTTTTCTGTCTAAACTACGTCCATATACACCGGAATACGACCTTGTGAATTCTCAAAACAGGCCACACTCAGTCCACCTGAAATCCGAAAGCGAAAAAGACGTAGTGAGCGCGTCTTAAGACGTGACGTCATTGGCGGCACGGTCAGTAGCACTTCTGTGCGTGTACGAGACAGTTCATCTATCGTTTGCACACACCGAATCATAGACATGGTAACGCGCGTTAGTAGGTACATCATCTCAACTAACACCTGTGCTACCGTGATACTTGAGTAGCGCGTGCTTAGCATTCGCAACACTGTCACTGCAGCCTATAACAAGCGCTTGTTATGGACTGTTCATATCATACATGTACGTACATAGCTGTTCTGTACAGCGCGCGCGACCATACCGCGTACTTTTTTTCACAGAAACTGAGCTGAGGTTTATGTATGTAGGAAAACTAAAACACGCGCGCTCATATGCACGCGTTCATACTGGCCAATGATGTGCTTCCAAGTCCCCGGCATGGTCCGCGCCAATGACGTGTATGCACGCGCGCAAACTCGTCGTAGCGCGCGTGCACGCGCGCCTTAGCATGCACATCATTGGTTCGCGCTTTGTGTTCTGTATTGTGATGTAAGCATTTTCATGAAGTTGCTAAGATATGAAACTTTCCCAAAGCGTTGTATTAGTTCCACATCTAGATACGCGTCCTTATACATAGCGCAGTGCTTTGTACCGCCAATTGCGTCATAAGAGTCAGGTGCCCTGTTGCGGCATTTTCGAAATTGGATTTCTAGACGTTTTTCTTCAAATTCTATTTACGCCGAACTGCGCCGGTTTTAATTGTGTGAGATGATACTTTTACAATACTGTATTCAGTCTTGCAATACACAAAAGTTATTTTGGCGGTGTCATGCCCACTTTAAACATAAACCCAACACTATGCGAAATTTATTTCGTTCGCACCTTCAATCAGTCCCGGTGGATTACATGGGCTAGACCAGTGGCGTAGCCGGGGGGGGGGCGGGGGACGAGTTGCCCCTCTGGAAAAATCTTGGGGGAAATTTTGAAAGTGAATGTATGGTGAATTTTGCGCATGATCTGGTAAAATTTTAAATTTCTCAACCAGTACACTTTACTTATTTTAAAGTATATGCCACACTGGCACAACCAGTCCTGTAAGGTTTTCAGAGATGGAATGATGACACTATGCTTATAGTTGTACTAGTTATGTTTTAATATCTGTTTTATACAGCATGGGATCTCTGGACCTTTGACAAGGGACTCTGTCCTTTTACTGTATACTTCCAATGTTTCTTGATAATTAAAGCAGCAGCATTGTGGTATATGCAGTTTGTTAGAATGGGTCAGTGGTCAAGTGCTATACTCTGCTACAAGGGAAGGTCCTCTCTTAAAATTTGGACTGATTGTGGTGAATGTGGTGAACTGATGAAGGGAAAGGTGTACCAGGGTTCACTTAATTACTATACTTCACCCATTGTGATTCTGATCTACCAGTAGGACTCAAGAAAAATTCACCAAGACCTGAAGACAAGCAAGATAACAAAAGCTTCCTAAAAAAATAGGAATTCTTGGTGATGTATTCAGTTTACATTTAGCACCAAATGCGGCACCATTTTGCATCTAGCCCACCTTATAAGAGCAAAAATTTTCCAAAGGGGAGGGGGACACCCCCTTCCCTTAGACCCCTCCCCTAGGACGGCGATCAGTCTCATCAGCCAGGTCAGAGGAAAGCACCCGGACGAAATCTGGACCTGCGGAGAACACTGATTATTAGGAAGCAGATCACTAATTGGGGGGAAACTTGGTGCTCTTGCCCCCCCCCCCCGACAAAAAACCTGGCTACGCCACTGGGCTAGACCCCCCCCCCCCGTGTCTTTAAAATTAAAGAAGTGAAGAACTTCCAATGTAATGCGAAGATTTAATAAAATGCCTTGAAAACGATATTTGTCGGGGCGCTTCGCGCGCTTTGTAGTTGCTTGTTTGCTATTATATATACTTCAGACATCACAAATGGACCTGCCATTTAGTGCAAGCTACGATGTTTATTACAAATGATTTCATTTGTCAGGAGGAGAAACCCACGTTAGAACGCGTCCACGGCGATGGTCCGGGGACCTCCCCGGGAAATTTTTCCTCTAATATGCTATCTTAAAATCTTAATTTAAACGGTGAAATTTTCAGCATTTCAGTATTTTTTCTCAAGTACACCAACTTTTATTTACAATTAACCCTAAATTGCGGCCTCACACCTTTGAGTTCGGTCACTGCATTTAGTCAGTTTTCATTGGCAGTCAGTGCGCGCGAGAAAATACTTAATTCTGGCATTTTTATGGTACTTGATATTAAAGGCTCTCTAGGCCTCACCCAAACAGTAAAATTCTGCCAACTAAATTAAAGTTTAATATTAATCTCCTCCAGAAACTCCTGTCTCCTCCAAGACAGCCATATATATATATATATATATATATATATATATATATATATATATATATATATATATATATATATATATATATATATATATATATATATAGCCTGCCTGCACTGAGTTTAAATTTCTCGAGGCCATCGTATATTGATACAGCATGGGCGGCTCTAAGAAATTTTGTTTGGGGGGGGGGGCAAACTCAAGTCCGTATTCAGGGAGGTTCGGAAGACCCCCCAGCAATATTAATGGTCAGAAGTACAATAGCCTCAATAGGAGTATGCATAGGCGTAGGGGCCCAAAGTTGATTTGGGGGGGGGGGGAGGCTGTAACGATCTGCCCGAAAAATGGAAACAAAAATTTCAACCCTGTTTCGTACGTGTGGCCGTTCAAAATGTTAATGTACATATCACATAGGCATGCATCCGTTATCACACCGCATGCCAATTATATACAGTAATTTGCCACGTTACTACCTATTCCATATTGGTTATAATTCTGGGGGAAGTCGTTACAATAATGATGATAATAATCAGTGGTGTGGCCAAGACTTCTCTCATGGGGGTGGTGCAGGCACTATGTTGTGTGATCGCCGGCCTGGGGGAGGGGTATAAGGGGTGTCCCCCTCCCCCTTTGAAATTTATTTTGAAAAATTAGGTGTCCATACATGCAGTCTGGTGCCACATATGCTACCTTTGAAGTAAAATTTGTGTTAAAAAATTTACCGTACGTATTTTAGGTACTAAAAGAAAAAAAATAGGCATCACCCCCTACCCTTTGAAAATTTTTGAAAAATTAGGTGTCCTTACATGCAATCTGGTGCCACATATGCTACCTTTAAAGTAAAATTTTGTGCTTTATTTTAGGTACTTAAAAATCGGCGTCAGTGACGGGGGAATGGCCCAATGGCTCCCCAAATACACCGCTGATAATCATAATATATAAGTTTAACCATTAAAAAACACACTGGTGAATTAATACCGAATATATAGGTGATGGTGCAATCCAAATCAGAACTATATTTTAATTACCAAGGAAGTTTTTAAAGTATCGATTTCCGTTAAGCTACATTATTGCATTATTTTTCTTTCAGTAGGTGCCCGAAAAATTCTTAGAATATTGCCCGAATTTTCACAAAAATATTTTGTTGGGGGAGCTGCAGCCCCTCAGCCCCGCCTTCTACGCCTATGGGAGTATGGAATTTTTTAAAGGGGGAGAGGAATTCCCCTAACTCAGAACGACGTCTCATCCTATACACAAATAGCTACGCCACTAGTCAAAAGTGTCATCACACTGAGCTTAGATTGACTGTTTCCGGGTGTGTTTATTTTAAATCAATTGAAACGGTGTACTTTAGCACAGAGGTGGAGAACCTTTTGCTTATAACACGCCATTTGACAGTCATAAGACCGCTCGTGGGCCAACGGCGCTGTCAATTTGGACAAGGGAAGGGAAACCTCTCCTTCTATCTACATGCCCTTTACAACTTTTTGTAGACAGATACCTATGCTAATCTGGCCAGGTGACACCCTGGTAAAACTGCTTTTAGTCGTGGATGGTAATCAACACGGCTAATAGGTTGTGTCTCTAATGGCCCCGATAACTCTGAAGTGTCTGCAAAACTATTGGCATAATATTTAACTCCAGCATTACCGTTACATTCTGTAAATGACATTATGATGCCTAAGCTAATCAGATTACAAATAAGCAGCTGAGAAAACGCGCGCGAAGCGCGCCGAAAAAATGTCGTTTTGAAAGCACTTTATTGTTTAACCTTCGCATTGTATTGGAAAGTTATTCACTTCTTTAATTTTAAGCCCACTCAAGGAAATGGGAGGGCCTAACCCATCTCGAATTACATGTTTTTTTATTTATTATTTATTATTTTTGAAAACTGAAGACCTTGCTTTGCAAACTTTTGGGGGGGGGGGGCAAGTGCCCCCCCCGTGCCCCTATGGCGAGCCGCTAATGTTGATACACACAACTGACTGTACGGTACTCTCTAATGTAACAGAGTGAAAACATGCCAAAAAGATTGACTATAGTCATATGCGTAGGAGCCCAAGTTGATGGGGGGGGGGGGGGGACTGCAACGACTTGCCAGAAAAATATAACCGAAAATTTCTGCGCGCCCCACGCATGCATCGGTTATCACACGGGATGCCAATTACATACAATTATTTGCCGTGCTATTACCCTTCCATATTGATTATAATTTTGGGAAAGTCGTTGCAGAAATAATGATAAAAATCAGTGACGCAGCCAGGATTTTCTCTAATGGGGTTGAGGATATACTTTATGTCGTGTGATCGCCGGGGTGGGGGACCCCCACCCCTTTGAAAATTTTTGAAAATCAGGTGTCCTTACATGCATCTGGTGCCACATATGCTACCTTTGAAGTATAATTTGTGTTAAAAAAATTTACATATTTTTGATACTTAAAAAAAATCGGCATCAGTGGGGGGGGGGGGGGTCCAACGGTCCAATGACCCAATAGCCTAAACCAGATTTGTAATCGAGTCACTAGATTCGTGACTCGAGTCACCAATTGTCAAACTTTTAAGTGACTCGAGTCGAGTCATTGACTCGAGTCACTGTACTATTTCAATGGGGAAATTACTCCTGAATTCTCTCGAGTCACCATCATTTTGAGAAGTGACTCGAGTCATGACTCTTTACAACACTGGCCGAAACACACTACTGATAACCATAATATAAGGTTAACCATTAAAGAACATACTGGTGAATTAATACCGAATTCATAGGTGCTGTGCAATTCAAATAAGAACTTTATTATAATTACCAAGGAAGTTTTTTATTTTATTTTTTGTCCTTTCACGTTGACTTGGAATGGAACCTACTGCCTTTGTGCTTGGTGCTCAGCATAAGCAATGGAGTAGGGAAAACAAGCCAGTGAGCCACAACTGGAAAAAAGTCCGTGGTCATCTCGACTTGAACCAATGGGTTGGAAACTGGGACGTTAAACCTCATCTAACTAACTAACTAACTTCACGTTGACTTGTTAAATGTTTTATTGTTCTATGCCTTTCTTTAATTTTTAATTCATTGATCCACATTTTACATTGCTTCATATTTTGCTTCTTTTTAACTTTTTATATGCTTTTTGTTATATTATTATATGTTTAAAATTAACTTTTACTTTCTTAATTATTTATTATGTTTTTACTCTTGTAACGCGAGCACCGCAATTTCGTCTTTTGGATAAATAAAGTGACTCTTACTCCTTTTAACTATTGATTACCTTTAGCTACATCATTCCATTATTTTTCTTTCAGCATGGTGCCCGAAAATTCTCAGCATACTGCCCGAATTTTCAAAAAAATATTTGGTTGGGGGCTGCAGTTCCCCAGCCCCCCGCCTCCTACGCCTATGACTACAGTGACCACTCTCTGTTTCGAGTGACATTCCACTCTCCATCGAGTGGTATTTTCACTCATTTAGAGTTAATTGCCTCTCCGAGCAGACTGAAATTTCAGTCGATTTCCACTTGAAAAAAGAGTAGTCACTGTAGACAATCGCCGAAGAGTGATCGAGTTTCACACTTTTACATTAAGAGAGTACAAGCCATCGTTGCCCAACTGAGTATAGCTATATATTGAATGTCAATCAAAGTGCAGTCATCAACTGTATTTATAACTCTAGGGCTATTCCTAAATATATTTTGGTACTGGGAGTTGCTAGCAACTCCCTGGTTTAGGAGGAATACCATATCCCCTTTAATGTATTCCTTTATTCTAATTACGAGCTTTACTATAATCTTTAAAATTCCTTCATAATTCTCCTTCCTTTTTCATTTTTTTTTAATATTTCTATTAGGGGCAAATGGCCCCCTTCCCCATGCACCCGTTATCCCGCCGATGTTACTCACCAAAAAATCCCTATACCGCATTCAAATGAAACGAAAAATCACTGCTTTTGGACGATTTCGTCCATACTCTTCCAAAATCATCCTGCCATTAAAAAATCTTCAAGGACAATATTATACATTCCAGTATCGATGCCTGGACTATTCCATTGTAAAACAGGATCAAATTAACGAACAGGTCATAACCTTCAAGGTGTATTCATTTATGGAAAGCACTGTATATAAAGTTTGTCCCTCAGCCGTAAGCGGGAATAATTGAGGTGGAAATCCCCATTTCAAAGTGGAACAGTCGGATTATTACGCAATAAACATTCCTTTGTTGGTAACCTTGAAAAATAGTCCAAAAGCAGTGGTTTTTGATACCAAACAGGCCCGTAGCCAGGAATTCTGATATGGGGGGGGGGGGACCGACACCGTATAGAGGGGCACCGAAGAAGATCATGTTTGTATCAGTAGTGACACCATATGATTACAGTTTGGGGGGGGGGAAGGAGATGGTATCTCAAGCTTACCACAGACAACTTAAAGGTATCGGTTTTACGTATGCACCTATACGCGCGAAGCGCGCAATCATTTCACTCTTCTGAAGGAATTTTCCCCTCCTCCAATACTCCTTCGGGAGTATTGTTTGGTTTTCGCCCCTGGCTCTTCGCCAGAGAGTCAGGGGACTTTTGGAAAAAAAAAATTTTCCCCTCCTTTTGCAATACAGAGACGTGGAAAGTCTCCACAAGTGAAGGGAACAAAACTATGATCACGATGTGTGGGGGGGGGGGCAGGGACTGCCATTAGGCAGGTTTGGTGTGGTCCAGTATGGTTTTGTTAGGACCCAGAGGGAAAATTCTCCGAATGTCTGGCGAATTAACAAAATGGTAACACTAGCATGGAGATTTGAGCAGGACTTCGAATGACAGTGAGAGCACACCAATCTCTTGACAGTTCACATCTCAGATGGTCATTATCGTATTCTACTTTGAACGAAATTTTGCATTAACAGATAAAGTAAATTTTGGAATAAATTTGTGGTACGAGTAAATTAAGCTTCAAACCATATAGTCGTCGCGTTACGAACGTTACTCAAGGTACTAGATTACCCAGGCTACTACATGAAATTTTGGGAGAGCGGCGAAAAATTTGGGGTTCTGGTGAAGAAAAATTGAAAATATTTGGTTCTTATTAAGGAAAGTTCTCTTTTTCATACTAGACTGTTCCAATTCTGCTACTCAGTTACTCCTTCCAAAACTGTCTTGAGCCCGGCCCCTCCTTGTGCGGACACCCTTGTGCAGACACAAACCTAGTTTATCGATTAATTAAGGTCACATCCTGGTGGGCATACAAGGAATATGTAACCAGAACCGTCTCTGTCTGCGCATGCTGTGTAATGTGAGCTACTCTTCATTTTTGACTTTGACGTCAATCAAAGAGCATTCACCAATGACCAATTGAGAATTTTGCTTTCTCCCAACCAAAGTGTATTTGGGGTAATGAGTGTCTGTCTTTAGGAGCAAAACCAAGACGCCGTGCGACTGGTACGTCACGCGGGGCGGATGCCCCCAGGACATTGATACACTTAACGTTTCTTACAAAAATGTTTATCATGCTGTTGTCTGAATTAAGAATCTTCCAGATCGTAAGAGAAAGAGGATGGGACTTCTCATTGATTCAATTTGGTGTTTTTCCGGGAATCATGCCTTCACGAAAGAACAATTATAACCTAAAGTTATGGCACCTGTACCTTTTTAAATTAAACCAACATATCTGAAACGGGTGTTAAAGTAACTGAAGATGAAACCGCGCGTAGCGGGAGAAATTTTCTTTTTTGTGATTTCAGAACAAAAAATGTTACAGAAAACAAAATACGTTCATTATTCAACTCCTTTTGGGATCCTTTTTGTCCAAAACCGCCTGGTGTCATACCAGGGCCACCGTTGACATGTACTAAAATTTTATTTTCGATCGATTTTCCGCATGGCGGGGGGGGGGGGGCACAGTGGTCAGCACGGGGGGACAAGGCCCCTCCGTGCCCCGGCCTGCCTACGAGCCTGCTACCAAATCGTCCAAAAGGCGCAGGATGGAATGAAAGACGAACAAACTTTGTCAAAAATCTTCCAAAATCGTACCATTTTTCACTGGGAAGCTGATTTCCAATCCGAGGATGAATACGAAGTTGAAACTTGTGATAGCTTCAACTCAGGGCCAGGGTTGGTGTTCAAATACAAAATGGCCGCTCCCTCTGACAACGTGCGAGAGGATGGAACTCGCAAGGCAAAAAAGCGAAAACGTGAAAATCACGAAGAGGTGGAAGACGATATTGACAAGGAACAAGCAGATAATGAACCCTTGAAGAAGGCAAAAATCTTTGAAGACGGAGAAGATTTCGCAAACATCTTAAAACAGGATGACAGTAATCTGCAGTCAGGTAGCCCCTGTGCCTATCGTTTACCACAGACATGCTGAAATTACTGCATAGGATTAGTGTGAAGACTAGTTACGCTACATTGCAATTCCCACGTATTGCAAAAGGTATCCAGTCAAAACGCCCGCATTTTCGCTACCAAAACGTCCCCGCTTTTTACCAAAACGTCCCCGTACTATTATATATGGGAAGTCAAACGTCCCCGCCATAGAGACTTTGAACATGATTTTAGGAATCCAAATTAAAACTATCGGTACTAATTTAGAATCCGTGCCCGGAAGTGACGTAAATTACAACTTAAAACTTACAAAATATCAGTGACAAGTTAAGTTCTAAAAGAACCAACAGTAACGTGACAAGACAAGCTGTTCAACAGAAAGCAACAGTGGGATTTGAACGCGGAACATTGCAAGAATACGAACGCGGTATAAATCTCAGTATAGCGATCCTGTGCCCTAACCGATAGCGCTGCGAGCCGAGCTGCCAGCAAACGGTTATATTATATTTATATAATATTATTATTATTATAAGTACTTACAGATGTATACGTAGGCTATAATTATACATGGATACATATTCTATACGTATAACCCTACGGGTATAACCCTAACCTTATCTCTATCATGCGTACCATATGTATAACCCTATCCCTATCCGTATGCGTACCCTATCCGTATGCCTACTATGTATGTAACCCTATCCCTATGCGTATGCGTACCCTATCCGTATGCCTACTAACGTATATATAACCCTAACCCTATACCTAACCCTATACCTATGCGTATCACGTACGTCACTTCCAGGCACGGATTCTAAATTAGAGCCAAACTATCGGTTGGAAACTTGAAGAAAACTTGAGACATGCTAAAAAAATTGAGTGCATGAGGATTGATTATGATGAAGTTAGGCAGGCCTAGGCCTAAGATAATGTTAGAACTTACTAACATTAGAACTGAGATGCTATCCGACTTACGTTAAGCCTAGGCCTAACTGTTAGTTTTACAACAGACGAACGTAGAATGATTACCACAAACACTTTGGAATTTAACATAAAAGGTTAAATTTTCCAGAAAATTTCCATTTCATTCCAATAACTGTACTTTAAAAAATTATTTGAACTTCAGAGTAGGCATACTGTAAGGGAAGATAAAGGCTACCAAATCCGGGGACGTTTTTGCACGGGGACGTTTTGACCAATAGCGGGGACGTTTTGGTCAGGGGACGTTTTGACTGGTAAGCTTGCAAAATACGTGTTAGTGTTACACGTATGCCAACAGTAGGCCTAACGTTAGACTTAGGCCTAAGCCCCCTAGTTTGGACTGGGAAGTTTTCACTTTGCACCGGCAAGTGCCTTGTGATTTTAACTTTTGAGGTGGTTACGAGTCAATTTCACAGAAATCTGCACAGAAGGGTAGGCCTACAGCCAGATTTGAAAGCTTGCAAAGGGGGGGGGGCGGATTTTAAAAATGGCCAAGAGAATTTTGCGCCCGATACTATCTAAGCGGAGCACCACCATCAGTTGGTGCAGAGCGTACCAAGAAAATTTTGGCCAAAACTCCCACCTAGATTGCAGGAAATCGCCTTTCCCAGGTATACTGTAGGCCCCAAAGCTCTTCAGCCCTCCATCCTTGCAAGTTTTTAATCCGCCAGAGTCCGAAGATACATATCCAGCCTAGACTTATGTGAACTGGGCATGTGTAATATGTAGCTAGCTGTCAGCCTACATGCATACGGTCCTACAAAACTGCCAGCAGTAATACTCCAGACTGGAAAGTTTGCCTTGTGCACGCCAGATCTAGCCCGTGCGGCTTGCTGCGTGGTTTGGCACCTGGCCACACAAACAAATTACTGGTCATAGATCTCACCACACATGCGATGCAAATTGGCTGCGGCGACCATGCTACGAGGCAAAAAGTAGGCCTACCTGAAAGCTAAGGCAATACTCACTGCCAGACAGTGCCCGTATGGCGGCAAGACTTGACCAACATTTGACTGCGCAGAGGTCTGTGAATCTGGTCCATTGCGGCACATCAGACGAGAAATGACAAGTTACTTGCCCGCGTAAAATGCAAACTTTCCAGTCTGGGTAAAACTCAGTGCCTGTACTGTTGTACACATTCATGGTACACACCCGAGACTTGTACCTCATCATTGCACAACGCTTCGGTAAATTGCGTGAGAAAGTACTGCAATGTAAACATACACATGGTGTGAACTACACTGCTTGTCAATTTAACTTAAGTATGCATATCATACAGTACCTGGTTGTATACACTTCAGAGAGTTGTGTATAGCTGCACATTGACTAAGGAGGTTGACAAACTGCTGTGGCACCTACGCGTACATCTATAGTCTATGTTCACGCCTTCTATGCCATTGCAATAAACCTTATGCATTGACATCACACTGATGTCATTTTGGAGGAAAACAATGAAGCACACGTGCACGAACGGATTTCGCCTCACATGTAGTAGACGCATAAAACAATTGGTTGACAAACCAGTTGTGTGCAAAGCTGGTATCATATTACCCCCATGGACTTATATCACCTTACACTCTCTAAAACCCAGGGGAAACCCTGTGGAAACATGTAAAAATTGTGAAAACTTTGACTTTCTTGCCATGATATCAACATTTCTTCCAGTAGGAGTAACTGGTACGGTCAATTTTACCAATATACTGTACAGTACGAACCATGTACAGTATGCATCAATTTGGAAAAGATATTTTGTACCTAGATGAATCTTATGTGCATTCCCAAATTGGTGAATGTCACTCCAAAAGTCTGTGGCAGAAAGCACCCATGGGGAGGGGAAGATGTGAGTAATGGGGGTGGAAAGTAACAACTCCTGTGGGTACAATAAGTACTGTATGCATATTACCTAAACTGAACCATGATAGGCTATGGCTTGGTTCCCATACTGTACATACATACAGTAGATTAGCCTCGAGCCTAAAGTACTCGCAAAGGTGTCAGTGTACAGTACCTTATGACCGTTGAAGGTTGGGCCTGTGTGTACAGGGTACATACTGTCGGTTACTGGAGTAAAGTAACCTGGTAAGTGAACATGCCAGATTCTGCAGCCCTGGCTAGATTCAACCCCATGTTCAAGTATTGTACTGCTGCACAATACAGTAGGGCCTTTTCACATTGCTTAAGTCCTAGCTGGCTGCTGTGTTACATATAAATATGGTCCGAGTGAAACGTCACAATATTAAAGAACTGTAGTTGCAAGAGTCATTTGCATGGCATAGCTCAGTACACTGTACAGTACTTTGGAATTTATGCATCTTCACCAATTCTGTATGTTCAAGATAAAAGAGTAGTGTGAATATAAATGTGCAGTACAGATTTCCCATGTACAGGAAAACTACAGTACGTGCTTTTGTTTCCCTTTGCAAATACAGTACTGTACATTTTCATTGTTGTACAGTGTAACTTGGAAGATTTTAGAGTAATCTGAAAGTTTGCCATTGTTCTACTGTATAACATTGACCATCAAATGTTAAAATAATGCTTATAACATGCCATTCAAATGGTTATGCAACTTATTAAGTGAAGTTTAAAGAAGCAAAGTTTAGCTCTAAGGGACACAAAATGTATTTTTGAGGTATAACCCAACCTGAACCTTCTCATTGAAACTTACTGTGCCATCCCATCCCGTGAGATTCACTCCACTTACACTGTGCAATGTTGCACACTCTTGTAAGGGACATTATAATGATTTCAATATGTTAAAGAAAATCTGTGTTCAGTGTTCCAAGTGGGCCTTATCTAGAAATATAACTACTGTATTTCCTTGGACATTTTTTTTTTAAACTTTTGACATACAGTGCATGTCCCCAGCATCCACACATAATCTGAAATTAGATTCTTTCTGGTTACTTTCGAAAGGGTAATTTATTGCTAAACCTTACAAGTTTCCTATTATTTCTTAAATATCTTTTATGATAATCCATACAACTGTATTTCATATTGAAGGTTAACTAAGAAGTTATTCTGCATGAATTGAACAATTTAGGGTAAGAAAAATATTGCCACATGACTTAAACAGAGCCATTCATGAATTATTGCTGTATATTGAATTGGGGTGACTGCATTTTCCCTTAAAATCCAGGATTGGAAATTTTTCCTAAATGTCACAAGTTGGCCTTCTTCTTTATAGAACACCCATTTATGAAAAAAACCCATGTATTTTTCAAGGGAAATAACAATACTTACTTTTTAATTGGATCTACATGTTTTTTCCATTAGTGTATCAGGCCTCGATTTTAAGAAAATTTTATGGTTGTCCACTGGACAACCTGTCTGCCTTTTTTGGTTTTCCAAAAGGAAATTTAGTAGTCCACAAAGAAATCTGCAGTAACCCTAGCAGTAACTTGTTGCATGGACTTCGGTTGTCCAATGGACAACCAATCCACCATTTTTTGGTTGTCCGCCAAAAATTTTGGTCGTCACGGGCGACCGGGCGACTGTTAAAATGGAGCCCTGGAGTATGCCATTTTGTAGGCCTACTCTTACCACACATTCTTCAGTAAGATTTTTGATGAAGCAATTGATGGGATTTATATTTGTTTTATCATTAGCTTTGGAGGGCTTTCTGAAGTCTTGTAATGATGCTGCCACAGAAGATGGTGAGGATATTTTAATGCAGTATTTAGAGGCATCACCACAGTGTGAAGATCTTCTAGATCTCTTGAAAAATGACGACCGGCCTGATCTTGTTGTAAGTAGTTGCTGTTTAAAGCTTAGAGGCCTTACAATCTTGCCTCAAACATATTTAGGATGGAGGGTGATCATATCTCTATTAAAGTACAATTGGTGACTGCACTTTGATTGACATTAGTTCAGACTATAGCCTGGTTGGTCAGTGTTAACTTGTGTAGTCAGTTGTGTTCCCAGTTGCACACACACAGAGGTATGTGGATATGGCCTTGAGCAAGTTTACTCAGGGGAAGCTCCTGAAGCTTCCTCTTGGAGGTATATGAGATTGGTGTTTTTTGTTTAAATTGGAGGAGGGGCTACATACAATAGAAGTTACCTTAATATTGTAAAGAATTTTTACTGTTTTGGACCATATTGTAAGACATTTTGATTACTTATATGCAAATAAGTACAACTATATAAAAGTGTGTACATTTGCGGGCATACAGTAGGTATACCTTGCATATCATTTGTTTGACTACGGTATCCCCTCAATGTACTGTACATTGAGGGGATACCGTAGCCATGACAAATGATACCATTAGCGTAGACTATTAAACAAATTCATATGTACTGAAAAGTACACATTCATGTGCACAAATGGTTCCTACTGTGAACATATCTGTCCAAAATTATGATATTTTGCATACACGTATCTGCAGGAAAAATGCAATACTGTACTTAGGACAGGTTGAGATTTTTTGAAGTATGGTACTGACAAGATTGTGCACAGTACAGTGTGTAGAATGAATAATCTCTAAGTATGAACAAAACCCTAAGACATATCCTTGAATTCAAGGCTAATTCGTGTCCTCATGCTCATATATACTGATTCTTAATTAAAACTTAATCCTAACCTGGGCTTTCACCCAAAGTAGATTTTTGCATTGCTTATAAATACCTTTGGTCTAGTGAACCTACTGTACAGTATGCTGGTATTCCCCTGTCTCATTAAAGGTACAGTGAAACCTACAGTATGTAATTTGCAATCTCTTTCAGGAATGGTTGGGTTGTATAGGTTTTGAAAGTTGTTACTGATACAATATCAAGGTGCTAATGGTAGGAAAGTAACCAAGCCCCATCCCCCCCCCCCACCCTAACATATTGAAAAGTAATGGTTTTTGGTTTATAAAGGATATGCCCAGCAGACCTACATGTCTAGTGAAATATTTTTTATCTTGGGTTCATTGGATTGTAGTGTTCGACCGATTATGCCATAATCGGTAATCACCGATAACCGATTATTCAATTACACAATCGGGCCGATGCCGATTACCGATTATTTACATGTACAGCAAGGTCATGTTTTCTCGCCGTCTGTCGCTTATTTCTAACTTTGTACACACACCATAACATAACCTTCACACTGGAGATGAACAGTTCCCTACGATCCACGAGTAGAATATTAAATGTTTCTGAAGGATTTCCTTTCCAAATACTATGATAAAAATCAACCATAAATACATGCTTTCGTACGATGTCACAGGCTTAACGTTAGCCAAAGAGTCTGTCGGCTTACATACGGCTCTACCTACAGTAGTTCTATCCACCGATCATGTCGGAAGATTCCGTGCAAAGGTCTGTACTGGACTGTAGTAGTGCTATATAGTAGCCTATCCACCCAGATTTAGGCAAAAATATCTAACTACCTTGGCACTTCCGGGCCACTAAACATTCCACTCAATTTGCCTGATTTACTCATCCCATGCTCCCTTAACGATATGGATACATTTTTTGTAATGCATCTTGCCCAACACTTACGTCTTATGTAAAAGATTCTCCAAATGAAACGTAAAACTAATTCCCGATAAAGTCCCGTTATCGAAAAACTGTTGCCGTTCCGGCGTGAATTTAACACGGGGCCCGTTTCCCTTCGTTCATCAGTTAGGAGCACGGACGGAGTTCATGACCAACATGCTACGTAAATGCGCAGGCAATGCACTTAGCCTTGCATTACGTATTACACACTGTACTGGTGTGCTTTCGTAGGTGAACTTCAACTTCGCAAGAACTGTACGGCAGTTACGTGTGCGCATGTGCAGGTCATAGGTAATTAAAAACTTAACGAAAAGAATGTGGGAAGTGGCATAATTTATGCAGGATAATAAGCCTCGGGTTTCCAAAGTTGCTACAGTACAGTACGTGCACCAAATGTGTACAGATGATGTGGTTTGCACTGAAACTTGAAAAAAACGTAGCACGAAGTCATTTCTTCCTGTAGTACAATTTGTATGCAGATGTGCGGCATGGTCCATGGCATGCACACCTTCTAGGTAATACTATGTGCCCTTTCACGCACCTGAACTGTGCTGCACCACTGAGAGTTACGGCAACAATTACGATGATTGCTATGATTTGGAGAGCTTAAAATGTTGCAAGTTTTGAGTTTTGTGAGTATCAGTGCTGATATTTTGGGCGGGAACTTAAAGAAATGCGTGTTTTGGAGAATTATAAACATTTTTGCAGAAACTTTGAAGTGTATTTTAGCCCTGTTTCCAGTTTTCAAATAATCGGTGGTGGTAATCGGTTGAAGGACAAAATTTTACCGATGCCGATTATTTACCGATTGTGCGATAATCGGCCCGATGCCGATTATCTAACAGATGATCGGTCGAACACTATTGGATTGATATGAGTGTAAAATCAGCACATATACAGTACTGTACAGGTCATATGTATCTTACAGGGCTTCTTAGTAAACACTTTTTGGGACACCCTCTGTCCTAAGATTTACTCTAAGGCTGCTCAATGTGCACACTTTGATCTATCCTGAATAATGCTGTATCAATGAGAAAGAAACATTGCAAATTTTGAATATTCTAAAACATGCTTATTCCTAAGTCTACTGGAATCATACTGTAGTGCTGTTCATATTGAAATGACTTTTACTATTCCCATTTGTACTTTAATGTTACATATAGTAGTTTGGTAGGACTGTGCAGTGTAAATTTATTATATCCACCACTGGTTACTGTAGTATATATGTGGCTACATCTTTAATGGCTTCAGTCCAATTAAGTAACTAGTGTAGAGTTAAAGGCTCACCTTCATTGTTAACTGTACATATTGTTTTGTGCTGTCATGGGAAGATGCAAGGCCTTCTGCTCTTCCCATTTTTTTTGGCAATGATTTCAATCACCAATAATAGTATTTTTTTTTTATATTTTGAAGCTGCTCTATGTCTTCAAGATTATCAGGATAATTCTGATACGATTTGCTGAGAATCATGCTAGGTATGCTGGCACCGCACTCAGTATGGTTCGTCGGATCGTTCGATTGCATTTCAGCGTATTGGTAAAGATATTAACTATGCGTGAATGGCAGTTCCAAAAAGCAGCTCTTAGCATCCTTACAATAATGGTTACCCTGGGACAGCAGTGTGCTCAAGAAGTTTTGAGTGAATTGAATCTGAACCATCCTTACCTTCTAAAACTCTCACAAATGAGAAGAGACAAGGTGAGAAAAAGTGAATTCGGAATATTTTTGTACTTTTTGATTGTTTTTTGATCTAGAGAACAATATCTTTTGTGGCTACAGTATGTAGAAGAATTTGAAGGGACAACAGTGTGTTTGGAATTAAAGTGTACCTAAAGTCTAAAATTTCAGAAATACACAGTATGTTACAAACTTTGAAAAATGCATCCAAATGGTTCAACTCCCATCTTGACAGGACATTCCTGGGCTGAGATATAAAATGTTGAAGATAATTCACTCAATTTAAAATGGTAGATTGTGCAATAATTTGTGATGTCATTTTTGTACTACTCAAATTACCATCTTTGTTTTTATGAAAGCCACTGCACCTTGTGCCAAAATGTGATCACTTCCTTACTGTTGTAGGGTGAATTGGCAATATAAGTCCTCTCTGTACAAAATGCTATGCAAGGGAACAGTAAAATGTTTCAAGGTCGTATAAACATCTGAATTTCAAAAGGAAACAAAAGCCGGTAGTGTGAGTTGTGCAAGAGGGGCATAACAAATTATTGTGCAATGGACTGTTTCAAATTAAGTGAATAAGAGTCTATGCATGTGTCAACTGCCCTTAAGTTGTATCAACATTTACATTTGATGGCAGTTTTAAGGTGGAAAGTGATCTAACCATTGAGTGACCAAGAGTAACTCGATCTTTAGGACAGTACATACTTCTTCCCAGGCATAATGTGTTGTTAATTGTTACCCATTTCCCTGGTTTTGTTGTTGTTGAGGATTACTGTAACAGAGTGACCATCAAAGCTACAGTACTGTATACATCAGGGGCGGATTTAGGGGGGAGGCCCAGGGGGCCCGGGCCCCCCCTTCCAAAAATGTTTGAAGTTTTTTTCAACGTCATAAAACCAATTACTATAGGCCCTATTCCAATTAAATAGGCCTTTGTAATGTGTCAGAGTGAAATAAAAATTTGTTCATTATTTAAATTTCTACCTCAGAAAATCAGTCTTATGTTAATAATTCTGTTACTGACCTCCGGCTGATAACATTTTGGCTTATATTGGTCACAGTACCTTTTTCTGGGCATTGCAAGGGGTTACCCATGAGCGCTGCATTGGACTGCTAACTTCAGTCTATTACCGGCCGGGCCCACATCATTGGGAACACTGCTTCTACTTTCAAGGGAATTTCAGAATTCTTTAATATTTAGAGGAATATTTTCAACAACCTCAGGCTTTTAACTATAACTTGCTGCAACGTTAGCATCTTCTTTAAGCTTTGTAATTTACTTTAATGAAATGTACTTCAAATTTAGGGTAACATAAGGGAAAAGAAGACTTCAATTCGGGAAACTGCCATCCTAATATGTGGACAACAAAGGCTACTTACTCTCCTCTTTCAACCAACCAAAATTTAAATTTCACTAAATTATGAGCATTTTCCAGTCATATATGATCAGTTTCAAAAATATACTAAAGACATCACCATTTTGCATCTAAGCAATCTTAAATTAACAAAAATTTTCTCAAAGGGGAGGGGACATCCCTCCCCTTAGACCCCTCCGCAGAGAAGCATTTTTCACCCAACCAAAAATTTAAATTTCACTAAATTATGAGCATTTTCCAGCCATATATGATCAGTTTCAAAAACATACTAAAGACATCACCGTTTTGCATCTAAGCAATCTTAAATTAACAAAAATTTTCTTAAAGGGGAGGGGACACCCCTCCCCTTAGACCCCTAGCCAGAAAAGCATCTCCCACCCAACCAAAAATTAAAATTGACTGGATTTTGAACACTTTCCAGCCATGTATGATCAGTCAAAAAAATATACCAAAGACATCACCATTTTGCATCTGAGCAGCCTTAAATTAACAAAAATTTCTCAAAGGGGAGGGGACACCCCTCCCCTTAGACCCCTCCCCAGAAAAACATCTTCCACCCAACCAAAAATTAAAATTGACTGAATTATGAACACTTTCCAGCCATGTATGATCAGTCAAAAAAATATACCAAAGACATGACCATTTTGCATCTGAGCAACCTTAAATTAACAAAAATTTCTCAAAGGGGAGGGGACACCCCTCCCCTTAGACCCCTCCCCAGAAAAACATCTTCCACCCAACCAAAAATTAAAATTGACTGAATTATGAACACTTTCCAGCCATGTATGATCAGTCAAAAAAATATACCAAAGACATGACCATTTTGCATCTGAGCAACCTTAAATTAACAAAAATTTCTCAAAGGGGAGGGGACGCCCCTCCCCTTAGACCCCTCCCCCAGGACGGTGATCACTAATCACATACTTTACCTCCTATCAAAATATCCTGGCACCACCCCTGACGCACCGCCTCCCCCTTAGATTCCTCCACAATTACTATGGGCCCCCCCTTCTGCCAAATCCTGGATCCGCCACTGTACATAGTGGCTATAGCTACTTTACTTGAGGGGATAATTGTAGCAATGAACCATTGGTCAGTCTGTGTGGTAATTAGGAACAGCAGTTTTCCCCTAAACCTGTATTTTAGCTACTGTACAGTATGATATTGTAAGATATTGTTTTAACGGAAAAGTGTGTCATGTGAATTTGAAGTAGATTAGTACTTAATCCCAGGCTTGAAATTTTGTAGTGGTTTTGTTATCACAGTATTGGTTGATGTGTGGAAAATTATAACCTGATTGTATCTTTCTTGTTGTTACATACTGTAGGGTACGGTATGGTACAGTACGGTACGGTACGGTGTACAGTAGGTTAAGAAAGTGCACCACCTTAAACTAGGACCAAACTGAAACCACCCAAAACCAAATCAGTTTATTGAAGGTGGTCTAGCTGATTTGGATCAATGGTTGGATAGTTAAATCTTGTCATTAGACCAGTGTTATTTTGTTCTTGTGTGGTCTGAATGTTTAAGACAAAAACAGAGAAAAACCAGAAAAACTAACCATACATTTGTTGTAAATTCAGTGCCTTTTTTCAAGGCCTAAGTACCACCCCCACCATACAAAAAATAGGAAATGGTAGTTTATAATTTCTCTCTACTGGAGTAAATGCAGTAAAAGGTTCACATAAGTTCTTCATTATTTTTCCAAATATTTTTTGCTTTTTTAAGTTGCATAACATGAAAAAGATCTTATCTTGTCGTTTCATGAAATTTAGCTTCAATTTTTTTCCATTAGTTCTGCTTAGTCTGAAAGCCTTGTTGATTTGGGTGGTTTGACTTACTCCCTCCCCCATACTTAAGCCTGTTTGGTCTTGTTAGCTGGACCAAGTATGATGCTTTGTTTGGTTCTGATCATCTTGATTGTGTTCAAGTGGAAAGTTGCGTGGTGTGGACATCAAAGACTAGACCAGTGCACACCTTTACTGTAGATTCTCCTTGCACTAAAATTGCCACAAAAGTTGAAACAGTAAACATTTTGAGACACTATACATATTTTCCAGGTATATAACTTCTAATTTTTCTACTATACCTCATGATGGATCTTTACTTTGAAATGAAATAACTATCCTGTAAGCCTCACTCACAATTTTAATAACTTTTCTTTACACTGCTATTGGCTTTTGCTTCAATTTACAGCACAGAGAAGATCCAAGAATGCTTTTTGTTCAATTTGCCATGTCGCTTTTCATTACCGGAGGCAGCAACATTGTTGAGAAAGTTGTAGCTAGTAAAGGTAAAGTGGTGGTAATTACTTTAAACATTTTGCTGTGTTGTGTTGTAGTTTGGTATTAGATGCTAAAGTGAGTATTATATCCCAGAAAAAGTTTATTTATGTCAAAGCACTTTAAATTAGGGTGATTGAACTTCATAGGAAACTTCCAGAAATGATTCATGCATAGTGCATACTTTACACAATGTCTGTCAGCCTTACAAAACTAAAAGTCCTTTTTAAAGATCTAAGTTGGAATGACCAGAGGGCTCGATTAGCTTACCTTTATCAGGGCACTTAGGAAATTTTATCCAACCAGTGGAGTGGTTTAGCCAGATCACGTTTCAAGTGCAACATTCTAAATCATTAGCCTTGAACAGTTGAAGAGGTGGCCGAGGAAGTTGTTGGAAAAATTGGAATGCTATATTTGCCAAACATTAGCATAAATGTAGTACTTATGAATGGGAAAGGGATATATTGCATAATGCAATTGGGGTGAAATTCAGAATTAATGATGACTAATCCTTGGAAAAACTTGCACTTACAGATTACTTGGAGATGCAAACATGTGCAGAAATTGCTTATATCACAGCTTTTTGGTCTGACACCCCTCTGTTTTGCTAATGTGACAGAAGTTGCACAAATATGGGCTGGCTAAATCACTGAACCAGTGATAAAAGATGTGATAACTGAGATTGATATTTATTATCCATGAAGCAGTTTTTGTTTGTATGGTACAAAGTACAGTAAAGTTAAAGTTCTGCAGGCTTATAATGAAAAAGAAATAACCAAAATCTCATGGTTTTCTCCTTGAGAAGTGGTGGTCTTTGCATCAGCATCCACCACAGTGCTTCCACAATTTTAAAGAATTTCCTGATGTCAAGTCCCAAATTTTCTGAAATTTGGTGGTTACTGGAGATACTCAAGTATGCTTTCCTGGATGCTGTTTGTAGTTGTTTTACTGGGGCAAATATAAAATAAAGGTAGTAAAACAGATATCAACCTTACCTTTAGAATGAAAGGCAAGGAAAAAAAGATCTTGTCCTTCTTATTGAATAATATGTTTCTCCTTCAAATTCCTGAATTTCAGGAAATTTCCTGAAATTGCCTGAACAACACTAAAATTTCACAAATTTCAGGAAATTTTGGAGAAAGTGGAAGCACTGATACAGTTTGTCAGCCTAGGAAGCTGAAAGGATGTTACAGTGAAGCATGAGAGATCACATGACATAGCTAGGAAGGGCTAGAGTCATGTGACATGATCAGCCTGTCATAGGGTCTGGGTAGGTAGGGGTACCCTCTGTCTGAGATTCAGTGACTGCTGGTCCCCTGGGTGTTGATTGCTTTTTGTACCTTGTAAGAACCAGTTTTCCTTTTTGCCAAAACCTCTAGTACTCCGTCCCAGTCAGTAAGGTACTACTCATTTGATAAGAAATACTACATCTCAAGGAGGTACAGTACCATCCCTTGCCACTGTTGGTTTCCATTGATAATTTCTTCTTTTCTTTTTCTTTTTATCACTTGCCTGGTAGACTTTTGTCATAGCCTCTTTCAGAATGTTCACTTGGACAGAGTAGCCACCCTCCAACTTTTGATAGTGACTTTACGAGATAGGGTACTCTTCAGCACGTATATTCCAAAGAAGACAAAGAAGTATCTTTTCAATAACTTTACCCTTAGTCAATTGATTGAGCTTTACAACTGGAAAGTGCCCTCTAATGAGGTGAGAGACAATAGCCAGTATGTAACTAGGATTATAGGGGTGGGTGATGAGTTGGGGAATGTTTGAAAGGAGAGTGGGGAAATGGAAAGAGGTACCTCTGGATGCACAGTGCTGTTTGGTTAACTTGGCACTTGGTTTGATGAAGGAGTTAGGTTAGGAGTGGGAGTGGGGGGGGGGGGGCGGGGGCTGGGCAAGTTCTGCTGGATGTAATGGATCCACAGTATTATTCTTGATATGTTGAAGTTTTATGACTGGAAAGAGCCAAACAGAAACATCGGAGAAAGAAATGTCAAAACTGAGGTGGATAGTGGGGTGCCAGGGGAGGGTGGAGGTGGAGGAGGGGGGGGGGCCCGATGATAGTTGATTGGATTCATTGTTCTGATTTTACAGCTAGCTTTATCACTTTTTAAATTATTTAAACTACAATAGTTCTACCTATGTAATGGTAAAATGTTATTCCATATTTAAATATAATGCAAAACTGGGGAGAAACAGCCAAATTATTGGTTACAATTCACTGAACTGTTATGGTCTTTCCCCAAATTAGCTTCAGAAAGCTGTAATTCCTGAGGTATGTTGTAATGTCATAATTGGACATTTGAGAATCCTTGTTTCCTCACAAAAATTGTATTTCACATAAAGCAGAATGAGCCTTCTTTTTATATGTGTTCTTACTCATAAAATGGTTGTAGGAGTAAAAGTATCCATAGAATGGTTCTTAGCTACAGAAAAATAAAATGAGTCATCAAAAAAGACAAAACAAAACCACTTTCATGATATGTAGGAAGAACAAGTCCAGTTATTCTGATCAGATCCATATATACTCCTGGGGATCTTTAATTGTAAAATATCTCCACCAATGATAAGTTGAATATCAAGGTTTATGCATTAGTGCATGATCTTACAGATGATATGCCCTGAAGAGAATGGCAAGGTCCCCTGAATGCTGAAAATTCATTCTCACCTTAAAGGGCAATTCTTGTCATCCCAAACAGTTCAGATTCTCCCAGCTATAAAGCAACTTGCAGCTCCTCCCATAACTGTATGTGTAAAGCTCCTTGTGCAGGCAAAGACCTATTTTATTGCTTCAGGCCATGTCCTGGTGAGAATACAAGGTTATAATGTGTAATCCAAACAGCCTCTCAGAATTGTGTGAAATGTGAGTTACCCTGCATCATCTGAATTTTCAAACAGGTGTCAATCACAGAGTAATAACCACCTGAAAATTTTGATACCCCCACACCAAAAATATACTTTGGGGTGATGACTGCTTGTCTTTAAAACCAGCAAAATTCAGTTCAAAATTGTATTTTTAAGAAGTTGTCATGTTAGATGTCTATAAAACCTTTGATATATTCCAAAAGCATACTCTGATCTTGAGACTTGGACATTCAGTTATGACACTGGTATGGAATGTCATTTAATACAGATCCAGGGCTTGCAGATCAGTGTTGTATAAAGAGCAGCTTTTCCATAAAACCTTGTCTTTTTTGTAACAATATTGAATGAATCAAAAGATTTTTAAGCATCTTTTTAAGGCTGTTCATTCTGAGCTGGAATAATTCTACTGAAGTTAATAAATTGTGTTTTATGACCTTATAACAATTTTTTTGGAGCCTAGGAAGGAAAGAAGTCAAAAGAAGAGATAGATGTACCAGTGATGGTTCATAACTTCTTGAAACTTGTTTGCTGCACTACAAGACATGGCATCTGTTATTCTGACAAATCTCTAGGACTTGATGGAAGGTAAGGATGTTATGTACCATTGGTGCAAATATTTTTGTCATAAAAGGCAGTTTTAATAACAGTTTGTTTGAAATAGTGCACAGTTTTACCATAAATGAAGGAATGTTTATCTTACTGTAGAAATATCTGGATGTTTATAAGATATTATGAAAATTGTAATTATTACATTGAATGAAAAAGGTAAAATTTTGTAGTCATTCAAGAGCCATTTATAGCAGGAGTATAGAGGTACAGTAAATGAGTCTTGAAGAAAGTCTTTTTGGATGTTTGAATAAAAGCAAGAAACTGGCAGGCTGTTACATAAAGCTAGGAACTGACAAAATTTTGATGTGGAAGCATAATAGTTAATGTCTGAATCCAAAAAATGTCAAGTCCACTCAGACTGAAAATGTTATCCCTTTTTGCTCCTACTGTATTTTGAAAGGTATAAGCAGTTGCCCAAAAAACAGCCAAATCCTACAATTGGTATCCTTTAATTTTCCTTCAAGTATCTTTTTTGATATTTCATAACATAAACATCACATATTCAAGGTAAACCAAGGAGTATTCACACCAAGTGTGAATTTTGCAATTCATTGAGAAAAATATTGTCTCATGATTCTCAAGAGCCATTCAGGAAATAGGATACCCTGGTACAGTAATCCAAATTGGGGTGACTGCATTTTCCCTTTAAGCTGTGGTTAAAGTCACCCTTGACACTTGCACAAAGTTGCAGGTGTTAAAAAACTAAGGGTACAAAAATCCATGCCTATTGTTGCTCCTTTAATTATGCCTTGAGCCTACTCAATCAGAATTAGCCACATCCTACTTAAGAGTCCACATTAACCTTAAACAGTGTCCTTCTTTATAATGAAATTTTATTGGATATCCTTTAAAATTGATTTGAATGTTTTTGCTTGATTGTTCCTTGCTGTGTCTTTTTGATCTAGCCAATTACTCATCTTAATAATGCCCTTTGTGCTAAGAGGCACCAAAGGCTGTTACATATTCTCTTTACTTTGCTCAATTGTTTGCTACTATTTGAGCTTTGTTCCAGCTTCTCCAACCTGCTCTTAATTAAGGCTGCTTTATGCTTCCAAATTTTTATGTGCTGTAAAGCTGAAGAATGCACTGTCATGCCTTTCTCTTCAGAGCCAATCACAGATATGGCTCATAGTTGAACAGTGTTCACCTTAATTGCTTTGTAGCACTTTGTTAAAGTATGAATCAGCCTTTATTCTCTCCCTCTTTCTCCCTGTCTGTGTGTTGTTCTTGGCCTTCCTACTGCCCTTGAACCTCCAGTCTTTATTCCATCACTTTAAAAGTGTCACTGTTTCCCCATTTTCAATACACATGGCAACTTTCTGCTTGTTAAAAAATCTTTTAGAGTAGCTCCCTTTCTGAGCCTCTTTCAAGCCCTACAAGATGAAACGATTCTACATTTACTTTATGGAAGTCAATTTTCAAGATGTAATTTACTTTTACATTTGTTCCAGCTTTTTTTTTGTACATTTTAAAATATTTAATTAAGTATTATATATTTGAATATTAAAGTAGTTGAAATGATTTATGTCTCAAGTTTACTAGAATATAATGTTTGTCCTTTCTAGAGGTGCCAACAGCTTGCTCTTGAGGTTTTTAACTACATTTAAGACAGCATCACTCCTGAAGACTTCTCTGATGGAGGAACTTTTTCTACAGGTATTTAAGAGTTGTCCTGACCTTCTGGTGCCGTATCTTAAAGAAAGGGAGACCAAGTTCACTCCACGTCCATACCCTGATTGGCTGAACAATATCAGCATATTCAAGAAGGTATGTGGTATCTTTAATTTTTTTTTATTATCCTTCATACCTTGTTTGTTGGATATTTGGTTATCAGGATGGGCATACGGGACATTTTTTTTTTGAAGGGAAGGAGGGGGTGCTGTGTCATTTTTGCCTGAGAAAGATTTACATTACCTCAGAAAATGACCCGATTTTGTCTGGGAAGTTTTTCCCAAAATCCGGGGGGCGGGGGGGGCCTCCAGAACCCCTGGCTCTTATGCCAGTATGGTTATCAGTAAAGTTGCTCAGATCTTCTGAAAATTATGAATGTGCATCTGGGTAGGTTTTATTTATTGAAACTTTTATATACATGGAACATTTAGAAGTGTGTCTCAGTATGTATTGCTATGACTTTTTGTACCATACAGAATGATAGTCCTGAAACTCCTGGTTCCAATATTTTCAAGTAGGCTACTTTCCTATTTTGAATACTGACTTATGCTAAGTATTATTAAAGTCTGATATCCTCCTCTTTCCATGTGTAATTGTTCTTTTTAATCCAGTCCTTTGTGACCGTTGTGTAGCATCTCAACATGGGTATGATACCATGTAGCTGAATGGGATGGAGAAACAGTGCCTGCCCTTCCTTTGATGCTATTGTAGGTATTTTATATGGAAATTAAGGTCTCCATTGTCTAGCTCTTGAAATTTCTGTAAAACTTGTAGAGTAGTGACAATGGTTCATTTCATCTACTGCATCTGTAAGAGTCATGGAATGGTTCACACAGTGGTATGACATTACCAGAAGTCAATGAAGACAAAAAGTATTTTAGATCATGCAGTAAGGTGCCATTGTGTGTAAAGGTTCAGGATATATTCCTGAAACTTATTGAAGATAAATACTGTACATGCTTGGCTGTTTCAGGAAAAGATAGCAAACATTTCAAATGTCATGATCAAATGTTAGACCCTTCCTGCTTTATAAACCACTGAGGTGTTCTTTACTGAAGGAAGAAAGTAGAATAGGAATGGAATGTTGTCACTTATAATTTCAAGTAGATTTACTAGAAAGATGGAGAAAGCTTCAGCTTTGTCACCTATGGAGCTCACCTGAAAGCATTTCTGTGACAATGGTCTTTGTTTGAGGATTACTAGGGTTCTAGAAAGAAGTGATCATTGAATATGTATGGTGAAAGTCAGCTAACAATAGGAACAAAGACACCTGTCAGTCTGATCTTGGTACCTGAAGTGTCTATTGTCTGGCAGATTTGGACAATGTTTCACCTTGACTCCTTGATGACAGCAGGTTGCCATTGTTGTCCTTCTTATCTTAATTGCAGAATTTGAAGTATCCAGTCACTTGTTTCTTTACAGATCTATGCCTGTTTCCCTGAACCCAATCCCATCCTGAAAGACAAAACACACTCTCCTTCATCATCTAGACTATTGGATCTTGTGAAAGTAACAACTCTCCCACCTATATATAGCAGAGAACAGTATGTCCAATATTTCAAAGTGAGTACTTTACCATCTTGGGATGTACATACGTCATACTGCCATTAATGTAGGAGCTATAATAAATATAAACATGGGTGTAGTTTTGGTATAACATTATAAAACTTGATTGACATTTAAATAAAAGGCCATGGAAAGAAGTTTTTAACAGCTACTAGTGTTTTATAGTTTATGGTACTAGTCACATGACCATCACATTATTTCATCACAGTAGAGACAAATTATTTCCATTTAAGATTCATATTCTCCCTTTCCCAGTTACCCTACATAAGTTATTGGTATACGATTGACATTCTAGGTTGGAATATGAATTTTCTTCCCATGTTCATTGCACACTGTTCTGTAACTGTTACATTGGTAGAGCTTATTAAAAGAAGGGTCTAAGCTCAAATCAAGATTTGATATAGTAGAGGGGTATTTATTCTAAGCAATCTGGTGAAATTTCCATTGAAATCCGATGTGTAGTTCTCAAGATATCAGCAAATAAAGTTGTCACATTTTCAACACAAAGTGAACTTGAAGCAAGCACATATGATGTCATACCCTCACATTAATGAGCAGTCTTTTGTTTTTCTTAAAATTTTATCACCAATTTTCTCTTCAACAATCAAATGTTATCGCAATGTGATTGCATAAGAGGCATGGGAAAATTACAAACTTCACATTCCCCATGGTGAGGTCCTATCCATATAATTGCAAGGTCAACACAACAGACTGAGTAAACAAAGGAAACAAAGCATTCCTTATCTATGTGAGGAAGTGATATCAGGGAGCTGCCTACTAATATAACTTCCACTTGCCTTTGGGTCACAAATGTTGTAACTTCTTTTGCTGATATCTCGAGTAATACAAGTCTGATTTGAATGAAAGTTTCACCAAAATGCATAGATTTAGTTCCTCTTTCACATACAAAAGATAATTTTTGCTTAAACCCTCCTTTTGATAGATGGTGTTTTTATCTCTAAGACCATCTCTTGATAATTCATTCTGTTAGACTACCCACAAGGACTTAATCTCCCTGATAACATTTGTGAAGGTATGTTGTGTGTAGGTGTGTGGAGGGGCAGGGGTTAATTTGCAAAATTTGGTACTGGCATAGATCCATCATTAACATCTGTAACAGAAAATATAGTTGTAAAAATATCAGGAGGTAGGGGGAAGGGAATGTAATACTGTAGAAGTCTTGTAGGGAGCATTGCCCCCAGAATCATCACCCACTTTCTTTGTGTAACTTTCCCTATAGGTTCCAGAGAATATTCTTGCTATAGATCCAAATTATCCCTTCTAGCTGTTTCGTTATAATTTGTGTTCCTCCGAGGGTAATCAGAGAATAACTTACCAGATATACAAAGCAGAAATAGACTACTAGTTAACTCTACCAGCCTGTAATATCCCTATAAACTTACTTGATTCAAGCTTTTTTTCTATTCCCATATTCACCATGAAGCTCCTCACTACCCTTGAGCCCCACAACAGTTCCCCCACTTCATACTGGTTCTTGTGCTCCCACTTTATACTCCCTGCAAAAAGTGACTACGAGATCAGTGGTGTGTGAGCTGTGGGCAGTGGCCCCTTTTTGGTTCCTTGCATTAGCAAAAGGAACCTATGTAGTCAGCTTGGCGTGTGTGTGTGTGTGGGTGTGCGTGTGTGTGTGTGTGTGACACTTGCTTTGGTATGCTGTAACTCAACAAGGGAAAGTTGGACTAAACTGAAACTTGGTATATGGAACTGTCATGGTGAGAAGGTGTGCCCTATTGTTTTTGGGGGAGGTCAAAGGTCATGTGGGGTCACCAGGGGTCAAAGACCGAAAACCTTGTTTCCACAATATCTCAAGTAAGGAAGCTTGGATAAATTTCATACTTGGTATGTGGATGCATTATGGTGAGAAGATGAATGCTGTAGCTTTTGGTGGAGGTGAAAGGTCATCTGGGGTCACCGGGGGTCAAACACTGAAAACTTCTTGTTAGCACAGTATCTCAAGGTAGGAAGCTTGGATAGATTTCATACTTGGTATGTGGATGACTTATGGTGAGAAGATAAATCCTGTCATTTTTGATGGAGGTCAAAGGTCATTTGGGGTCACTAAGACTCAAATACTGAAAACCTTGTTAACACAATATCTCAAGGAAAGAATCTTGGATAGATTTCACACTTGGTATATAGATCCACCATAAAGAGAAGCTGTGCCATACCGTTTTTGGTGGAGTTCAAAGGTCATCTGGGGTCACCAAGGGTCGAAAACTGATAACCTTGTTGTTAGCTCAATATCTCAAGATAGGAAGCTTGGATTAATTTCATACTTAGTGTGTGGATGCCTTATGGTGGGGAAAATATTTTTTTTGGTGGAGACCAAAGATCATCTGGGTTCACTGGAGGTCAAACTCTGCAAACATTTTCAACTTTATATCTCAGTGTAGGAAGCTTGAATAGATTTATGCTTTGAGGTGTTGCATAAAATCCAGCAGAAAACCCATATGAGTTTTGTCGGATGTCAGAGGTGAAATCACCAGATGCCAAAAAGCAAATTCCCAAGAATTCCTATAGTCAAATATAAGCACAAAACTATATCATTCCAGCACCCAGCACATTGAGATCACATTCACCCAATGACTGAAAGATGTTGGGCATCTTTCAGAGATGCCAAGTATCTCAATGATTTTAATCCATAATTCTGCCATTATGAAAACCTGCATCAAATACCACTTTTTAATATTGCAGAAGATTCTCTGCCCACAAAGCAGAGGACTTGTGAAAGTTCACTAGACAGACATTTGTCCTTAGATTAGGACATGTGAGCTTGCAGAAATTGGAAATTGGAATTGATTAATTAAATGCTTCTATGGGTTGTTAGTTTTATAAAGAGAACTAAGTTACTGATCATTTGGATCAGATACCATTGAGCGTGCATGTATTGTGATTGCTTAATTGAATAAAACAAATTGTAACTGTATACTGTCTGTGTTGATATCCCTTGAAGTGCCAGTATTTCTTCAGAGCAATTTATTTATGCTTGAATGTGTTAACACAAGATGTGCGTTGTCTACAGAGCAGATTTTGTGCATCTACAGAAATACTGGTTCATTCAGTAGTTGGCTCAGTTTCATTACATTCAGCAAGGAACCACAGTGCCCATTGGGCTCTTGTTACAGCGTTGGGAAATAGTGGAAAAGTGGGAAAGAGTGTAAGAGTGGGGATGGAGTTGATGAGAGCAAAAGGACACTGAAGTGACAGAAAATGTAAAAAAGGGGGGGGGGTGGGGTGGCAAAGTAAGGGCAGTGCTCATTGCCAGTGTCTGCTCTCCACATTTTTATTCAGTTTTTCTACTGAAATCCTGTTAGTGTTAAAATGTATATGGGCTTGTCTACAGTAAAGGAAAATATTCAGTGTGTGTTTTTTGCTTTGATGATATTTTGAAAGATGTCACAATGGTTTGGTGATTTTACAGTTCACCATACTTGGGGGACTATAGAGAGATAATAAAGACAATTTTATCAATGTCCAACTTATATAAAGGATGTTTTGGGCAGAATTTGGGGCTATTTTGGCCTTTTTTACCACCTGTAAGTGTTACATAGGATGTGGAACAAATTTATGATGTGAGTGGGACCTTTGCAGATGTGACTGATGCCGGTTCTTTGTCTTCATTCATAAATGTAATGTACAAAATAAATGGTAAATGATAAATGAATATTTTTAGTCGCACAAACACCGCAAAATTTTATCAGCAATTTGGAGTAAAATTTTGAGATTTGTCCGTCCATCTGGATATTAAATCTTAATAGTTGATATTTTAACGGAAAGAAAAGATTTCCAGAGCTAAGGTTATGATGTAACACTTAACCTTGATCATGTGCAGTACCACAAATAAAATAATCCAACAGTAAATGCATCATAGTCAGTTGCGGAGCACATGATGGTTACGTTGGTAACATGTCTGTCCCCTAATGGTTACGTTGGTAACTATCATATTAACAGGCCTGTAGGACACAAATTACCAGAGAATTTGATAAAACTGCATCTGTTTGCAGATGGCCATATTTGTCACTAGTTTGTGTGCTTTCCTCCATCTTTTTGCTTACAACAAGGGTATGAGAGCCTTCAAGGCGATGTCCGTCCAGATGTTACCAACGTAACCATGTCCTTGTCGGTAGTATAACGTAGGCACATGGGGACATTGGTTTTTGATGAATGTTTCACATGTCATCAGTTTACACTTCAGGAAAGAGCAAAACTTGTGTCACAATGCATTCAAGTGTTTAAAGTGCTTAATTTTCTCGAACATAGTTTGGTTACGTTGGTAACATGACATGACATGTCCGTCCTCGTTACCAACTAACCATTGATCTCCATACTAGTCCATGTTTAACTAATGGTAATGCAATTTCAGTGAAAAAGTGATTGTTCTTTATCATTCTATTAAATACAGGGTTTATTTATACATATTGTCCTCCTTAAAGATTTCTGGAGCAAGGAGTTTCCATGTCTGTCCCCGTTACATACGTAACCAGTAACACTTACCACTTAAAAAGTGGTGATAAGTGAAAAGAACTATCTTCCTGCTCTCAGGAAAAAATTGAGACTACCAATCAAACAAAATAACACAACAAAAATTTATTCTTAGAGGACTTCAAATTTCACCACCTTTGTAATACTTTTATACCCCTTTATTGTAGACAAGCCCATATTGTGCTGCATTTTGCCTCTTTCAATGGTGTGAGCTATTGCATTTTGGTGTTCTAATTCCTATACTTAAAACCATGCTGTTGTGATATTTTTAAAGATAATAAAGTGGGTGGTGGGAGTGTTGATACAATTTTTTGAGATTTTGGTTTTGTGCAGATATATTTTCTTTTGATGCATATTCATTTCCAGGGTATGTGTGTACCAGTTCATTATGAGTTGCTTGATGTCTGTAAACTAATCCTGGAGAAATCTCTGAGAACTATTCAGTTCTGTCAGCAACAAATGGAGGATAAAGAGACCACTTATTCATCAGATGATTGGAATGATTTCATTTCTGGGTTTAGGGAATCTTTAAGAGAGGTAAAATTTTTTAAAAGGTTCAGTTGTTACCACATTTTGAATTGTGAGTTTGAGGTAAAACAGATACTGTAAGGTGTTGGAAAAAAATGTTTGAAGGCACTCTCTGGTGGTATGGTGGTATCTAGCAGAGGATCTTTGGAAAAGAGGAGTTTTCATTACACATCTCTTAACTATTTGAGCTCAAGATGTCCCTTTTTGTGATGGGATGTATCTAGATCCCCTTGATCTGTATAGCATGGTGTAAAGCAGGCAAATTGCTTCAAAAGTATGTAATTCAAAACTAACTAAAGCTGTTTGGCATTTAGATATGATACCACTGGATGTCTAAGCATTCTGTGAGATTTCTTTTCAAGCAATACATTTCTGAAAAGAATTCTGTTTGTTTGGAAAGTTGATTCGCCTTCCTATGTTCCCGCCGCAACATGTGATTAAGATGTACTTTTATCATATAATTCAGAAGTACTTGTGCTGTCTTCGAACCAAGAAACTTTTCCACCAGAATGTGCTTTTAATTTTTTCTTTTTTGCAAATGAAATTATTCAAGATGTTTGAAAAATAATCAGAAAGAAGTAAAGTTTTGAATGTGCACTACCTATAAATCTATGTATCTCAAAAATTTTGTTCCTTAATGAATCAGTAGATAATAAACTGTATTGACAAATTTACTTTTCTCATCAATGACAGGTTTTTCCAGATGCAGAATTTTTTGTTGGTATGTTTGAAAAGTACCAAACTCTTCTGAGATCTTCCAACAAAGTAGAAGGTCGTGAAGGTGAGCTTAGTTGTTATTCTTAACAGTCAAGAACAGTGGTTTATTATCAAATTTAAAGCTTGTTTTTTTATTAATAGGGAAAGATCTAATTTCAGCAATTTGTGTCCATTATTTCATGAAAAAACAGCATATTTTTGAGTGTACGAAAGGTATTTGGGCATGAAACAAAATATTTCTCCTTAACTGGTATTAACTAAAATTACCTGATGAAAAACCTGAGGAACTAATGCTACATCTTTCCTTGTTTTCAAGGTATACATTTTTTTATTTAAACCATTTTGGAGATATCACATTATCTCTGCAAAAGTAGGGATATAGAATGCTGCAGAGTGTCTGTTCCTTCTTTAATCCTCAAGAGGTTTCTTACATGTTTGTATGTATCCTATAGCTGTGGTACTCGTGAAGGGTGCATGTGCACATTAGCACAATAGAAACAGTCGTGATGCTAAAATGGTTGATGTTCACCATGTTAAAAAACACAGAGATCAGCATGACACAGTGACACGAGTGAAAACCTCCAGTGTATTACCTGTTTTAATTAAATACCTGCCGCTTGGCAGCTTCTTTACAGTAGTTTGCGTGTAGTGTGGAAATATTATTGATACTGATATTTTATCCTGTGATACTTTGATCATTACAATATGAGCCTCCTCCCTTGTAATTCAGATCCACATTATTGTAGAGGATATTTCAAGTTGCTAAACCCAGTCAGTATTAAGTATAGTCTTTGTAGTGTGCATGATTTAAGATGTTTCTTCTCTGAAATGCAAACCAATATGAGTTTGTCTGATTATGCAGGCATGACAAAATCTGAGCACTCTCCATTATTTTTGTTTTAATCTTGCAGAATTATCCAAGAAACAAGTATCATCATCACCTGTGGAGATTCCAAAACTAGATGCTGTAATGCTGAGAATTTTAGAAGTCTTGCGACTCCAGCAGAATATCCATCCAGACTGCTTGGACAGTTCTTCTCTGGATCTCAATTCCATCTTTTTGGAGACTCTGTCTGTATCGTTCATCCAAACATTGTCCAAAGAAGACAGTTTCAGTATCAGACTGGTGAAAGCTGTTATGGAATTTCTTCGACATTTGCCACCTAAAAAGATTAGGTGGTTTAAAGAGGTATTTATGTACACTTTTTTTGAAGATGTAAGGTCATTGTTATACTGAGTTAGGAAGCAAGTCATTATCAAGGACCATACACGGATTGTGGATAATTACCACCAGCAAGATTTTGCTTCTATATTGGACTAGAGTTAGTGCATAACAAGGTACTCCAATTCCTGCCCTGGAACCACCATTAGAGGAAGTGTCCATTAGCCAGGATTGAGAAAAACTCCAACCACAACTAATCCTCTTTAATAACAAATTAACTGTGCAGCTCATCTTGAACCTCATCTTGACTCATGAGAACTTGCATTGTTTAAAGTCATTCATGTATGACACACTGACAAGCTGTGCTTGGCCTGAATGGTGTAAGAGTTACATGAGATTTTATGGCTCAGTTTCTAACCAATTGGTTTAAGTCGGGCCAGCCACGGCCTTTTTCCAGCTGTGGCTCATTGGCTTGTTTTCCCTGCTCTATTGCTTATGCTGAGCACCAAGCACAATGGCAGTAGGTTCCATTTTTAAAGTCTTCGTTATGACCCAGCCAGGAGTCGAACCCCAGACCTTCTGGCCTGAATTTAAGAGCCTCCCCAACAGTTGTGAGGAGGAAATCACTAAGTAAACAAACCAATAAGGTGGCCTTATCCTGCTTCCCCGAGTTGCTCCTGCCAGAAAGGGTTAAAGAGGGTAATGGGAAACATCTGTCATGACCATTAGAAGTCCCCATATGAAGGACAAGAGGGTGAACCCAATCTTCAGCCACTTTCCTAAAGCATATTTTCAGGTTATTTCACAGGAAATCTTGGTTGGACCTATCAAATGCTTAAAAATACATGCTCTTGTCAACAAGCCCAGTTGAAGTCCCTGTTTGTACTATACCAGTTTTGCTTCTTTACATTTAGATATAAAAGTAGCAAAATGGTAGGAATTATGGCTTGATGGTTCATTTGTCTTCTTTAATAGTTGTCCCCAGTATGGACTTGTACCCAGGCAAATTTAGTTCTCTCTCAGTAGCATAAAATCATCAAAATGTTCCTAATATCTCATATATAATTATGTTTAACCTTGGCTCAAAATCTTTGAAGTGACATCTGAATTATCTGTCTTTATTTCAAGCATGGCTTGCTATTTAATTTCAACAGGCTTTTATATCTTTTATTCTCTAGAACAAGAAGGCTGGTTCTCTATTCTCTCAAATTCTAACGTTACTATTGTCTTCAGAAATGGTTCGTTCAGAAGCTGAACAGCTTCTTTGCACGGTATGTTATTTTCCCCAGTTACATTATGCAAAAGAATTTTTGTTTAAAGATACTGACTGGTTTCAAGACAGACTGTAGTCACCCTAAAATACAATAGAAATGTGGAAGACCTCCCAGATGCATGTGGTAACATTGATTACTTTGGGACAAATGATGATATTTATTTCAAATACATGTAACAGCCTAGTGTCTGTAATGCATTGCCTATTGTCTGTAATACATTTAATGTGTCTTTCTTTGACTTTAACCATAGATTCTTCAAGAAACTGGACATTTTGAGAATAACGAACATGAAGCCATCATCTGGCTCAATACCCTTCGCGAACTGAAATCAGAAAGAGCTAGAGTCATAGACTTCCTGAAAAAGGCACTTATCAAGGTGGTGCGCAATCCACACCCATTTAATGACAAGGTAGCTGATGCTGTGGCTAAGGCACATATGCTGAGAGAAAATGAGGGCGACATTCATACCGAGATAGCAAGTATAGCAGATGCAGGAATTGCAGGTAAGGAAGCTTGTCATAGCCAGCTGTACATGAGTCCACTTAAAGAGCTAACACATGGCTGCCTGGCAGGGACCTTTTGGATGTGAGATGCAGTCAAGTGCTGTTGCCAGATTAGTCTATGTGAAGCCAAGCTTGGATCTTCCTAACTTTAGTATACTGTATCGTAATCTCCATGGCTTCAGATAGCATCCTCAGTGGAGTGTGAAGCATATGCATGTTTTACCCAATAGGAGGGAAAATAGGAGGGAACTCTCATTTAGAGACATGAAAGTAACTTGAAATATTTCATGTAGTTTCTTTTGTATTGATAGCTTCAAAGTCTGTAGACATGTGAATGTCATACCTACCTATTTGATGTAAAAAGCATTAAAAACCTTAAAATAGTTGCAATTCCCATCAAATATAGACCATTTTACAAGGCAATTACTGTTTTGCTGTTACATCATTAATAAACATGAGCTACATTTCAGCATCACCCCATCTTCAACATGATATCATCCATGATAATAAGTCTCTAGACTTGTTACCCTAACTTTATTTCATGTTAAGATTCTAGTGGTTGTGTATCTGCAGTGTGTGTTACTATACAACTCCTAGTACTGTATATTTTTACTGCTGATGCACTGTGTAACATTGGGATATTGCAGAAAAAGTAGTGAGGCCAGTTTCTTTTGTACAGTAAGTTGATGGTTTAGTGTTTCTAAACTGCAACATCACCTCTTTAAAAACTTAAACAAAGTTCATAACTGTGTGTCAAAGAATAAATCAAGACATTTTGTTCCTTCATACAAAGTAGTCTTCATTCTGTTTGCAAAGTCTGGATAAAAATGGCTGTGGGCTAGGTCTTTAATTCCTTGTGATTATTCTGTTGCCAAGAAATGAACAATCCAAAGCAAAAAGTTGATTGGCTATTGTATTTATTCAACAAAAACCCAGAGGCATGTTTAAGACGTGTTTGTTTCAAACCACTTCATGCTATCATATTGAGAACAGTTTCGAATGGGGACAACACCATCTCACAATTTAAAAGACAGGTATGTTTACAAAGCTATGATTGTTATCAGATAACTTGTCCTGCCTTTACATGGGTACTGTACATGTGTGTCATAAGATAACAACGCCCTTATCAGATCCTAATCAAATTCTCCATGTGAATGAACTCATTATGAAGATGTGCTGCCTGGATTACAAATTAGTCATTAAAAGGTCATGATCATGCATTACTTAAAGGAAGGGTTTAAGCAAAAAATTAATTTTTGCATGTGAAAGAGGAACTAAGTCCACACAATTTGGTGAAACTTCCATTCAAATCAGACATGTAGTACTCAAGATATCAGCAAATGAAGTTACTACATTTGTGACCCAAAGTGAGCTTGAGGCAAGCAGTGATTATATCACTTCCTCACATTGATGTGAAATTCCTTGTTTCCTTTGTTTTTCAGTCTGTTGTGCTGACCTTGAAGTTAATGGGGATAGGACCTCCCCAGTGGAACCTTAAGTTTGTAAAATTCTTATGCCTCTCATGCAATGACATTCTGATAATGCGATTGTGGAGGAGAAAATTGGTTGTAAAGTTTAAAGAAAAACAAAAGGTTGCTCATTAATGTGAGGGTATGACGTTATATGTGTTGCTTCAAGTTCATTACGTGATATCGCCCTTACTGAAATTGCTTTTCACTGAACAGTGCAAAACCCGACCTTCTGGGATGAAAGTCGGGATTTTACTTGATGTTCGCATCTACAGGTTATAGCATTCGGGATGCTTATCAGGTTTTATCATATTTTTATTGATTTTTCCAACGTTTTGGCTATAATCTGTTGGTGCGAACATCATGTAAAATCCCAACTTTTCCCCCAGAAGGTCGGGATTTGCACTGGTCTGTGGTGGGCAATTTGAGTAAGGGTGATATCACGTAATGTTCACTTTGTGTTGAAAATGTGATGACTTTAACTTCTGATATCTTGAGAACCACACATCAGATTTCGATGCAAATTTCACCAGAGTGCTTAGAATAAGTACCCCTCCAATACATCGAAACTTGGTTTAAGCTTAGACCCTTCTTTTAACAGATCACCCCTATACATAGGCTGCTGTATGTGAGTAATCAAGTCATGTTGATAACATGTTGGTTTCTGAATGTCTAGTTGCAGCATAGGAAACAGGTACAACTCCAGTCTTTGTTTACACTAAAGTAGAAGTTCCTCACAGTCTGACAATACACAGGTTGTCTTGATTATTTCCTGCCATTCAGTATGAATGCAATAGTGATCTTGCATGGTGACGAGAAACCACAGAAGGTCACTGTGCTTTGTCACGATGGTTAGAACCTTTTCACACAGGTCATACTGTTTGACAAGGTATTCTTTAGTATGCCAATCATATTACAGCTGTAGCTTTTCTCAAATGTGATGTACTTGGACCCTGCATGGTACGTGGAGCTTGGGATCCTAAGTACTGGAAAGTACTTGGTACTTGAATAAAAATACGTGAGGTGGAAAGAGGGACCTTGAGATATGTCTTATGCTTTCCTTTGTTTGTTTAACCTTCATTCCAAGGTCAATTAAGGTTTGAAGTACCTATTGACTACTTTGATGAAAGTGTTGACCTTTTCTCAATAAACTAGAAACTATAGCTGGTAGGTAAATTAACAGATTATTTATAAAGGATTAGGGAAAGAAAAATCTCAGAAGTGGCTAAAGCTTAAAGGGATATAGTTTGAGAATAGTTAAAGATATTGAAATAGTTTCATTGGGTTTTGCATCAGGAGATCTTAATATACCATTACTGAGTAAAACAGCTCTTTGGGTTGCATGTCCAGAGACCTTTTATTACAGTCAACAGTTGCAACTCAACTACAGTACAGTATATGTGAAAAAGTAACAGACAAGCAAAATCTGATTGGTTGTTTTGTTAACATTGTACACATTCTGTAATTGGGTAGTGAGGTACTCTTTTCCATCTGATCTGGTCTTAAAATAAATAAAATTCCAAATTTTGCAGTTAAAATTTGAAATGTAAATCACCAGTAAAGCCGGCTTCTGTAACCCTTGTTGATCTCTTCAAAGCACATCCTTACCTTGCAGGCCAGTTAAAGGTGAAATTTGTGAAGAGAATTACAGTAATACAGTATGATTGTTTCTGTTATAGTCATTATTGTGTCATAGACAACTTCTTGCAAACTTTCAAATTTCAGCCATTCTTGATCAAGAAGAGTACACTCTTGACTGTGCAAAGAATGCTGTTTCCATGGAAACAGAAACCCGGAATGATCACAGACAAAGGAACAAGGACTTTATCTACTGTAGTGCTTTACTTCCGGCTGCTCTTGAAGAATATTTCATTTTGTCAACAAAAGATGCTAACCATTCAGGTACTAAATGATTTAGCAGTAGTTATCACTTGATTTGCTGTTATTTATGGTACTATGTATCAAAGTTTTTGGATATGGAGACTGCTCAGACATATACCTTGTAAAATGACCTTGTGATGCACTTCAGTTCTCTCCTTAACATTAGTCTGCAATGGAAAATGCTTTTCCTTAGAAGGAGAATGATTGTTTTAAACTAATTTATTCTCTGTCATTATTATAAAAAATATCCTGTATTAACTTTTGTGGCAGTGTGACATTATGATAAAATCATGACACCATATTTGCAAGTGTGAATGGACAACTACCCCTGCCCCTGGGACAATTCCCACCCTGGACAGTTTCCCCTTGGACAGTAGTATTCCGTGACAATAAAACAACCTTTCTCACTAGAAAATTTGCAGTTGTCCAGGGTAGAAAGTGTCTGGGGGAAATTGTCTGGTGTGATAAGAGTTGCAGTGGGAATTGTCTAGGCAAACATTGTCTCAAGGGAAATTGTCTGTATGGGAAATTGTCCAAGTGGGGTTGTCTCAGAACCATTTGTAGGTATCCATCCTTGTTATTTTAAATAATTGCTCATATTCCTTACATTACTATATCTTTTTACTCAAAATTAAGGCTTAAACCACCAATTTCACACCCTAAATGGCTCAAGTTGTACCAAAGAAATCAGCTTTATCCCCTCATCAAATCCTAAGAATTGTCTCAGTGCATTTTCGTATAAAACGACATTACTTTCAAAGTTCTATCCTCTTCTGCTGAGGATATTACACTATCTTGTCAGCCTTTTGTAAACATTTTGTTGTTTTTTCCTTTTTGCACAGCAATATGAGAATCTGGAAAATAATTCTTTCAGACACTCTACTGGGCAAAAGCCATGTACAGTACATCTCACCCATTTCCACATACTGTATGACATTCATCAATTAGAGAGGCTTACATTTGGACATACATTTTAATATACTTTCTTTTTATGAAAATGGAAGTTGAGTTACAGTATCTCTTACAAATGTAAGAGTTTAGAGTTAGATGAGGTTTTATGGCCCAGTTTCTAACCAATTGGTTTAAGTCAGGCAGGCCACGGCATTTTTAGCTCATACCAGCATGCTGGTGTGAGCTATTGTGATCACGCGGCGTCACTCTATCTATCTATCTGTCTGTCTGTCTGTCTGTCTGTCTGTCTGTCTGTCTGTCTGTCTGTCTGTCTGTCTGTCTGTCTGTCTGTCTGTCTGTCTGTCTGTCTGTCTGTCTGTCTATCTGTCTGTCCACACTTGTTCAAAATGCTTCTCCTCCCACGTGCTTTCATGGATTTGTTTGAAACTTGGGCACAATGTTCCTTGGGTGGTGGGCCATTTGGGGTGTTCAGGAATTTTTGGTCCAAGGTCCAGTGTGGACCCTAGGGCCCTTTTTATGAAATTCTACAAAATGCTTCTCCTCCTACAGATTCTCTTGTACCATGTTGATGGTTTGCCATAATGTTACTCTGTTATTGGTCCCTTCAGGGTGTTCAGGAATTTTGGGTCCAAGGCCCAAAATGGACCGTAGGGTCCATTTTGTGAAATATTGCAAAGTAATTAACTTCTTCTCTATTAAATGTGTAAAGAGAGGTAACAGCCTCTCATTATATTGCTTGGTTAGTGATCTCATTATGGTGTTCTTGAATTTTGGTCTAAGGTCCCATGTGGGCCCCAATGGCTCATTGTATGAAATTTGACAAAATACTTTTTCTCCTACAAATTGTGTTGTTCAGTGTTGATGATTTGCCATAATGAAGTTCTGTTAATGGTCCTTACAAATTACTTCTCCAATTTGGGATGAAGAATACTTTTGATACCTTTTTAACCAATTTTGTGCCACCCCTCTATTTTACCAGTCTCACAAAATCACTTTACTACCTATTTTTCTTTGTGCTGCAACCTCTTTAAAACTGTCTGTGTAGAAGAGGTCAATCCTGTGCAGTTGTTTAGGTTAGTTTAAAGGGAACTGCTTAATGGGATTTCCATTGGCAATTTTCATTGTGTGTGCATTGTCAGAGCACGTGGGTGTGTTTGTCATAGTGATCATCTGTTAATGGTTCTTTTAGGGTGTACAGAAATTTTGGGTCCAAGGCCCAGTGTACCCTAGGGTCCATTTTGTGAAATATTGCAAAATGGTCAATTCCTCCTCCAGTTAATGTTTAAACAGAGTTGAAGGCCTGTCATAATGATGCTTGGTTAGTGATCTGTTTATGGTGTTCTGGAAGTTTGGGTCTAAGGTCCCATATGGGCCCTATGGCCCTTTATATGACATTTTGCAAATTGCTTACACCTGCAGATTCTCTTGTACAATGTTGATGGTTTGTCATAATTATATTCAGGTAGTGATACCTTCAGGGTGTTTAACAAGTTAGGGTCCAAGGCACAAGATGGACCATAGGGTCCATTTTGTGTAGTATTGCAAGTGATTAACTTTTCCTCCAGTTAATGTTTAACAGAGTTGACAGTTATAATGATGCTTGGTTAGTGATCTGTTTCTGGTTTTGTGGAATTTTGGTCCAAAGTTTGGGGTCCAAGGCCAAAGATGGGCCCTAGGGGCTTTTGCTCTCTTAAATTGTATTCATGAAACAACTTGCAAAGCAAAGATAGCATGACAAATTTTTTGTGACATTCAGGAAGGTGCCATCAGGGTATGTGAGATTTGGGGTCATAAGCCATTTGACATCATTTAAAGTCATACGATGCTTGTACTAACAAAGACTACAAGCCAGGGACCCTTAATTAGTTGAAGGTATGAGCTTCAGCACCATTGGTGCTCTAGTTTCCAGTTGTGGCTCGCTGGCTTGTTTTCCCTACTCCATTGCCTATGCTGAACACCAAGCACAATGGCAGTAGGTTCCATTTTTAAAGTCTTTGGTATGACTCAGTCAAGAATGGAACCCCTAGACCTCCCAGCTGCAAGTCAGATGCTCTAACCACTTGACCATGCAGTCAGTCTCTTACAAATGCAAGGAACATAAATAGGGGTGTATTAAGGGGCAATGAGTTGTTTGCTCTGTAAGGGCCCATGGTTTCAAGTGGTGACATGTGGGCATTTTAGCTACTAATGACTTGCAAAAATGTTGCGGGGAAGGAAGAAGCCCTGAATTTTATTGAAAGACCAGCTGTTTAATAACAACTTAGCTAGTAAATTATAAGTAAAAACTCAAGTAAGAGTTGCTCTTGGATCAGAACATTTGAGAACCCATGCTTTAAGCTACATTGAGTTAATTTCATGTTGTAATTGCTTTTTTGTTCTTTTTTCAAACTCCACAGAGAGCATTTCAGAATATGTTACTATGGTAACAATGTCAATCATCAACCAGCAAAGAGACCCTATACCAGTCAGTGTTCTGATTAAAGATTGCTACGCAGCTGCTTCTAAGACTCCTGAGAAAGAAATTTCTCTGAATGTCAAAAATTTTGAGAAATGTCTGGATTACTGTCAATTCTGGTTTGAGAGAGCTCAGCTGATGGCAAGTGAAGAGGTAAAAATGTTTGAAGTAGTGTACAAAGATTGAAATAAAGGCAACAGTGCCCTCTGGAAACTATGCTCTACCACCTGACCAATTTGGCAGTTCTTTTGCATTCATACACACATTTCAAGTGACTTTTCTTGTCTTTCAACAATAAAAAGTTACCCTGTCCACTGTTTTCAGTCCAATTTATATATTTGCCTAAAAGATAATATTTCCTTCAAAATCAATCAGCTACCTCTGTTGTTGGTACAGAAAAAGTCCAGCCCTCCCTGACAGGCATTGAAGGCATTGTTTGGGGCATTTTGTAGTGGCCTTATATTAAGGAGAATTTTCATTATCATTGCATATCATTCAAGGCCTGTACCAAAACTCAATATAGTGTATCAGTCTTATAAAGATATACCAAAGATACAAAAGTGTAATCATTTTGCCGAGATCACATCACAGATTCCCATCATGCACCCCAAAGGTAAAAAAAAATAGCATTTTTCCAAACTAAGTATGTTCTAATTGCAAGGTGCTATTGACATGGAGTTTTGACTGTCTTATGCAGAAACATTTCCTGCATTTTGTGAAAACATCAAACTTGGTCACAGGAATATGCTTTTAGTTACGTAGTTATTGTGTGGCAGCTCCATTTGTCCTGTAGGAATAGCAAAACTGAGGCAAGTCAGCTACTGATGTGAAAAGAGAGCTTTAAAAGTAAACAATATCAATTTTAAGTTATGCTGTAATTACTCTTCCTAAAACTTATGGTCTCATACCCCACTAGATTATAGGCCCAGTGGGGTAGTGGCAGTCAGCAACAGTGTGACTTTTGCACATTGGGGTGTGCTGTTAGTAGTGGAAGCAGTTGCATACTTATTTGTTTCACTTTCCCTTGATTGGAAAAAGGGCTTAGAAGCATTAATTGATTGTCATGTGAGTGCCTTATCACTCAGAGCTGTCTGTCTCAGCAACAGTGTGGCTAGTTGTTTGTAATAAGCCATCTGTGGGATGTGGAAGCCCCTCTGCCTAGTCTCTCAATAGTGAAATGTCCTTCATAACCATTGGTTGACCATCTTAAACTACTTTCATGCAGAGAGCTGTTCTAACCTGCTAGGTAGCTGGAGATATTTGACACAGAAAGTGTTCAATGGGGCACTCAATCATTGGCTGATACATCAGTCACTGGGGTGTGAATGACAACTTTCATATAGCACATGTAGGGTGTAGCAGTTTTGGTTTTAATGAGAAGGTTTTAACATGTATACAGGTTGGGTATGGACTAAAGGTGTGCAAGTTTGGGTTTTCAATGTCCACACCACCCATCCCTTTAGTGTAAATAACCGAGACCACACAAAATTCACGTAGGTTTTGGGGTAGGTTAAACCACCCAAACCGACAAAACTCTTGAGTCATGCCACCAAAGACCAGCCAGAATAATTGGAAAATCACAAAATATACAGAAAAGTAATTGGAAAATTCATAAGAACCTGACAGAGCTGTAATACTGGGACACACAGACACTAGAGCTTGGAGTTGTTTGTGATAGCTCCTTGCTACAACTTACGGTTTGGGCACTTGGCACATTGGGGTATGTAAATCTGTGCTCTCAAATAAGGCAGTCATTTAGCACATATTGAATCATTGGATTTTCAATTCTTTCCTGGTTTTGTCTAAAATGGACAGACCACCTAAGACCCTTCCCCTTTCCTACCCCATCTGCTAGTCAAAGATCACCAGGACCTCTCTTTGGTTTCAGGTTGTCTTGGTTTGGTCCTGGTTTAGGGTGTTGTGTTCACACCATTTCTGTGGACATCTTGCTACAGGACCAGAATGTCCCTTTAATTTAAATGCCTTTTGTTTTGTTACTACCATCCACTATACTGTAAAAATTTCTAAATGATAGTTTATCTGCAAATTTTTTGTAGGGAGTGAATCAATCCAAAAAACTGAAGAGGATGAAGAAGAAACTATTTCCTTACAAGAAATTCTCAGAACTACTCCAGGATTCGTTTGTGATTGGTTCTACAGCACTGTGTAATGCTGAAGTACTTACCACTCTCAGTGGACTTGCTCAAGGCCTTCCAGCCCATAAAATTCTTCCAACGTGTAAGCAGATTATGTTATATATGCAGGTAAGATCCCTTCAGACCTTTGTGGCAGTATAGCAACTATCATGGGAATAGTGATTTGGTCACTCTATTTGGTAGTTTATGCTGGGCTTTAGCTGCATTCCAGGGTGACTGGACAGCCACCCCCCTCCCCATACAGTTCCCACCCAAACAACTCCCCTCAGACAAATCCTCCTGAGACTATTTCCACCTCAGACAATTCCACTCCAGACAATTCGCATCCATCACAATTAAGTACCCTAGCTTTAGACAACTTTTCCCATCCCAAAATTTGGAATTGTTCCAGAATGGGAATCGTCAGAGTGGAGATTGTTTGGGGTTGGGATTTTCTGGGTAGGAATTGTCCTTGAAGAGTTGTCCATGAACCTCATTCCAGTGGTCTCATAGCCATAGACATAGAAAAAATGTAGTGTACTCCTTCAGTGTGAAAGATTGTTACAATTACTGATTATAAGGGACAACTCTTTTTAACAAGCTTTATCATAAATGGTTATGACATGGTTGTAAATGCAAACACTGTTTGCAGTATGTTCCTTTGAATATGGAAAATTTGTTTTGTGTATGAGTCCATATTCATTTGAATAACTACGTTCATCAAGAATTAGCTTCGAAGTAAGACATTGTGCCTGCTACCCAGCTGCATTTAATACATCCAATACCCCTGCCAATAGTACTAAGGCCATGTCAGTACCAGAGGTGGAATTTAAAGTTTTCCAGGAGGCGCTTTTTGGAACTTCAAGGAAACTGTACCTACAATAAAAATTAAAGTATTGTGAATGTACTTTTGGAGAGTGATTTTGTAGACTTCAGCAGTAGTTTGCACACTATGCCTGCTTATTTCCAGCACTGGTCAGCACATTAACTATTGCCACGCTGGTGGTCATAGCATTTGACCAGTGGCCTAGCCTGAAAAAATTATATCCAAGGGTACCACCATTTCAAGGGGTGCTTCAAATATAGGATTGTTACATGTTTATATATATTATTGCAGGTTTGGATTTCCCAGCAGTGGGGGTTTCAGGGGGAAAGAGACTTGTGGGTTGTGGGGGATTGCACAGACTTGTTTTGTTCCTGAAGTTCTCAATTTCTCATGGTTTTTTGCATTGTGCTCTGATTTCCATGAATTTTTTCCGTTTTTTGCAGAACAGATCTCTTACCTTTATGTCTGCATAAGCAACCCCTAGAGGCCCTATTTGCATAAAGACTTCTTGTATATCAATATGCCTGAATCATATGTTTGCTCTATTCATCTGGTCACACAGGATACCAAAGACGACAATATCCCTTCTTTGTTAGGCAGTCTGGTGTATTTCTTGTACATCATTTTGCAAAGAGCCAGTCAACTTGATGAAGAAACACAGTTGAAAGGAGGTCAGACAATTGAGGTGTCAGAGGATGTTAAAGTTAGCAGCACAGATCAATCCGTACCTTGGCAAGAGATCACAAGTACACTCTTTGAAAATACTGCAGTGCCCAACTGGGGCCATTATGGCACTTTGCTTTCATTCTCAGGAGATATGGAAAGTGCCCTTGGTAGCAATTCACTCGAAAAACACTTTTTAATCTTGCTAGATCATTTCTTTGCCAGCAAGATTTCATCGCAGTCCTTCCAAAAGATAGTTGATAACTGCTTTGCAAGAATTAACTCAGAGTGTTTGAGAAAATTGGTGGACTTGCAGGAAACTACAAATTCTATACAGTGGGAAGATTATTATGCAAACAGTGATTGGCTAGAACATGCAACTGTAGTAAGTTCAGATGTTTTTAAAGACAGTATTTCAAAGATTCTTGAAATATTGGCTTCTTCACCAGAATTTTGCTGCAAAAGCTTGACGGAACTATTCCTTAAGCTTCCAAAAGAGTTAAGAGCATTTTCGCCGACTTCAATCACAAATTTTGTCCTGTCCGTTGAACATCATCGTGAAGAAAACTTGGATAAGATCTTTACATCATTTCTAGAGAAGTCACCAGATGTTTCTTTAAAGTCCTCAGTAGATTTACTGGACCATAGCTTGTCATCTCAAGAGAACAAGGTTAGTAGCATTTCTCATTGCGAGGGGAGATGGTGAGATCAAGTAAGGTGGAATTTCTCATTATAGTGTTTTTGTGCGTCTGACACTTGCGAATACCTTTTTAAGTATTAAGATAATTACCTCTTTACTTTGTTACCAGAAATGAGTTTGTCCATGCTACAGCAAAATAATAGTGTGTTTTGATCTTTCTTCAAGTTTAATGTGGGTGCTTGGTTCCCTGGTATTAAAACAACTAAAACAGAGTGCTGTTATGAGGTTTGGTTGTTTATAGAAAAAAAATTCAGATTTATGAAATGGTACGAAGTATATTCACAGAATCTAACAATAAAAGAAGGGAAATCTTCATGAATGTTTGATAAACATTGAAGAAAAATATGGTTTTTGAGGAAAAACTAGTAAGTCACATGATCTTTGATACAAAGTATCTCCCTGTTAACTCAAAATAGTTCCATGTGTGTTCAAGAATTGCAGTAATTGTTAGGTACTTTTTTATTAATTAAGCTCGTTATTAGTACATGCACATTGTTACTGTGGTGTGTATGATCTATCCACAGGAACTGTACCGGAGTCTTGCCATCAGCCTTATTTCCCACAATCCTTTGCACAGAATGTATTTCACCAGACTCATCTGTACTGATGGTGGAATCAAGCAAATAAAACGGAAGCTCAAGAAGGACTATAAAAACTTCTCGCATATTGTCTATAGTTATCTCTCTGCTGTAGCCTACCAAAGGGTCAAGTCTGATGAAGGTATGTTTAGAGAACAAACTGTATCTGTAAGTAAGTGCACTTGACAAGGCAGCAAATATGAGCAAGTGATCAACCATTCAGGCAGGGCTGTATGCAGGAAATACATTAACAGTAGCCCCTGGCTATGAAAATAAAAAAATGGGCTCCAGTCTAACCAAAGCTGGAAATCACACAAGCACCATCAGCTTTATTTCCCACTTTGTGTGTACATGGCAAGAGGGAGGGGGGATTACTAGGAAGTGTGTGAAGTTGAGAAAATTGTATGTGGTGGCTTAGCAGCATTTTTTGTCCAATTCTAATAAAATTACTGATTATCTGAAATTATTTCTGGCAACCAAAAGGCAAAATCCATCATCACATCTTAATTGCATCTCATTTCAGTGTGTGTACTTTAGTTACTGCTAATAATGGCATGGTCAGAAATTGATATTCTAAATATATCCCATCAGTATACTGCTGAAAATTTAGTTACTGAGGTTTTCACATACATTACTTCATCTCCCATCTTTGTTGGACATTTTCATCTGTATCACAATTGTTTCAAAGGTATATAGCTGTTTGTGAAACTCACTACCTGTATGATTTGGGACTAGCAACTCTGCCCAACTGGGGTGATGTAGTGTAAAAATATCTGGACTGGAATGCATTCACACCACCTTTCAAGGGTGCCACCAAGTGATATTTGGGGGGCAAATAAGCTTCCCCCCTTTTTGTTAATGTTAGGTTTACTTATTTGACAGTTTATCAAAAAGTTGATAGGCAACTATTGTGCTTTTTTTTATATGATGTACATCTCCTCTTTCAACAGTTGTCATCAAATATAATAGTACACAAGATGAAAATGAAATGAAAAATTTCAGAGACATTCTAAGATTTTTAACTTACGGTCTGTATGTGATGTAACAACATTTCATTACATTTCTTCCACCTAAAATGAATCTTGCAATTAATACAGAACAGAGCTTGTGGTAATTCTGTTAAGGCACTAACACTAATTTCACTTCAGAGCAAAAAAATGGCTTTATAAATTTTCAGGCCCTCTATTGTTAAAATGAACTGACAAATATAAGCACTGTTTATGCCACATTCCTTTCATTGAATAGAGTTTATTAAAGGAGCTGTTGCATCACTCAAAACTTATTTAGGAATATCCCTCTATCTCTGTCAATAATTGGCTACACTTTGATTGACTTGAAGTCAAACAGTAGCATCCCTCTGATTGTTCAATAATGTCTTTTGCAAGCAGATTCTTCTCAAACTATACAAGGGGACTCCACTTCCAAATGAAGGGGAGTTTCAGCTGCTAGGGGCTGTGTGTAAAGTACTTGGTGTACTCAATGCACAGCAGACTGCTCGTGCTCACTCACAGTAGTGTGTGGACATGGCCTTGAGCAATTTATACTTAGTACACACCATTATAGTAACATCCAGAAGGTGCACCAGACAGGTGATTTTCGTATATGTTGGAGGAGTGGCTAGAAGCTCACTCACAGTAGTGTGTGGACATGGCCTTGAGCAATTTATACTTAGTACACACCATTATAGTTACATCCAGAAGGTGCACCAGACAGGTGATTTTGGTATACAGTATGTTGGAGGATTGGCTAGAAGCTCACTCACAGTGGACATGGCCTTGAGCAATTTATACTTAGTACACACCATTATAGTTACATCCAGAAAGTGCACCAGACAGGTGATTTCTGTATATGTTGGAGGAGTGGCTAGAAGCTCACTCACAGTAGTGTGTGGACATGGCCTTGAGCAATTTATACTTAGTACACACCATTATAGTTACATCCAGAAGGTGCACCAGACAGGTGATTTCCGTATATGTTGGAGGAGTGGCTAGAGGTAGAGTACTTTGTAGGGAGAATTTTTACTGTGTAGGGCAAGATTACTGCCCTTTAAGGGTTACTGGTAGAGCTGTAGGTTTTACCATTTGGCACTCTGATTTTATCTGCTGCTCTCTGTCATTAGTAAATCTAAGATAGATGCTAGTAAGTAACTTTTTCTTTCTCATTTGGTAGATTTGAAGGCTGAGCATGCATTACAGGAAAACTTATGGCCACTTCTTCTCAAACTTTACAAGGGGGACTCATCTTTCCTACATGAAGGGGATTCCCGGTTGCTAGAGGCGCTTTGTAAACTGCTTGACACTCTGGTGCTGGAACAAACATTAGATGATCTGTGTTCTGAGGAGATCTTGGGATCTGATGGGTAAGTGGGGTGCTGCATTTGTCCCCTTCACCCAAAATTCATGGAAATATGAAAGTTGATCACTTAATTTTGAATAGTCATGCATGTTATCCAGGTATATAATTTAAACGTAAAATGAGTTCAGCACTTGGCAAAGATAGCACTGCATTGCATCTTTTAACAATCTCTAAGTGAAATTTTGGTAAAAAACTGCATCCCAGACTTCTAATCCCTCAAAAAACCCCAGTTATGACATACATCTCTTTCTTTCTCAGGGCAAGACTTATCCTGATAGACACTCTCTTAAGTGAACTTTCAAATAGAGACTCTGCTAGACTTCAGCCAATAAGAATGACTGTTCTAGGTGCTTTGCTGGAAAGTTGTGCTGCCTCTGATGCAAATGAAGAGAGGTATCGGAGCTACCAAATAATGCTCACAATTCTTGAGGTCAGTTGGAATTCTAATAATACTGAATCAGATCATGGAGATTGTTATAGGAATGTCATAAAATAGAAAAATTGACCCTGTGTGGTTGGACGTGCAACTGTTTTATTTCATCTGAACGTCATGGTTTGTTTTTGCAGTTATGTTCTAGAAGACATAGTGGATTGCTTGTACATGTTTTGCACAGTATACACTACACCTGTGCACATGGACAATTGTAGGGCAGGTTATACTGTTCAGTGGAAGATGGAATGTGGAACTCCTAAGGGTTTTCCAAACCAAAGTTTGGGTTTTTGTGATCTAATGTTTTGCCATTGGAACCAATAGTTGATGGACCTGAAAAATTGTGGTATAAATAGCTCTTCATTTAGGGTCTCCTGAGTTAACTAAAGTATAGTATTATGGCCACAAACATTTAAGAAATTGTCTCAAGCTGGCCAGTGCAACTCTGATCTGACATAGCTCTAACCATTGACTTCTCTAGCACTGAGGGTGTTTAATAGATAGTGACTGTCCACACAGTGTGTCATAATTTCAAGATACATACTTACTATTCAAGATGTATGTCTACCCCATGAGGGGTTCTAGACACTGTTTTAGATCCCTAATGAAACTTATCGCAGTAACTGTATGAGAGGAAAATCATAGTTGAGCAACTGCATTCTTGATGCTTGTGTATGTGATATTTACCTTGAACTGGCCTTGTTGAATGAGCAACCTGTGAGAGTAAAAATTGAGCTACAGAAATTTATAATGAATTTGTAGTTTCTTTACAATTGATATGTACATTTCAAAAGACAGGGGGAGAAAAAAGAGAAAGAAAATGGCAGGCTACTTTATTGTTTGTCTATAAAATGTTCTACTTACAAGCAGCATGTTATAAGTACACTTAGTCTAACATCTCTCATATTGTCTTCGTACATATGAAGAAATTAGTTTAAATTGTTCTCATCCACCCTGTAAAGAAAGTTCATTGTTTTGTTTATGCTATGTTACTGTAGACTCCTGGGTCTATCAATCTTCAGAATCTCTTGTTTCAGTTTTGGTCATTTTGAGGTGGTAAAGGTTTTAAAACAGTTGTGTATTTAATAATCGGAAGTATTAAACAGAGACTGCTTTCAAAATTGAACTGTCATTATCCCAATTAAAGCACAATCACAGCATCGTCAGTTCTCATTTGTCACCGTTCTTTGATTGACCTACAAAGAAGGCTTGACCAGACTTAGTCTAGGCTACCCAGGCCTAATTGTTACTTACACTTTGTTCTCTGAAGCATAGGCTGTTTTTTACCCTATTTTTGACCACTCACAAAGTGGGAGAATCAGCACGTCAGTGTGCATGGCTGCAGTGGTTGTTGCCACTTACTTGTATGCACATGTGTGAACCAAACTGTAGCATTTGAGTATGTCATAATTGAACAACACTGCCTTATATTAAGCATACATTGGTTTGAATGTCCTAGCAACAAGATTTAGCAGCTTGGTAGAATGTTGAAAAAACAAAACAGGATTGTTCGTGTAAATCATTGTTTTGAACATGTTTTGGAGTTTCTTAGAAAAAGTATTTCTTGAAAATATTAAACACCCATATAAATAGGTGATTGAGGAGTATATGCAACTTTGAAACAATTGAGACCAGCTAGACTTTTCGAAGAAGAGTGGGGTGACTGTACATTGCTTACCTACAGTAGTATGGGAAGTCACAAAGCGACCCAAATACTAGGTCAGCAGACTGCGGACTAAGACCAGACTATATGTAATAGTATATTAGTGGCTGTGATTGCAGTCAATGGCATGTGAACAGTAGATCAGTAACATGTGGGAGAATTACACTGCAGTGATATTTTTAAAATGTGTGATGGGACCCTGTACTGTGAGTGACATACAGAGATGGCATATTCAAACTATACCTTTACATGGAAGCTGGCCACTCTGATTGATCAATGGCATGTTCAAATCAGTGACTTGAGGATTAGTTACGCAGCAACAATGTTCTAGAAATTTGTCATTGGTCACTTTACTTTGATTGACATACAGAAAGGGCTAATTCAAACTATGCCTTCAAATGTGTGTAGTAAGTTAGTTATATGAGGTTTTATGGCTCAGTTTCTAACCAATTGGTTTAAGTCGGGCTGGTCGCAGACTTTTTTTTTCAGTTGTGGCTCACTGGCTTGTTTTGCCTACTCCATTGCTTATGCTGAGCACCACGCACAATGGCAGTAGGTTTCATTTTTAAAGTCTCTGGTATGTCCAGCCAGGAGTCGAACCCCCAGACCTTCTGGCTGCAATCCAGATGCTCTAACCACATGACCAAGCCACTTCTGATTGGTTAATGACGTTTGCAGATAATTGACTATAGATTTTGCTGAAGATTGGTTTTGCAAGGAGGCATGCAGTGCATTTTAAATGACAGTCATTTGTAAAGAAGGGTAGTTTGTAATGCATTAGAAAGCTACACTAGTGTACTGTACTCTAGTAGTTTAAACTTAACCCAAACAAGAAAACTGTACATGGAAGGTGTGCAAAGGCCTTGTTTAAATTGGAAAAGTTACTAAACTTTAACTTTGCTGGGAGAAATTTGACCAAATAAGGACCAAAAAATTGCTCTTCATGTTGTTATCAAGCCTCTTTAAATACCTGTTAAGTGTACCTGTACTTATTAGATTATAAAAAATAAAGGATCTTAACAATTAGTTTATTGAACTCTCTTGTTGCTCCGATCAGTAAAATGCTTGTTCAACTAGTGGGAATCTTTGTCAATTTTTTCAAGGGGCTTAAAGGAGAGCAGAACACATGCCATTAATTATCATTCTATCGCTGGTTAAGTTTCTACTTTTGATCCTTCATACTTCAGTTCATACAAAATGCAGAATAATCAAGTCTCAGTTGTAAAGTCATTACTACCACAACTTTTAATAGTTGTGTAATTTTTGTACATTAAATCTATAAAATTTCCAGAGTATTTTTTGCAATAACTCATGGTTTATTTTGTTTAATGCAGAAATCATCAACTGTCAAACCAGAAAGTAAATTTATATCTCATTGGAAGGCATTTGTAAGAAAAGGATTAAAGCTGGACTACCAAAAGGCTGACTTCCAAAATGTGTTGAGGCAACTTCTTCCAGGGACATACCCCGATGCAAGTAAGAAAACAGAAGGTCTTTTGCCAATAGAAAAGCTCTTCAACATGATCATAAATCATTCATCATTTCTGCCGACCATGTTGGGAAGTGATGAACAGAAGAATGAAGATACTGACAAAATTAAGGGTGAGCTTTAAATGTTGGAATGTTTCCAAACTTACCACAACAGTGTGTGCTGGCAAGCCAGTCTATCATTGAAGCTATGGATATTTTTAAGCCTGCTGCACATGTTATCAATTTTCACATTTCATCTCATCTTGACTGTTTTGTTAGTCAAAGTTGTGTCGTGTGCGAAGGTTAACCACATAGACCGATGGAGTTTAGGACAGTTTTGAGTCATATTATTAGCAAAAGTGAGGAAAACTGAACATATTCACTTTTCCTGACTGGAGTCCTACAGTTGTGAGCAATTCATCCAATCCACAATCAGAGATAGTTCAAGTGGGGAAGGATGATTCTCAAATACTATAAAGCTACCTTGTCAACATTGGCTTATCAGTCATATGATGTGCAGGGTTTGTTGGGCACCTTAAAACAGTGGCAGCAGTCCAAAACTACATCAAGACAGCCTTATTTGAGTTGTAAGGTAATAATTCTTCATGCAGTGTGTGGCAGGCGTTTATGACTCAAGTGCTTTACTTTTGAGTGCTGTCTTTTAATTTGGTATCTGGTAAGATGGCCCTATGATCCTTGCTTTGCTGGGGGACTCGGCAGTAGAGATCTTTTAGAATATAACATACATTGAACACTGCCCTCATTCAAAACTGAAAACGTGAAGATTGTTTGTAATGCTCTCTCTCCATGTCTTATTTCAGGGTTGGGCATTACAATGAAAACAACATAAAATGGAAAGGGAGTTACAGTAGGGGCAGCACACCTAAATCATAGTCCCACCTTATGTTACAACTCATAGTGATATTATGACTTGATGGGACATATGTAAAATATTGGAAGTGGAAAGTTTTTAAAGTCTGTTAAGCTTAATCAAATATACCTGAACATTCATACTTCATCCAACCTACCAAGGAAAACAAAATTAAAAGTACAGTACAGTATGCATGTCTTTTTACTATCTTTGTTTTAAAGCATACTGTATGAAGTATTTTTGTGAGGGATATTGACACAATGTCAACACAAGTAAGCCAGTACAGTGAAAATTCAAACTGGGCAGCTTTTCCACACATATTTAGTAATTGGTAAAAACTATTAAAAAAGAAAGAAACCCTTGTGTTCGATAGGTACACTAATGGTGGGTGGGATGGGGAAGGAAGCAGGGAAGGAAGCAGGGGGAGGGGGAAGGGGAGGGGAGGGGGAGAATGACAGTAGGGCTGTGCATTCCTGGTTAATTCACTATCTGTTTAACCGTTTTTATAATCCGAACGGTTAACTGTTTGCCGAAAATGAAATCAAGTGTAAGTATATAAGCAAAATCAACAGTTCAGAAGAGCGACACCACTTAAAATTCCAAAGTCTTTAACACAAAAAATGGTGCTGAGAGTGATGTTCGCTGAGGTAGCGTGCATGTCAAAATGTTTGTATTATTCAAAGTTTTTGGCCAGCAGTCCATATTAGCAAAGGCGAATCACTCATGTATTCAAACTTTTCACAAATATGTGCACTTTTTGTCATGCCTCTGATTACTGCTTTTGAGATTTTAGCGATATAACATAGCATCGTAAGATGAGAAGCCTATGGATATCACTGGCACTATCGCAGTACTAGTACACTACTAGACACACTTCTCCTGCTACAGCGATACAGTATACTGTAACACAGGCCTAGAGCCCATGTATGTAGTGTTGAGAACAAACGTACCACATACAGTGTAGGGTAATACGTAATATGTGTATCTGCTAAGAGTTTCCAGCACAGTAATGCTGTAATGGTGTGAAAATTTTTACCCATATCTATTCCTGCATGCCCCGTAAAATAGTGTAATGTTGAATTTTAACTTGTCTTAAATCACTTGCCTTTCTACCTCGTACCTACTGAAAATACCAAAGTTTCTTCATAATTATGAAAAGAGAATCTTCGATATCGAAAGCTACTCTAATACTGTATGTATAAAAGACTCATACAGTAGTCTCATTTACTCGTGTACGATATTGCATACAATACTGTACTGTACAATGCATACTGTATAGCATGAACGATCATTTGTGCAAAGCACATGGCTGCACCAGTTCATTCAGCAAGCTCAACCAGCTGTGTGTGTTCGAAAATAACAGATTATTCATGAGTTCAATGTTGGAATGCTCCATATTTTATAATTTGGGGTTAAATAAAATGGAGAATTTCACTCTTCTGGGCATATTTTGGGGGTTGAAACTTTTCCAGAAATTCTACTTATGATGAAAAATTATGAAAAATGTATAGTAGTCACTTGTTAGAATTATTTAGCTTAAATAGGGGAGACTTATTTACAAATATTTTAGTTGCACTGTACAGGGCTTACAAGCCAGGGTTGCATAATTAAGCTCAAAGGTACATAGCTTGGTAACTACTTTGTGCAGATTGTATTTATTTTGAGCCTGATGTACTGTAAACACGTAACCTTGGAAGTTACGCTCAGGGAAAATTCCTGAAGTCCATTTATGATGAAGGATGTTGCTTACAGTATTTTTCTGCTACCTAGAAGTAACTTTTTAGTCTTATCTGTTTAGTTTTTAAAAGTGTTCCACACTTTTAAAAGGTATTTGGGTTGTTGTAGCCTGTGGTGCCTAGTTTCATCCTGTGCCTTTGATATTTTTAAACCTTTTCAAAGGTTGCATGCACAGTTAATTGTCACATTATTTTCGGCAAGACAGATCATTGAGTAAATGGATCGATATGCCAGACAAAGCTGCGCAATGCAGACCATGCAACTGGCATTCTGAAGGCCTTTTTGGAACTTTTTTTAACCTTTTGTAATTTTTTGTCCAAAGTTTAGTACCCATTGTTATGTGCTTTTAGGCAAGCGAGTTAAGGTATAAAGCTGAACTGCAGCAACTGATTTATTAGGATAAAAAAAGGAATAAACAAAATGACATTTGGTGGACATTTAACCGATTGATTGGTTGGTTAACTGGTTAACTGTTTAACTGGCACAGCCCCAAATGACAGAGTGGAGGGTTGTATGAAAATAGTAATTATTTTTTGATAATACGAAAATAAAGTTACGTTGATGAGAGTGTGTTCAAGTAATAAATTTTTGGTAATTCTATTGAAATTTAATACCTACTGTGTGCAGTTTCCTAAATGCACAAACACTGCACTGGGAAAGTAAATCATTCTAGATCATGATTTTTCATCTGGACAGGTCATGTGATTGCTTCACTACTCTTTATTGTCAAGAGGGCGCCTTCCTGTTGTAATGCCGATCACCTTGTTGTTATGCTGGGAGCGTATGGTGCTACAAGGAGTCACACAGACCAGCTCTTGCTTGAAATGTTGGAGGTCTACGAAAAAAACATTTCAGAACTTGATGACTATCGGTATTTTGCATTGCAATTGTTTCCTGTTTGTAGAGATGATTATTATCATTCAAGGCAAAAAATGTTAGAAGTCGTATGTATGACCTTAGGTTCACAATTGGCAGCAAATAAGAAGACAAATCATTTACCTAAGTTCTCGCTTCTAGAATGATTATACAGCATAAGTGTAAGTAAAGGCAGCCCTACATTGGGAACTAAACACCTGAGAATCCATTGTCTGGGGTTTAGAGCACCCTTTTCCAATTCCAGAATTCCAGAGCAGAAATCAAGATGTGGTGGCTTTTTTAATTGTCAGCACTACAACTGCAGAGTGATGTAGTAAAGTCTGCAGGAGTTTTAGAACATGTAGGAATGTAAAAAGATTGATGTAGAAATATGAAAAGGACTTTGAGCTCTATTGCTGATTTAGTGCAGTGTGAGAACAAAGTATTTTAATTCGTATCCCCATAAAATTCTTAATATGGGCAGCTGTGCCATTTAAACAAGATTTATAAGACTTTTTATCCATAATGTTCATTCATTGTTGAGATAGTCGGTGACTGTGACACTCAGTGTCAACAAATCCAGATCTCTTTGTAGGATTGCACACATACATATATTAAACAATTGGGAAATTCCAAGCACCTGATTGGCTCATTAAGTGTGACACTACTGTAGTAAGTAATTCCTACATGTACATGGGCTCTTCATTTTGTATTTGTAGTTTCTTAAGAAAGTAATTCTTTAAATTTCCTTTATAATGTATTTAACAAGGAATTTTTAGTAGATAGTAAAAACAGCCATGTTGAATCTTTCATTCTGCTGTTAATGGACTTAACATTTCCTATTTCTTCTTTCTTGTCTTATGTGGTACCATTCAAATGTCTTCATAAAATTCAGTCCTTACTTGTGGGGTCAAGCTGCAGTGGACCATTACACATCTAGGAAAACACTTGGAAAGAACTTGTGGACCCAGCCAACCATGAAAGAGGTTCTGGATCTGTTAAACCCTGCAAAGATATATCAGACTGCCCTGCAATTCCCCCTGGACCAGCCTTTATCTAGACAGGTAGGTTATAAATAATTTGGGGGTTGTTTACTAGTTGAAAGGTGAAAAACTACACATGTTGTTAATTTTATGGGACTCTCATAATTCTAAAAGACATTCATGGTAACAAATTTGTGATTGGTCATAGTGCTTGAATGATACAAAAACCATCATGGTAAGTCAGACTGTACCTTCAAATAAACATAAACCACTTTGATTGGTCAACAGCATCTACAGTTTAATGAGATGTCGTGTACAAGGGGCATCAGCCTGGCACAACAGAAAAGCTCAAGAGAGTGATCCTCAGATTACAGGAGGGTACACAGTAGATTGTTTGCAAAAGTTGGGAAACTACTGTAGTGTCTTGGGCAATAGAAAATTGGCCTTTTGGCTTTGATACTATGTTGTGAGTGGTTCTTAAGACAGTTTTTGAGATTGGGGATGTGCTCAAGGTAAAATTTGATTGTCGAACTTTAATTATGTAGGATTATTAGAGTTTGCCTGCAAAGCAGAATACTTGGTACAGGTAATGTTAACAAATGGGCACTTAGTTTGAAAAGGACCTGTCCAAAGTTTTGGGCTCAAAAATACTGTAGGTAACACTTTCTTCCATTTTGTTTTGTATTAAGGGGTTATTGGTTGTCTTTTAAATGTGATGCATAAATGTTTTGTTTTATACCACCTTAAATGTCTTATGCTTCAAGTCCAATTTATTTATTTATTTATTTTTTTTTTTGTATTGAAAAACTTGATGTTAAAGGAGGTGAAGTAACCTCTTAACTTTTGAAATAAAATAAAACAAAGGATGAAACAACAATCCAGAACCAGCCAACCCTTAGTTTGCTGTGTAGGATCCATGCACAGATACTGAACACAATCAATGACTAGCCTAGATCTTTTCCTGTAGGCTGTTGCATTATAATTATAGTCTTAGTACTGTATAAGCAATGGAGCAGGGAAAACAAGCCAGTGAGCCACAACTGGAAAAAAGGCCGTGGCCGGCTCGAGTTGAACCAATAGGTTGGAAACTGGGCTGTAAAACTCCATCTGACTAACTAACTTAGTACTGTTCAGTGTATGCCCAGTCTTTTATGATACAAAATTCATTAGGAGTAACATTATTGTAATTGATATGAGAGTTCATTTCCTGATATATATGAAGCCAACATTTTTGGAATTTAGTCACCTAAGCTCCAACCCTGTGGGGGCTGAGGTGGGCTGAGTGCACCTGCTTGGCATACCAATGCACCTGCATGGGGAAGGCTACTTAAATACGAGCCCAACCTACAATTTTGAAAATTAAATAATTTGGAAAAATTTCTTTATTAAAATAGACAATTTTAAAACAGCAGACTTTATAGGGAGGGGGTAATGTATGTTAAGGTTCTCTTAGCTAGGAATATCACCCCTCTTTCCCCTTGGAGTTTCCTTGACAAGTTAAACCTATGTAATTTCCCTTTAACTATTTATTATTGGATTCTTTATGCACTTTCCAAGGATTGGACAAATTTCATTTTCAGTGATGATTCTGTTAGGGATAACAGGGAGCATCCAATTAATTTCTGAATGCAATTAAAGCCAAACATGTGTCAGCTTATCTGTCCCTTGATTGTAAAAGGTGTTGCATTTCCCTGTGGCTTGTTGAAAATGGAACCATCAGTTTAAACTAAGTAAGGAGGATTTGTACTGTATTATTAAAACTGCTCCTTTCACAAAACTCCAAAACTTCAGTACTTCCTGTTGACAGGTTTTTACATGTATCTCAGGTACAAATAGAATCTTATACCAAATAGAAAATTCTGATGCCACTCTCTGCAATTTTTGCCACACTGAAGAACACATTGAATCTTTGTTTTGCAAATTTCATGTTACAGGTAGCTTTCTTTTGGACACTGTGCACTTATTTTTTTGGTAAAATGTTTGTTTTATCTAACAGAGATTTCTTCTGTAATGTAATGGCATGTAATGAAAAATTTTTCTCTTTCATCTAAAGCCCCACAAAATGCCAGGAGACAATGCCTTTAAATGTCATCAGTGTCATGGCAATGATAAATTAAAAACAGGACAGCATTTGTTTGATGTTGGTGGGCAGGGTTCTGCCCAGGATTCTTCTGGCAGCTCTTTTAGTGGGTCTATAAAGAGAGTCCAAATATAAGCTGTGGTGTAGGTTGTCCTAAACATCAAATTGATAACTTTCCAAAAATGAACAGCTTAGTGGAAATAAAGACAAGAAAATACACCAGATTATTCATTCCCAGGTAGTACTGTACAGTATGATGACTACTTTTGTGCCCTTCATCAAACAAGGTGATCATTAGTGCCTTTTTTGAATTTTATCAAGATATGAAATATGCATGGCTGGAAAATGATATATATCCTAGGAAATAAGCTACTTTTTTGTTTACTCTGTAATCTGAAATTAGTGCCAGTCAGAAAGAGCACTTTCTGAGCCTAGTTGTGGTCAGCATTTTTGTTTCCTGGTCGGCTCTACCAGCGTCCACCAAATGCAACAGATCACTGGGTGGGAAACTTAAACCGCATATTTAATTTTCTTGAAAGTTTCCAAAATTTTCAGACTGCTGTATATGCAGTAGTTTCACTCACTGATAAACTCTTTTGTAAAAGTTTGCTCATGAAACTGATTCTTTTAGCAATTTCTTTTTATTTATGATATGAATCAGGATTCACATGTGTCTTACATAGCTATTGTAGTGTGCATCTGATTGTCATTGTCATGTCAAAAGGCAGACAAGTCTTGGGGAGCCAAAGAGGAAAAAACTTTTCACTGTGTTTGCTAACCATAAATAACTTTGTACTGTTTTTCTCTAAGGAGGAGGCCACAGTATCACTAGCTTCAGAAGAGAGTGACCTCTATGACCCTAGCTTCTTGTTGCCTCTGTTCAGTTTTCTTTTGGCTCCAGGTATGAATTGAAATCATAGTTTAGCTGAGTATATAGCTAGGGTGGGAGAAAAGTTTCATTTTCCAGTGAAATTGAAAGGAAAAAGGTGCATTCTGAGCCTCCTTAACTTTATGTCATGTGTGGTTGTTGAGATACCTCCATTCTAAGGAAGCCACATTTTTCCAGCAAGTAGTTTGACCTGTGACAAATTCACCATTATATTACATGCTCATTTCATTGTAGTCTTTTAATATAAATGTCTGTAATCTGCATTCAGTTATACTGTATTTAAAAATTTCCGTTGAGTATAGCAATTATGAATGTCGATACTTTGAAGTACATGATATCTTCATACAGAGACAGAAAAAAAGGAAAAAAACAAGAAAGCCTCAGTCTCCAAGTGAGCATTAATTGGAAAATGAGCAAACAAAAAAAGAAAAGAAAAGAAAAGAAGTGAAAAAAAGAAAAGAAAAGAAGTGTGAATAGCCACCTTGTGTGGAAGATAGCAGATATCCAGTGAATCTCAAGAGTAAAGATGTCACTCTTGACAACCAAACAAAGATACTAAACTACAGTTTGATGAATTTGGATTGACAAGTCTCCTCTTCTTTCTTTCATGTTTATAATGAAATCTGAAACTTTTCTTCTACTTTAATTACATTTCTAAATTTAAATCTGGTTTGAGCTGCTTGTTTTGATGACTGGCAAGGTAATGTTTAGATTTCCCAATAAACTTTTTTTTCACCTTGCTTGGCATTTGTTGGCCCATAAAGGTAGATTTGCATTTTCCCAAGTACATTCACAGTTGTATCCTTAAAATCTATGATTTATCACAATATTTTGACACAAAAATCCAAACTGAGTGTTTAAATGTACCAAAGTCAATCTGGTTGGTCAGTTGCATGTGCTACTTTAAGTGAGATGAACTGAAAATTACTCTGCAGTGTGGTTCCATGGCTCAGCAGAAAGGCTCAACAAATTGGCCACTGATCCAGATTCTCATTAGAACAAGGTGTTCAGTGGAGTGTTTTGGTAATTACCAAGCTATCATTATGCATGCGGTAATCAGAGATCAAAGTGTACAAACCTTAGAAAAATGCATGAATACATTTAATGTCAAGATGCATAAACTCAAGCAATCTCATACTTGACATGTGTATACCCCATATTGAGTAAATGATCACTGTTGATTTTGGTGGAGATCAAAGGTCATTTGGGGTCTCAAGAGGTCAAATAGTGAAAACCGGCAGATGCCCTATATTAAGTGGATAACCACTGTTGTTTTTGTGGAGTTTAAAGGATATTTGAGGTGACTTTAGACCAAACTGGAAATGCTTATTAAATTAATGTGATATCTCAAAAAGGAAAAGGGGTTGAATCTCATGCTTTGCAGGTGGGTACTCCATATTGAGCATATGGCCTGTACAATGTTTGGTAAAGGTCAAAAAGCATTTGAGGTCTCACTGAAAACCTTGTTGACTTGATATTAAAATGGAAAAAACAATATATGTATTTTAACCTTAGCATGTTGACACCCACACTGAGTAGAATTACAGTATCTCTCTATCTTTTGAGAAGTTCAAAGTTCAAAGACCAAAACATGAAAACCTTGTAAACGTGATTTGTCAAGTATGAAACATGTCCGGATTTTACACTTGGCATGTTATACCCAAATTAGCAAGAAGATAATTTATGATAATTTTGACATGGTATGAATCTGTTTGATCAATCTCCATGGACTTTTAACTTTCTATATGCCTAACTAACTGTGAGTACAGTAACTTCACCATGATATTGTGTCAATGTTAAACCAATGTACTAAACTTATATCCAAGAGGCAATGAAATACTGAACCCTTAGGCTTTTTGCTTTTATTTTAATTGGAGGAGGAACTTCAAATAAATTAAGAACGGAGACATTTTGCTGTTAGTGGTAAGATGAATTGATGAAATAAGATTGGATGAGGGGGAAAAGTAAGCTTTGCTGGGAAATTTCAAACCTTAAAGTACATTCTGTCTTTACTGGAACTTGTTATTGTATTGAATGGAAGGGAGAATTCTAGTTATATTACCACTTGGAATGTACATACTATCTAGAAAAACTTCAAATCTATTTAATTTGGAAATTTTCTGTTGAAGGATCCATTTTAATTAAGGAACTTTCTCCATCTTTCCATATGGCATCTAAAAAGTGTCTAGCATACTTTTTGTTTGACAACTTCTGTATGTAATGCAGTATAAGCAAAAATGCAAACTGATGGTTCAAGTTTTGGTGATTATGAAAGCTCAATTATTGTACTCCTTTTTTCTTTCTATGTCATAAACAGAGAATGTGGCAGATTGCCAGAAATTTATAGCATGTAATGCCCTCCTGCTGTCTCTAGCTTCCCTCAGCAGTATGTATGGAAGCATGAGGGAGGCGGGATACTTCATCTTATCTCGTTTTGAGCAACACCTAGAGGGTGCAAGATTCAGAGGTCGACGTGAGGTTAGTTATCTTATCAAAATTTTCAAAGAACTTAGGCTTATGCAACATTAAATATGTTAGAAGAAATTTTTTTGTCTACTTTTGTAAAGTACAAAAGAAATTTGCCCTCTCCTGAGAAATAAATGGGTGGTGACTCTATCACAATTAAAAATTTCATCCATGTCATAATGTTCTGATATTTTTACAGTTCCATACTACATTAGCACTTCCATTTCATTGTCATAGGAAGAGAGCAATGTCCTCATTTTGAGTCACTTTCTTGCATTACAGAAGAAGCACAATCTTTTTTGCCTTTTAAAGAAATTTGAAGTATTATAGTGGTAAATTTTTGTCAGAAATTATCTAGAGTAACCTTTTGCGCATGCACCTTTGATGTATACTGTATTCTTTCAAATGTTTAAAAGCACTTGAAAGTTGCAAGAATGCAAGGATTGCAGGGGAAAGCCAAATAAATATCTTGTCAGGTTTAGTAAACCTGTTGCATGAATTTATCCTGCAGTAAACCTGTTGCATGAATTTATCCTGCAATAAACCTGTTGCATGAATTTATCCTGCAATAAACCTGTTGCATGAATTTATTCTGCAATAAACCTGTTGCATGAATTTATCCTGCAATAAACCTGTTGCATGAATTTATCCTGCAATAAACCTGTTGCATGAATTTATCCTGCAATAAACCTGTTGCATGAATTTATCCTGCAATAAACCTGTTCCATGAATTTATTCTGCAATAAACCTGTTGCATGAATTTATCCTGCAATAAACCTGTTGCATGAATTTATCCTGCAATAAACCTGTTGCACAAATTTATCCTGCAATAAACCTGTTGAATGAATTTTTCCTGCAATTATGAGAGAGAGTAAAATTATCATTGTAACTACACTAGCTCAACATTGCAAGCCCTAGAGCAGTATGATCAAACCTTCATCTAACTTTAACTTTATGAAACTAAAACCACTGTCGTGTTTCAGTCACCTTGGTGCAGTTATTGACTAGTAAAAAAATAACTCTTGTGGGCAACAATCATAAGCCTTTCATCAATCATTACTGGATATGAATACAAGATGCTAAAATGCTGAGGAAAAACAGTAACACTAACAAACCTAAGATATCAAAGTCCCAGGAGTATAAAATGTGCTTAATAAACCTGCAAAGAGTATTGTACCATTGGACCATTTGCAAGACATGCTGTTATGCCCACATCCTGAATACTGTAGTTAAAATAAAGCTTTGTATTTTTCATAGCTTTCTTAACAAACTACAGTAAGACTCGAATAACTTGTTCACTTCCTGTATATCAAACTCTTATATAATCTGTTCTTACCAGTCTTTAATTAGACATTATGTGTTTCACAAAGTCGACATAAACTGTTTGTCTCTGTCATTAACTCTGCAATCATTCAAGGTGTCAGTAAAAGGTATTTCATGGAGTTTGTTATGTGTCACTGGTTGCTAGGATATGGTCACACATTAAATCTTGAAAGTCTCTAAACAGTCCTTGTTTGTGTCTATTTGTGACATTCAATAACAGGCACAAAAACAGTCTGGCAGTAGAGTGAGATATCAAATCATAGCATAGTACCATCTGTTGCATTTCTTTTTCTGCACATTTTTGTTACTGTGTACATTTTACACATTGTCTTCTGTATAGTTATCTGTTAAAAGATAGAGGTATATCAGTGCAAAAAAGTGGGTGATTTCCTCTTAATGTTATCATGGTTAGATTTATGTCTGCAGTTTGTGTTTCATCTGAGGTTACTGGCTTCTAAAGGTGATGAAATCATCAACAACCAGCTTAGCCACATTTCAAAAAGTAATTTGTCTGATTTTGTAGTTAGATTTCCTGGAATTCAGTGACCATTTAATGCTGATTGCAACATTTGTTAAACCAGATTACTGTAGTGTACTTCTTACAACCCACCCGTGTAACTACCCAGTGTGTATACGTTTATTTTGTTGAAATACATTATTTTGCACATAAATTCTTTGAAGAGGATCACCAACTACAGTATGACATTTACACATGGCTGTTTCATACTTCCAGATTTTCATGCACTATAAAGCTATAAGAGCTTTCCCTTGTGCTCTTCCCAGCCAATCACGGACAAAATTAGAGTTGAAGAGTGTTCACTTTTCGTAGTTTTATAGCACTCCTATATATACTTGAGTATGAACCCACCTTTAGTTTGTTGTATTTCATTTTGTTATAATATTCTCATGTTCTCTTCTTTCTCTTTGCAGATAAGTTACCTTTTGACTTGTTTGAAGAACACAGTACCTGAACCAAATGCATGCCTTCCTTCTGTCATAACTATGTTTGTTGGGAAGTCAGCCTACCTCATGTTGAACCCTGGTACCTCCATCTTCAAACATATCCTACAATACATTACCATAGAGCCTAAGCTTAACCTCAATGTCATTCCAGCTTTTAATGGGCTCTTCTTTTCCAGCAGTGAAAAGGTTTGTTCAAAATTTTGCTTTCAGTCAACTGTATTTGGTAAATATTAAGAAGTTTGCTCAGGTCAATGTTTGGCCCCCTTATGTTGAATCAATGAGAGTTTTGTTAATCATTTTCTGTAGCTCCCCTCTCCCCCCTCCCTTCCTCCCTTCCCCCCTCCCCCACTGGAAGGAGTACCTTGATACTGTACTATGAGTACTATGGTATTATTAGCACTTTTGCAAAATATGGTATTTTAAACATGACAATTTCTGGTCATGTGAGCAGTAATTCTACACCAACTGCTGTGCCAAAATTTGACACCCCTACTGGGCTGAAGGGCCCTATATGCACAAAATCTCATTGAAAATAGGAGACTATGAAAGGCCAAATTAAGTTTGAAAACATGAGGAGAATTTCTGGTGGTAAAAACCATCTTTGATAAAGTTGTAATACAAAACAGCACTATGATATTGGCATATGAATTGAGTTTTCAAAGTAAGGGTACAATATTCCGCATTTTAGTGTGCATGACCAAACTTTGCTGAAACCATGCCATACAAATTTCTTGTAAAGGTTTCTGTTCACTATGAGACACATTTAGAAAAAGGAGTGACCTTTTGTCAATATGTTGAGACTCCCTCACTCATTGGTCACATTTTCCGAAGGATTAGTTGGGAAATGAGGTGGTTTGTGTCACTTGTAGGTGTTGATGATTGTTGACTGGTGACCTATCTTCACTGCATATAAACTATAGACCTTATGCATATGATGTCACAAAGGAGAAAGTGCGCCCTCCTTTGGAGGAAGATGGCGGAAAAGTGCGTATCATTGCAAGTTACACCAATAAATGCAGACAGCTGATTTGTCAACCATTCTTGTATGCGCATAAGTCTACTACACATGCGGCGAAATCCACGCCATTCGTGCACGTGTGCTGCATTGTTTTCACCCAAAATGATGTCAGTGTGATGTCAATGCATAAGGTCTATAGTTTAAAAGGTACCAAATTTTTCTCTACAGTTGATGCAGTATTTTTCTTCAACATTCAAGTCAGCACTGAGCACAGCTTTATATTCACCTCCATTCACCCTGACAGTAGTCTTTATAAAACTACAGTAAAGTTGCTTAAGAAGTATCCAAGTGTTACTGTGAAAGCAAGTTAAGATACTAAATGTACGTTTGGCATGTCTTTTTTTCCCTTTGTATTACTAGCATATAGATGAATGTAATTGGATACTACATCTTCTAAAAGATGGTCTGAGGGACTTTGGTGATTTCACCATTTACACAAGGAACAATGTCTGGTCACTCCTGCTAAGCTTCAAGTCCTCTCCTCACTGCAGTCAGGAGATACAGGTGAGACAGACTTTTATTGTATATAGAATAACTTAAGTGTAGTCAGGTTACCAAGTTCCTTTGCATTTCGAGTAGGTTGAACAGCATTGCTACAAGAAAATCAGCATTGAAAGTTACAACTTTGTAACCTGGGGGTGAAATCCTTTTTGGGATTTTGAATACTGTTGGAAGGAAGGGGTGGGGAGGGGTGGAGCTTGTTGGAGTGGGGGTGGAGAAGGGGTAGGTGGGGAGAGGGGCCTTTAGAAGGTGCCAAATCAGCAGAAAATGCAAGGGGCAACCGGGGTATATAAAATGCACACTGAAACAGAATTTAGGCTACTTTAATAACCATCCCAAATCCATTTCAGACCTCCATGTATCATGCAGACACCAATATTACTTGTTTACAATGCCCTAGAGTGTGTGGATGATGGCACCATAATACTATTTCCTCTATAAGGAACATGTAATGTGCTTTACTCATATTGCTTGTGGTTCCTTTTCCTGCCTGTCGTAAGAGGCGACTGAAGGGAAGGACTTGTACCATATTTGAAACGAAACTTGAACTTGAACTTGAACCGTATTTGAAACCCTATTTAAACTTTTACATTTTTATCTAGTTGACACTATATAACACATTCGTGTTGGTGTGTCATTAAATCTCCTTTAACTAACTAACTTTATGTTAAATATTATAAATATACATTATCCAACAATTCTCTTGTGAAGGATACAATTCTGAGTATTGTGAAGAAGGCTGTGGCAATACCACAAGCAGCAGTGGCCCTTGTTTCATCCCACTCTCTCCTGTTGTGGACCCTGTCAAGCCCTGATCCATTGGACCATGTCAAGACCATTCCAATCTTGGAAACTGTGCTTGATTCAGTTGTTCAATTCTGGAAGAAAAATCCATCCCCTGAACTCTGCAAGACTGTTGTAAAGATGTTTCAGGAACTTCTTCTCAATTGTCAGACACTTTTGCAAAGTATGAAGTAAGTTTCTTTTGGAACCATTTTTATGTTTCTTAGTTAAACTGCTTTCAAAGTAATTGCTTACATTTTTAGATGTGTATAAAAGGAAGTATGAAATTTATCTTTACTAATGCAATAGCTGATATCACTCTTCATGATAAATGTGAATGATATGTTTCTTTTGTAAAGACTACAGAGCTCAATCTTTTTTGTAGCAGATTTGACAAAGTAAGGGAAAGTACATTTTGTCTTTCTTAAAGTGATGATGTCACAAGCTGACCTCAGCTCTGATGTGTCTGTTTGTATCTTTCGAGAATTATTAAAGTGAAAAAAATTACCATGTAGAAATTTTTATTAGAAATAATTGGGGATACTCTTTTCAAAATTTGTACTAACAACTATGTGATTGTCTTGTGTGGGGAGAAAAAGAAAAGTCCAAGGAACACAAAAGTTATGAAGGAAGCAATAATTGTCAGAATGTACAGTATCAAGAAAACTTTGACAAGTGTTTATGGTTTATTATTTAAATGCAGATATGTCAAAAAGCTATCAGACTTTTCCAAGCTGAAATTCTGGCAGTGGAATGAGCTGAATTCTTATTGAGTGATCCAATTTTGGTTGTTGTAAAGTCATGAAGATCTTCTGTTGAGAGACCCATAGGGGAATACAAAAGCTTCCACTACCATGGCTAGTCAGCATACACCTGGACACTTCCCACCCATACGATTTCCACTCCACACAATTCCCATGGGGACACTTCCCAGCCATATCATAGGACCCATAGACACCCCCCCCCCCCCTTACACAGGAAGAATCAGAATTGTTCATTGTGGGAATTATCTTAGTGGTTATTGTCTGAGTGGGAGTTGTCTTGGGGAGCAGTTATGAATGTGGGGAAAATCATCCATGTATGAATTGTCCAGGGCAGTGTTCTCCACTAGCTGTTTTGTTAGGGTGATGCACCTGGACAAAATTTGCAGAGAGTGCTCAGCACCCAGACAAAAAATGTACCGCCCGGGACAGAAATTATCAATTCATAACCTTAAAACAGAGCAAACAGCAATAATTTCACTGTAAACATTGAGTAATGATAACCAGAAATGTACTTAGTCATCAAAGAAGGCTATAACTAAATTTATCATCTATTTTAGCAAACATTTTTCAAAGAGAGCACCCCCTCACTTTATAGACAGCGATCACTATTAACCTTTAACCTTTGGAGCACCCGGACAAAAGTTAAATCAGTGGAGAACTCTTCGGGGGGTATTTGTGTCCTTGAACCTTCCACCAAATATTCATTTGAAGTCTCCTTTCACAATCTTACAGATCTCCTAGTTTGGACTTACTACGTCAAGTTTTGTTAATGACTCAAAAGTGCCTTCTACAACTGGAACAGCTGAATGAAAATGATACAAACCTTTCAGAGAGCAGCTGCATCTTTACCGAAAAGTCTTTCCAAAACCTGATTCAGTTGTATCAGAAAACAACTCAAGATCCTTGCTTTTGTTTCAAGGGATGCAAAACTAAGAAGATGCAAACTATCCACTGTGAGGAGGGTGAGATAACCCCACATGAAAGACTGCAGGAAGACTGGATGACCAAAGATGACAATAAAGAAACTGCCAGTTCTTTATATTATCTCATCTGGTATTGGTTGAAAAACTCTTCAAGTGTCAAACCAGCCAATGAGAACTCTCCTTCTGGAGGTGATGGTGAAGAGTTATCTTGCCTTGGAATTTGCTGGTGTTTGAATCATTTTGTAAGATGCAAAGGTGAGGTGCCTACTCCCAAAATGAGTGACCTTTTGAAGATAGTTTTGATGAGACTCAGAGCAAACCCAGAAGAAGCCCAAAATTTGTCAGAATTGGAGGAGAGAAGAGCCACAGGGGGATCCTTTTTGTCGGTCTACAATGTTTTGAATCGTCTGGCTGTCAGAAGTGGATGGACTCATCTCAACTGTGAAGAAAAGAATCTTATTGAGGATGCAATAAATCAGATCTTGCTACAGCTGTCTGAGTACATGAGTGTTGGAGATGCTTTTAAAGTTTACCTAAAGGAATGGAGCCAGGATCAAAAGGAGATAAAGGCAAGAAAACAAGGTCAGTTTAGTACATTTTTCCACTTTTGAACTATTTTCGAAATTTTGCATTTTTCGCACCAATATATTTTTTCACACCAAGGTTTTTTTTATTTTTATTTTTAGCTTGAGAATCTTGATTTTTTCCTTATTAACACTATCTTTCTTGGATACGAAATAACACAATACTTGACACTGTAGTAAATTTCCTCTTCATTATTAGCAAGATAGATTTCCCTGTGTGTTGTGAATAAGTATACTTATGATAAATATAAGTTGACAATAAATTTATACACTGGTAAAACTCAAAATTCTTTGCAATTTAATACTATTGAAGAGTATTTCAAAAAAAAATGTAGCTGTTTAACTAATACTTTTTGCTTATTTATTTGAAGCAAGCAGTAAGAATATTGCTGACAATATACTTCAAACATTTGTTATTCATGCTAATACCATGTCTATTACCATTTCTGTACTCTGTTCTATTATTTATAATACTACTGGTATTACTATGAATATTACTTAAATCGGCCTATTAGTAATTGTATTGCCTAAAATGCTCTGTTACTATTATTGAGAGCCTTTACTTTAACTTCAAAATATTCTTTCCCTGTTTTGCCAAAATGACTGTATTGCTGGTGCTATTTTCTAATAGCTTAAGTAACAGTTGTTTGCAAAGCCATGTGTGAACACTAATCATAATGACAGCTTAGATAAACTGGACTTATATTTTCAGTAAAAGTGACCTTTACAGGATAAGAACAGAATGCTTTTGAATATTGATTGGAATCAGGCAGTACAGTATTTCTCTTTGTTTTTGTTTTTTTTTTGTTTTTAGGATTTTTGGGAAGGGACACAGGTGGGGGAGAGGGGGAGGGGGACAAAGGGGATGGAGGTGGAGTTAAAACAAAGAGGTTTCAATCTCACTGACATTTTGATGGGCATGACAAATCTGAGACAACTTTAAAATTAATCTTGATAGGACGTTCATTCTGAAACTGCGTTTTCTCTGCCAACCATTTGCAATAACAGTCCTTTGCAATGACAATCCTTTCTTGAAAATTGAAGTGATAGGACGTTGTGTTCATTTACTGTCTTAAGAACTGACAAAGAAAATATCTACCTGCCCACTGCTCTACCAACAGAGTTGTCCCTCACACCACCAACAAAGTAGCTTACCTCCCATGACCACCAAGAAAGTGGCTGCCTTTACCATTGCACCATCATAATGGAAGCTTCCTCCCTACCACACTATCTAGAAAGAACCTCCCCCCCCCCACCTTTTCTGTATCACTATGATCTTAGGGCAACCCCCATCACTACCACACTGTTTGCTCCTTATCTTTGAGGGCAAAGTTGTTGATATCACATGTTCCATACTGTGATTTGAATGTGAAATAATCAGGTCAGGTTTCAGTAACAGGAAAATATAGGAATTTGCACCAATTACTAGAACAAAGTTCTTATATGCACTAGTTTAACTGTTGATTTTTGTATTAGATGTGAAATAGAAAAAAGTGCTGAAGAAGCCTAATTTTTTGTCATTAAGTTATTGGACTCTTCAAATCCTTTTATTTCAGAACATTTAACATTGTTCTTGCGAGAACTGTGGTCTGGTTTTGAAAAGCCTTCTGCTTATGAGTGTTTGTCAGCTACCTGAGAGATTGAGGTATCCTCTTTGTGCAAATTGTGACGATAATACACCAGCTTCTTGTGTGGATGGGAAAGATGATAGCAGAGGCATTCTCCAAAGGAAAATGCAGCTTTTGAATGCTATTGGACTGTCGTTCTGCAATAGGAGCTACAAGGAAAGAAAGAGAAGAAATGAAATGTTTGGTATGAAGTGGTACTCCGAGGAAGAGGAGGGATTTGTGGTTTGCAGGATGGAGTTGTCCCCTTCCCACAAAGTTGGCAAAATGCCATGTCTTTGGTAGTCACTTTTGAGAGTATTTGACATGATTTATGATTTGTGAACCATTTAATTTGTAAGCATGAGGACATGTGGACAGGGTGTAGCCTAGGGTAGATAAACATAGACCCACAAGCCCCGATGCCCTTTTAATGCTGTCCTTGAAACATACTAGACTTCTCCATGAAGTAACCAATTTATGCATTCCTCGGATCAATTAGTTTACCCTTGAGATTGATTATTGCACCCCTGCCTTGTTATATTCTCTTAGAAACTGCTTAACCTTTAGTTGAAAAGAGGAAACAAAACACTTCTCACTGGTGTTGGTCCATTATCATCCCTTGATGTGCCTAGTGGCTTCTTCACCATGTGTTTGTTCAAATGATGTTATCCATAGCTCAGTCATTATACCTATGTGAAGTAGCATATACATTATTGATTTTCAGTGCAGATCTGGGGACCCAACTTTCACAGCAAATTATCAGTGATATTAATAGCCTCATGGTTCGTTATTCCGAAGCAGTCAACTAGTGTAACAGTTGCATTTTAATGTTTTCTACCCTGAGGTCCTATGTCTAGGGTGATCACTTCCTGATGACAGAAAAGGAGGACAACCTTATCTACTATCTAAGCAGAGCGCCACCATGAGTTGGCGCGTAACGTACCAGAAAATTTTTAGCTTCACGAACTCCTCAGATGGCCTGAAACGGCCCTTTCCGGTGTTCTAAGCTGCATAATTAGAGCTATGAAATTGTTATGTTGTGTGTGAAAATGAAATTATCTCTGAAAATATGTGGATGAGGAAGGTTTATGGTAGAGTTTTCAAAATGGAGGAATATTCAACGTCCGGCGCCCTGTGAACCCAAATGGAGCTAGGACAGGGTGCTTGAAAGCTGGACTGTCCGGCAAAAAGCCTGACAAATGGCCACCCTACCTATGTCATTTGTATCTTGACAAACAGTGTGTAATGCATATGTCTTTGTTGGCTTTAAAAATCCTATTTTCTGTGTAAAGCTCTGTGTTTTGACATTCTATTAATTTGTATGACAAAAGCCATTCTTTCTCAACATGTACAATGTGCAGTTGCCACAAATTATTTGTGAGAAAAACATGGAACATTGTTTGGAAACAGTGATAACTTAAACATTGCATTAATGAACATTATATTCAAATTCTGCCATTTCATGAATATGATATGATGAAAGGGGACTTTGAAGGATGTTATAATGTGAATGGTACAATGCATCTTCTTTTATAAAAAACATCATGGAATAAAATTTTAAAGGTTTCTTCAGAAGTTGTTGTGGTGTTCACTTCACTGTACCAAACAGTTGACAATTGTGTATGTATTTTTAAGGTTTATGCAGCTTGGAGTAGTGTTTGGAGAGAACCATAGTGTCAAAAGTGGAATGTTAAATCCTGCCAATCATTGATATGATCCCCAAGTAGGTATCACCTTAACCTAACTGCTAAGGTGACAGAACGTAGGGATTCTGGAGTAAAGTGACATTGGAACATTTGAAAATTTATTCCCAAGACCCACCCCCCCCCCCACCACCTCCACAACCTCAAAGGAGTAACAGTATCTAACATCTCACCTACAGTTCAATCACTGATAACAGCTTGAGGAGAACTTTGAATATAGCTGCTCCAACATCATGATTTGCTTGTACTTTCACTCCTTTACAAATTGATCTCACTGAGTTCAAGACCCCACAGAGCAGATGCTTTTTGTTCACTCATTGCTACAATGGAGCAGTAGCCCTACACTGTAGAAGCCAAACAGGAGCCGCTACGCAGGGTGTAGGTTTGCTAAATATTATGAATGGATCTAGATGTTTGGGAATTGTGTGCGTGCTAATTTTCCATAAGTCTCGATAGTGTCGTAAATTATTCTAAGGGCTGCTTGACTTTGTACATCCGGAAGGCGCAGTGGGGGATTCGAAGGAGATCTTACCTAGCGTGTAGCCAGGGGAAGGGGCCCTTGTAGTAAAGAATTTTTTGCCACCCTATTAAATAAAAAATAATCATTGTTTTATACATTTTAGTATATCTCTCACCCCTAAAAAATATTTCACCCCCTGGAAGCCAAGTTCAGTAGTGCCTTCTCTGACTGACTGGCGCCAGGATGTAGCACAGGCAGTAATCCCAGAGGCTATAGGGGATATCCACCTCTTTTCAGTGATGCACCCATTGACGTTCACGTTTTTACTCTGTAAATTGTAATCTTACCCCAACCCCACTCTTTTACACAAACATCCACTTCCGTAGGATAATGACGAGAGGAGCCTTTGCACTTTTACCTTATTTTTCAAAACAATCCTTTCATGAAAGGTAACCACCTTGGCAACTGTGATCATAGACTTAAAATATTTCCGGACTGTTTTAACACAAGTTTTTATATTTTTCTACTGTATTTACACAGATGAGTTGACATTAGATAACAACTTTCCAGCACCAAACCTGGGGACATACAGTAAAAGCCCAACAGCTTGCAGTACATGTGGTGAGATAGGCGGCAACACCATTCTTACATCGCCGTTAACGGGGCTGAAAGTAAGAGATGAGATTGTGACGTTCAATGAGAACATACATATGGCAATGCAGCTGGCAGCTTATCTTTGCTCTTGTCAGGGTTACATTTGCCCGTGTTATAAAAATTGAGGAAGATTCTACCGCAGTGGTTCCCAACTTGTTCCGTTCAACGCCCCCATTCACCGAATGGGCATGGGCAAACGCCCCCTTCTATAGCATAGCATTGTTATGGATGAAACGAAAATAATAAAAAAACGTGTTGAAATGAAGGGTAGTCCTACACATACATCATTAGGTGTGGGTCTGACCCATGGTAGCAAAACAGCAGCGCGTGACTTATAAAACCGACACTCTTTTGAGATGGCGAATCTTTAACCCAGGATTTACGATTCACGGAGAGATTTTTTTTTTAATTTAACAGATCATGTCATGCCAGGGCCCTATCGAGTTGTAGACCATTCCCCAAAGTGCCTTTTATGTTACCCAGGAGCAACATCCTAGTGGAGACCAGGCGGCGAAGTCCCCGGAAGCTTTGGGGTATTTACGATATTGTCGACACAAGAATGACGTACTGTCAGTCAAATTTTGACTATTTTCCGATCATCTAATTACGTTAAATGAGCACTAAAAAGTTTACAAAAATCATCCTTAGCCCAGTTTGATTTCAATAAAAAATAAGGAAGTTCCCTTTGATGCTGAAAGAGACTTGTCCTGTGGGCGGGAGAAAGAACGATGGTAGGGTGACATGGGGCTTTGAAAGTTTCATGTCAATCAAGATGTCCTACAGATAGACATAATGAAAAAGCCGAAATTGGTGCACCAGAAAATTGCATTCTTGAAAACATTTTAACGTTCTACTTCATAGTACATTACAAAAGTTATCTTTTATGTTACAGTTACCTACAGTTGTCTCTTCTGTCAGTATGTCACTGTTTATGGACTGCTAGGGAAAACTTTATTCAAGGTTAAAGTTGAGGGACAATTTTTAGCCATGGTCCCATCGGTCACCGCTTTCACTGTCACTGATTGGCATATGAGGGTCGTTGCTAGGAAAAAAGTTAAACACTGTTAGATGCGATTTCGTGGCATCTGGGAAGACAATATTAGACCTACTCAACTTGTTGACTCCATTCATCTCCTTTTTGTGCGAAGCAGTTTGAGAGTTCAGCTAGAGAAAAGCTTTTGTAATCTTATAAAGCCCCGGTTTAAACTGAGTATCTCATTTTTTCAAAACGCCCTTTAGCCCTCATCGCCCCCTTGAGTTGCGAAAACGCCCAGTTGGGAACCACTGTTCTACCGTAATAAAACATGCTGTGCAGAAAATGAAATGACCGTCCAACGTCATAATTGAAGTAAATTGAGCCCTGTTTCTTCTATAGTATGTATATACTGATAAAGTATGTACGAATTTTTTTAAGTCGTTCAAATACGAACAATTGTTAACGATAGCATGCGAAGGTAAGCTAACTTAAACTAAGGATTTGAAATACAACTTCTACATGAGTTTCAAGGCCTTTGAAGCCGAAAATGGCTCTCTTGATAACAAATGCTTGCTTTCAAAAAGTATTCTTACGACTAGTTGCCTGTTCGAAGGAAACGTGGTATGTTTGGGGAGTGAGATCGATAGCTACACAACCATGGTGTTTAAAAACCTGCCGTCAGTCAGATTCAAACTGATTCGGCTTGAATGAACATCCAGTGAGGAAGATAAACAATTTAGCCATGTCCGCCGGTTCTGTGGGCTCAACCTGTCATGTTGCTAAAATAGGTAAATGACGTTTCTCTGAAGTCACATAGTAGGAATAATATTACATGACGTCATCGAGACTCTGAATGGTGAAGTACTTGCGGGTTACGAACTGGATTGCTGATATATAGATTTCAGCAGAAACAAGAGTAAATCCTTATCAGAAATAAATCTGATCACGGAATTCACAAATAGTTAATTTAAATCATCTGGTAATATTTTTACTTCATGTTCAATTCATGAAGAATAACTCCATAAAGTACCCCAAACTTTCCATATATATATGAACGAAAACATCATAAGAGATCATACTGAAAGCGAAGTCAGTGGCGGGGGATTTGTAAAATTTCGCCGATGTTTCAAAATGAACTTGGCGTGACTGCCTAAGCCCTTGAAATTTAGTATTTTTGATTGGTTGGATGTAATACTTTTCTATAACTTGTCGCAGGTCGTATGTGTTCAAGTTCAAAGTTCCATGCAAATATTGATGAACATCACCCCTTGGAACAAAAGTTTTCACACAATGATGGGAGTTGTATTTCGCCTTGACTGCTTAGACAGGTCATATTATACATTTTGTCGCCGTTATAACATGGTACCCTTAGGATTTACCCTTAGGATTTCTTCATGTAATTAAATTATCAAAACACTGTAAAATCATTGTTGAACTTTCAAATAGACTGCCTAAATTTAGGAGAATAAATTAGTTTAGCAACTGTATCATTGCATAACACAACTAGTTTCAAATGGAAAATTTTAATAACTTTGTAAGGACTCGGAACGAGCATGCCATACCTTTTCAGGGTACTTGAAGTTTTAATGATGACATAGTACGGTCACATTGAAAATAGAGAGATTAATATACTATTCAAGAAAACCACATTTCCTTTGTACCTTAAAATAGATTGCTCATTGCCCATGAGTTGAGAATGAATGATTGTTACCTTGAAAATAGCAATGTGCCTTTGCTAACAAGAGAAAGACTTTGAATAAAACACATGCTATTCATGACATTGCCTTAGTGATTACTGAAATTTCCCTGGACTGGTACCCTTTAATATTTCTTCCTGTAATTAAATTATCAAAACACTGTCTAACCAGTGCTGAACTTTCAAACAGACTGCCTTAATGTAGGGGAATAAATTTATTGTAGCGACTGTAGTAACTAGGAAAAGAACAAATATGACCCATTTTCTGACCTTTTTCTGATGTCTCCAAAAAATATCTGTTCCTACACAGATTTAAAACAGTTTAAAACAGATTTTATTCATGTAGAATATTCATGCGGTTTAGCAAACAACAGATACAGAACAGATTTTCTCTAGTTTTTCAGCTTTGAGCTTCCCAAATTTATGGCCTGTAATTGTGATTAATGTATAGGTCATGACACAAAAGAACAGAAAGAAATCCCAAAGTGATTTCCCTGGCTATTTCTGTAAGCTTAGCGTGACACAAGATAGGTGCTCAGTATTACGAGTTTGATTCATGGAAGGTCATGACACTTGAATACCAAAACCTATAAGTAGCTACAATACGATAAGAGTTAGTTTGGAAAAATAAGACTGCCTGTGCATTTTAGTTCCATGGAGACAGTAATTTAAAAAACATATGACCAGCAGGCCTCCTGATATGGGAGTTGTTTAGGAATTTGTATGAGGCTTTTCCTAGTGGTAGCGAAGATTGCATGCAGTTTTAGTGCTTCAAAAATCTAGGACACCTGTAAATTTAACTATAAAGATGACCGACTTTTGCAAACAGTCAGGTGACTTTTGTAGGGGATGCGCACAGTACATTATGGCACGCATCATGGCAGCTAAGCCGTAAATTTTTTGTTAATTTGTTGTAAGGTAAGTCTCTTTGTTGTCTTTGTTAATGTTTCATTTTAATAGTACACTGCATAATTGTGTCAAAGACTTCGGTTAATTTTTGTGGACAATTACTAACAAGAGACGGGTTTTCATTAGTAGCAATTGAGGTTCATAATATCCCCAAGTCTACAGCAGATGTGTGAGGTATAGTAAACAATTGCCAATTTGTTGACCTGGAGTAAATATATTTTGGGGCTCCAAAAAAAAAGTTCAAACCGTAGGCTAATGAGCAGCGTAACGGGAAAACCCAGGTATTTGAATGCGAGAACAAGAACGCGGATCTTTGTCATGTGTTAAGGAGGAGCTTCCCCTTTGCACAGGGCCGTAGCGAGATGGGGGGGGGGTGTGGGGGATGTCACCCCCCCCCCCAATATTTGGTCGCCCGTCGGCAAATTTTCGGTCTGTCGGCAAAAAGAGGAGAAGGAAAAGAAAAAAGAGAAGGAAAGGAAAAAAAGAGGAAAAGAGGAGAGGAGGAAAAGAAGAGAGAAGAAGGGGAAAGAAAGGGAAAGGAAGGGAGTGAAAGGGAAGACGAAGAATGAAAAGAAAAAAAAGAGAGAACGGGCTAGTCTGTTATCGGCTATTTCAATTTCCGGCTCTTTCGATTTTCGGCTGTTCATCTAATTGGCCCAGTCAAGTTGAAGGCCCGTCGGCAAATTGATTATGCATGTGACGGCCGTATACGGCCGTGTCAACGGCCGTCGGTGTAATTGGACGAGTGACTGAGTCCGTCGGCAACTCGGAAAAAGAAAGGGAATTAACAGCTTCTGTGTAGGTGCACTATTTCGGGTCATTTGACATTCTTGAGAAAACACTTTCTGCACATTATTCCTCACTTTTATCATCACCATGGGGAGCAGCACCCGATTACCCATGGAGAGGGTATCCTTAACCCGTCTTCTAAACCCTAATCTCAATTGACTTCGGCAAACACATTTTGCAAACTTCTGAGGATCCGGTTTACCCACAAACATCCTGGTAAAAAATAATGTGTCCCGCGCATTTCTTCCCTTCACTGCAATCTCAGGCTTTAAACTTTTGAATACCGAAATGAAACAGATAGAGAACCCATCTTCAGATCCTGGCGTTCAAAGCATATTTTGAACGCTTGTGTTAAGATTCTGAACACTTTTTCTTCCTTTTTGAACGCCGGACGCCTATCCACTTATCGTATTTGAACGTATGACACGCCTAGTGTTCAAATGCTGAACACATAGTGTTCCAATTCTGAACGACAGGTTCAGCTCCTGAAGCATAGTGACATGACGGGAGGAATAGCCTAACGCATTAGAATTAACCGGAATCTTTGCATTGGATAATGCATTATGAGCCAAAATATACCAATCATGCCGGCATGAGACTTAATTTTTTACTGAGAGATTAAAGGTCAAGAGCAGTCGCCCCAAACTTATTTTGAAAAAATAGCTGAATGTCATGAATTTCTTCTTATTTCTCTTCCAAGTATTTTTCATAATATTTTAGGACATAAATATTGCATATTCAAGGTAAACCAAGCAGTTGCTCCTTGTAAATTTTACAATTGAGTGAGAAAAATACTGTCACATGATTCTCAAGACCCATTCAGAAAATAGGATAGTCTACTATACAATTCGTTATTGGGAGGACTGCATTCTCCCTTTAAGCTAAAACCTCAGAGCTTCCGGGGGCGAAGCCCCCGGACCCCCACCAGGGGCCCTAAGGCCGGCCCAGTGTTTTAGCCAGCCCCTATTTGTGGGACAATGCGCATAAACGGCGACAAATGTCGCACCAAAAAAATCTGACAAGCAAATTCTACCCGGGTGTAAATTTTGAGGTTCCTCATAGGCAGAAATCCACTCAAATATTGCACCATTTGAGATCTAGGCACCTTTCATATTCCAAAAATTTCCAAAGGGGAGGGGGACACCCTTAGACCCCTCCCCAGACCACAGATCGGTAAATGTCGCATAGAGAAAACGTCCAGGCTAAAGCACTGGCGGACCTCGGGATCCCAACCGCTTAAAACTATAGAGGCCTGACGAGGGCAATAGCCTAATACATTAAAGTTAGTGGGGATCTAGTTTGTATTTGATGATGCATTATGAACCAAAATATATCCATCCTGAGACTTAATTTTTCACCCAGAGATATACTTAAACCTCAGAGCTTCCGGGGGCTGCGCCCCCTGGACCCCACCCGCTAAAGCTCGTTTTCACATTACGCATTACCAGATCCGTCGGCAAAACGTAATCTCCACACCCCCCAAAGATAACACCTTCACTACGCCCCTGCCTTTGTAATTTTTTTCGATAAAATTGGTGGTGCTATTTTGAAAATGGTGCATTTGTTTTCAGATTTAAGTGTTTATATACGCAGTGCATACAAATATGGTATTTACCAATCAAAAACCAGTATTACAGCTGCATGCTGAAGCTGGCCTGTAATTAACCCAAGGGGGTAGGCCAGGGGAAAAGGGCATTCCGAGTTGCCCGTCGTATGAGTTCTTTTTTATAACAATCGAATCGCCTTTGATGCCAAACCCCTTATGAATTAGGGGTGATTTTCATCAAGCATATAACCCCCCCCCCCCACCCCTCAAGCAGTGCAGACTCTGCAGATTAGTAGAAATCAAATTTGCACATTTGTTAAAGTTACATACTGTAACTAAGCATTTGTGTCATTAGTTAAATATCCCAATTTTCAGTGTACTTGCCATAATATTTTATTGACACGGTTTCCAGGATGGATACAGCGAGCATATCAAACGAGGTATGTGTTGTCACTCTGTACATTTCTTTTGCAGACACACCCACTTCACTGTAATTATATGGACCTGGTTCTGTCTGATGTAAAGTTCTGAAACATTCATACATGTCCCTTACATTGTGCACTTTTTCTTGCAAAGATTACCTTCAAAAGAGGGTTATGAGCAGTAGTTATTTGGGGGGGGGGCACTAGTCCATGCCCCTCTAACTGATGCTGAATTTTTATAGTAGGTTTACTTAAAATATGTTAATATTTGAACGCAAATTTTACTTCAAAGGTAGCATATGTAGCACAAGATTGCATGTAAAGGACAGATAATTTTTCTGAATACCTTCAAAGGGGAAGGGGCCTCTCCCTTTACACCCCTCCCCCAGGCCGACGATCACAGAACGCACTGCATGTCCGCCCCCCCCCCTCCCCCGTGAGAGAAATTCTGGCAACGCCGCTGCTTATGAGTTGACCTTTCTTGACACAGTAGCAGGCATCTGGGCATTTTTTGTGTGGAATGTAACGGACCCTTTTTATGGGAAAATGTCCAGCACCACCCCCCCCCACACACACATCGATCCTTAGGGAAGCCCTTGGATAGGAAGTTACTGAGGATTTGAAATTATTGTATAAGTTGCCTAAAATTGGACATTAACGAGGTGATCAAAACTACAGGTAGATAGGCTTCCGACTGACCTGTTTGCAAACTGACGATCACCCTAATGTTGCAGGATGTTCCCTGTCACTATGGAATATTTTCATTTGAGAAGTTGCTGAGAAGCAAAATGGTTCTTTGTATTTCCAAATATTATTATGCTCGAAGTTTTGTAGAACACAATCCAGAAACTGTAGCCTACATATGTCATTGGTTCTTTCACGAAGGTGTAGACCTATTGAAAGCAGCTGAAGTGCCAACAGGATTTCAAAAAGGGTGGGGGAATTTAGGGTGAAGCAGAAAATCGAGGGGACAAAAATTTTAAGATGTATACATGCATTGCTCATGAAAGCTTTGTTCCTTCCTACAGGAGTGAATTGGAAGAAAGCAGGGGCAATTACATGGGTGTCGCCAGGATTTGCCCGATGGGGGCAAGACTCCCCGACTGGGGGGGGGGCGAATCCCCGACAGTCCCGATGCCGTGGAGAGGTTGATGGGGGGGGGGTAATGAAGGAAACCTCTGTACTATATTATGAAATTTTGGGACATACATTGCTTAAAATTTGCCATTATACTAGAGGAACATGCTGTAGTTTGGTGCCGATTTAATGTTTTTACCGCAATCTAAACTGTGAAATTGCAAAGCGTCTGGGTAAGCCTACACTAAAAGGAGTATGCACTTATTTAAAGCTTATATCGGTCAATTGTCCAGGCAGTTGGGCCCTATCTGGCATAACTTACATTATACTTCCCTAGTCTCCTCGAGTCACTAGCCATACCGCATGACAGACATAAGAGAGAATAAACTTGGTTAATAGCGAAATGAAATTTCCAACATTTACATAAATCCATTTATTCTACTTATTAACTAAAGTTACTTGAAAAGGTGGAAAGGGTGTGCACTATATTTTGCTATAGGTAACGGAAATGAAGATGATCTTGGGAAAAGCGTACCGAAAATGTTTTGTCGCAGAAATGACCCTTTTGAAAGCCAAAATAAGTAAACCGGCCATGGGTGGCAATAGAATTTTCCCTACAGAGGGCCGGGCCATGCCAGCGACCCCAGGTGCCCACAGCCCCTATGTCGAGGGGATGGTGAGAAGGCGGGGATATGAAGGAGCCTAACTATCAAATGCCATTGCAGTGCATATTTTGCATAATATCACTTAATACTTCAAGAGCCGAGTTACCCATGCACTAATAGTGTTCTTCTGAAGCCGAGTTGTGAAACTGCAAAGCTCGCAAAGCTAGCGCGCGAAAATTATTGGTACGCTTACCAATTAAAAGCATAAGTAATCATTAAAAACAAGAAAATAAAAGAAAAAATGTAGGGGTTGTAGACTGTATCAAGGGTATCATATTGTATTGTATCATACCAACGTGACTTCGGTACTAGATGAAATATCCAAACTTTGCTCCGTGAATCGCTCACTATATTATAACTGACCATACGGCATGACACACACAAGACAACAGCGAGTAGGCTTTGCGATAGGGGATGAAATTTACGACCTCTACATCAGTCCAGTGGCGGAGGAACCGGGGGGCTTGGGGGCTCAGCCCTCCAATGAGAAAAAGTTAGGGGACTAAGCCCCCCAATATTTTCCAAGTGCTCCAAGAAGTGGGGACCGCAGGGAGATTGCAGACATGAGATCCATGTTTCGAGTCTTGGTACATGCAGCTAAGAACACTCGGGAAGTGCCATTTCCAGCCGTCTAGAGGGTTTGTAAAGTCAAAAATTTTCTTGTACACTCTGCGCCAACTGATGGGTGGCGCTCCGCTTTGATAGCCTTCCTGGCACTCAGCCCCCCCCCCACCAATATTTTTTCTGTTCCGCCGCGCCTGCTACATAAACTGTGTACTCTGCCTACATGTTACTTGTTAAAGGGGCACATTGAGTTGGTTCACGTAATTCATGATTTTTTATCACACCTGTTGAGATTTACTCACATCTTGATAGTAAATGGTCAAACTAAGAGATTCTGCACACCTGACACACAACTGAAATGGTAATGATAGGTTATCAATGATAAAAATCATTTCTTACAAATTCGTGACCAGACACTTTTAACAGTTAGGTATTAATCATATGCAACCCCTGTTCAAAGACAACCAGTGAGTAGGGCTTATCCCAACTGCATTGACAGGCCTGCAACTCCTATACCCAACAGCTGCTGTGATTGAAGGTCACAATTGTTTATGTTAGTGTTGTTTATTCAAGAGAGGCTGGTCTATCATGGGATTGGACAAGCTTGGTGAACTGCAAGCTCTAAAACCCATAAAAACTACAATTTTTCACATTTTTGGTCACTATAGAAAGTGAAACATGAGCAATGAGGCTAATTAGAAGCATTGTCATGCAATGATTCCCTTCAAACTAGTCACAAAATAATCCATATCAAATCAATGAGCCACTTTAAGGTAGACAGGACTTGTGCTATCTAGTTATGTGGAATGGAACTATTGAAGAAACTGGAGTTGTTCTGCAGTGTGGGTAAAGCCCCGAAAATTTGGGGTTCTTATCAGAGAAATTGTCCTCTTTGGAGCAAAAAACAGGTTAACTGTCGGGGCGACTTGTCGCCGTAGGGAACTGCATACTTTATTGTATGGACTAAGACTCCCCGACGAAACTGAAAAAAAAAATCCCGACGGAGGGCCATGGTCCCCTTCCCCCCACCTGACTCCACCTGAGGGGTAAATGGCGCTTCATGCGCTGCTAGATAAAAGGTGGAATGTATTTGAAACACTAAACCAACAAATTTGTCAACCAACAAATGGTCAACCTGATGGTCCACTGGTCCAGGAAGTAATTAGTACAGTATGTCTCTTAAAAGCATAAGTAAGGACAAACTTCAAAATTGTTCATTGGACAGCTGCATTCAACCATTCACGACCATATTGATGGAATCCTTTTTCAGCTCAATTAAGTGGCATTAATTCTGACACTGAAGTGAAAACCTGAACCAATAACTGTACGGGGCATAATTTTAGTTTGACTTTCTCTGTTAACTGTGAGCAAATCCAGGGTATTTGGTATTTGTTCTGCATGCCTCCTATGAATATGGGGTTAGGACCCGTCCGCCTGCAGTGCTAGGGGAAGGGCAGTCCCTACTCCTCAAGACTTCCAAATCCTAAATGAAAGTTTGCTGACCTGAGACAAAAAACTGAAACCCTGGAAATTTCACTGTTCTAAGTTATGCATTTTAACTTAAGGCCCTTAGACCCTGGGAAATTGTATATATCACATATAGGCCTATATGGTTCCTTTTCCTAAATTTTAATGGGGATGTCCATGCACCTCTGCTGTGGAAGCATTACACTGTATGTGGTTTTCACTTCCTGATCAATGAACCTCTTCCAATTCGTCATGATACACAACTTGAGTATATGCCTGAAGCAATACTCTACTGCTATGTACTCGCCCCAATCTATAGCGACTCCCCAATAGTGTACAACGAGGGGAAAGCTTGGCCTAAATTGGGTACCAATAAGGGTAATATGCCACACTGGAAACATTCACTAAGTAGTTACAATTTCCAACCATAAAACCAATTCAAAGCCTTATACTAAAATAGGATCACTCTGGATCTAAGAAACCCCACAACAAAAATTTATGAAAGTGAAGGGACGTCAGTCCTCCCTTGAGGCAACATATCCTATAATTACACCCCATCAAAAGTAGGAAAAATCACTGTACAATGAGGGTAATTAGTTTTGCATTAATCTATTAACATGCACTTTATAATTTTGCATTAATATTAATTTTGAATTAATATATTACCATGCAATCTATTAATTGAAGAAATTTTGTTTTTATCATCAATACCACTTTGTTAACAAACTTTACAGCTCTCCGTGTCTATTGGGTGAAAATGTCTATAAGAGTAGTAATTGTAAGCTAAACATTTATTCCATACTAGCCATTAGGCTCATGAATTTACTACAAAATGTTACAAGTGTCCTAAAAGAGTAAGGGACAGCTGTTTGAATATAGAGCAGCCCATTGCAGGTTGCATGGACTTGACCTGTTCACTCTGCACATACGAGACGGCATGATGAAACCGTGTCCTATTTGATAAATTGCAGAAAGGTCCAGGGTGGAATTTACAGTCTTCCAACTATTTTAACTTTGAAGATCCCAGGAGATATAGCTAGGTGACAAAAAATCCGAATAATATACCTACAATAGCAATGAATGGAACTGCCTGCAAGTGAAATGTATGTTCTCAGGGATAGAAATGTGAGCAGGTTGATGCCCTGCTATGTAGGGAATGACAAGTAATGGCTCCTCCCCACTTTTGTATGAGATAAAATACGTATGCTAATTTTTCACACTGTGTAACATCTGATACAAAAACTGTTACCTTGAATGCATCCTCAGAATAAGAAAAACCACGTGATGGACAGCATTTAGTTGAAGTCAACAGCTTTTTAGCTGGGAGGGGGGGGGAGGGTGACGGGGCTTTGATTAATGTGTAGAAAACAAATCTTCTCAAGTATAAATACATAATTTTACATTCCTTAAGAGGTCTGAGGGCAGACTTGGTAGTCTCCACGGAATATTTATAAACTTTTTTTATTCAGAAGCCATCCTTTTGTAATAATTCAGGAGAACAATATTTCTTGCCAGTACTCTTATTGTTTGGTCATTTTGATATGCAAGTAAAAGTGATAGTTTTAACTTTTAGCTCAAAGTCAAAGTGGTAGGATTGCTATATCAAATTACAGTGTGGGATTACTGAAAAAGAGAATGTAAAAATGACTCTTACTTTTGGCAAGCTCAGCCGCAGTTCCAAGTATACTGCAATAAATAAATTATGTAGCTCAATTTGCCAGTGCCTTCTGATAGTACTATCACTGCACTATCAGCAAGTTGTTTAGTAAGTGTGGAAAGTACAATAAAAAATTATGCACTTACAAGCATTTACAAATTCAACATGCTGGGAAAATTATCTGCATGGGGAGGTTTCCGTGATAATGAAGGATATATCCTTCGCTCTAAAACTACATGGGAGTTTGTAGCAGTAATGCTAGACTTACTGAATATAAGAGACAATTAAAAGGTCAAAGAAAACAAATCACAATATTTGGACAATTCGGGCAAACTGGGGGGGGGGGGGATGAGGTAGTGGCATTGGCGCCTGGGGGCTGTAGCCACGTCCCTCATCCAGCCGGATAATGGATATTTTGGTTAAATTAAGCACAGGCATGCCACTCTTTTACTCTTTGGGGACTCATGTACTTTAAATTAAAATTTTCAGGTAGCCTAATTTGCATACTGCTTAGTCCACCCACCCACTGAAGTTGAAAGTGGCCCTATATGTGCACTGCATGTCAACAGGCCGACATGCAGGAATAAAACCGGATACTGCCTATGGATAGGCATCTTAAGTGTTGGGTACTACCTTTACTTGAATAAATATTCAAAACATATCACAGGGTACAGTACGTGTTTCAGTTGACTTTTGTCTTAAATTTTGTGCAGGTGACATTTTCTAGTAGTGACCCACAATTCAAGGCCCAAATCAGCCACTTTAGAAACCAAACATTTATAGGCCAGAGCCAATGGATAATGTGCTGGCAAATTTGCTGTGGTCTTTATACTCCGCCACCATTGCAGTACCTTCGGACCACGCATCCTTCCAGTTTAATAGGCAATCAATCAAAAAAGTTTTGACATAAAGCAGGAAACTAGTCTACTAGACATAACTGGGGAGGAGGCCAGGGGTCAGGGGTTTTTCTTACAAACTTAAGCCATGGCAGCACAGTAGTGCAGTGCATGCCTGCCCCGTGCATGGACAACCCCCCATAGTTCTGTGGGTCTATATAAATTGATAGGGATTAATTCTCCCTATGAAAATTGTGAAATGTACTTCCTATAAAAATTGTGAAACATAACATGCTATTTCCTGTCCTCTGGGAAGCAAGCTAAATATAGTGGAATAAACTAACTATATGTGGAAATGCACACATGCATTATGAACAGATATCACTCTGCATCCTGAGTACAATTTTGTTTGGCCAGTGGTAGGCAAATATCCATCAAAACACATAGGACAAGGGGCATGGGGTTGTTGCCAAGGAAGAGTTAAGTTTAAACACCCAATTCCCTACCATTCACAATCACAAGGTTAAAATGTGGCTAATATGTTCAAAACAGTCGTAAAAAGGGAGTTGTGGTGGAAAGGCACTGGAGAGCCTGCTGGGAAATTTACACGCAGTATGTTACCCCAGTTGGAATTAGCACACACCCTGTATCCTTTTTCAAGAGTAGCTAGTTTTAATCACGTGATAATATTTTTGCTAAATTCATGTACTCTAACCAAACCCTAGCCAGGAGCAGGGGGAAACCCCCCAGGAAAAAGTTTTGGCCCCTAGAAAATTTGAAGTTGCTATTGACGTGATAGATTTTTATACATCTCGCCTCCTGGAAGCCATAATGATTTTGCTCCCCTCCCCCTTCAGTACCTTGTCTGGTTAAAGGCACGCCTGACACTAGCTCCTTAATTTACCTTAAACTTTCCATACTTATGAACAGAAACATCATAATGGCACTTAAAGGGGTAGTAAGGGTAGATTTGTAAAATTTAACTGATGTTTCAAAATGAATATGGGGCCACGTACTGCTGCTTACTGTCTTGAATGCAGAATTTCAAAGATTCAACAGAGTTGATTGTGTGAACAAATAGTTTGCACTCGGGACGGATCCCACTTTTGCCACCTTGTGAAGATGCCATCCTACGAGAGGGACATATGGGAGGGGTTCCCCCTCGGTTTTGTGGAATTTTTGTTCATTTTGGGCTACTAAAGAGCAAAATTGTGCTCCCTTAGGCAGTGGCGTCTGTAGGATTTAGGAGGTGGGGTACAACTTGTGATTGTCCCGACTTAGGCTATTTGGAGGATTAGTGCAACGAGAGCGCTTGCCACAAGGGCACCGAAGGTGCACGATGAGGGCGAAGCGCGATTCTATACCGGAAGGGTCCAGGGGCTTGCGTTATGGCCCCTAGCGGGATCCAGGGGCGGCCTGGGGCAGAGCCCGGTTGTGCTCCAGTGGCCGAAACCCCAGGAAGCTCCTGCAATATAAGATAATAAAACTGCCGAAATTGGTTCCAATGGCTCTGTTTATCAGGTTTTATTTAATTTCAGATTTTGTGAGACTGATGACAGTTAATACGGAGAATACAGGCTGGCTAATTAGAAACTCATATAAAATGAACAATTCTTGATACATTTTACTTTGCCCAATAAAGGCCTGGTTTTCTCGTCATAGAAGAATATAATGGATAGGGTAATTTACATGTTTATTACCTTCAACACGTTACACTCCTTAAGAGAAGGGATATTTCAGGTTCATTAACCAAATATAATTGCCTAATATAATTGCACGAGGAAACCCCATAGTGTGAAGGTTATGTTAAGGCCGCGTTAGGGTTCAAAGATTGCAACTGAGGCACTGATGAAGGCGCAAGGAATGTTTCTGCCTGTGGAGAAGGTCTCTGCAACATAATCTTGTTGCACTTCATCGACCGGGTCATCCAGTACACAACTAAAACACATTTTGCTTGCATTCCTAGCAGCGAATGGACCGACCATCGTTGTATTGTGACGGGTTCAAGATATTTTCATTCGGGAATATTCCTAAAGACTGGGGGGAGGCCTAACGGAACAAAGCCGATGTTAGGCAGACCGAGGTTAGGACTGACGTTTGAAAATTTGCCATAATTTCAATTTGCCCCGGATTGCAGAAAAACCCCATTTACGAAACAACTTAAGACTGGGATGTGTCCGTAGTACCGTGGGTCGCCATTATATTCGGCATGCCAAACCCCCTAGACGTAGGGAATTGCACTCTAAGCCACTAAGACGAATTTGTCACAACAATTTTGCTAATGACATTCTATAACCTGCGTAGCCTACAAAGCTGTCATCACCAACAACCGGTAGTAAATCTAGCTTCCCTAAATCCCAAGAATGATTGCAGGAAATCTGAATTTCTAAACACTAACTTCTCTCTACAATTGTTCGTCTACCCAGACTCTGCAGTTTTAAGTTCAGGGAATTTTATTTTACTTCATCTGTGATAATATCATTACTCGTTGCTGTTCCATGAAATTGTTCACTCGGACGGCGGACATGGAATCAGGGTGGCACAGACTCATCACCTTAAGGCTCAAATTAGAGGCCGCCAGCAAAGTCAGGGACATTAAGGATAAATTCGCCGAGAAAACTCAAGCACAACACGCCGGCCTACATGAAAGATGTATGGCATCCAAAACATGCCATAATACACGAGCTTACACTCTGCACCATCTTGACAAATTTTTCACCACAGTTGTGCTTCATCCAGGGCTGTAACACATGAGTCCGGATTCGTACTGGATTCCAGACTCGAATCCCTTTTGAACTGGACTCGAAAAAGACCCGGAATGGGAGGTCTCGGAATTATAATTGGCCCGGAATAGGCTGCAGTCGGAGTCGATTGCCGCCAGGCGAGTCCACGAAAATTAAAGTTACATAATTTTTACTTGCGGCTGCATTCTAATTAGTTGCAAAGTTAAAACATGAATGGTCCAATACAACTTAACTACAGGGTGGCCAACACTATCTGAAATAGACCCCTTAAGTGACCCTTTCAATAAAATGTACTAGAACTTTAGTCAGACCACCCACTGTGGAAACTTTGACTAGTTCAGCTCTGGGTCCAGGATTTCACGAAGGGGGGGGGGGGGGCTTTCCCAATAAGGCCACATGTCACACCTCACCAACGCGCATCAATTATTGTTCAAAGATTTCGTAGGTACTGGGATCTAGGGGTAAAAACTTGAAATTTATTCATTATTTTCTAGCATCTGGCATCACATTAAACATACACATTGTACAGAAGCTTTGGGTCAGTCTAAAAATGGCGGTGTCGAAACAGCTGGGAAAGACCTCTGCGTCTCAGAGTAGAGCATTTGCAATGAAATGTACGTTGACGTATTGGAAGGTGACTGGACAACCGTGACATTTGGACAATTTTTACTCGGTGATATCTGAAGGATTACCGTAACAGCAGAGAAACCGCAATCGGATGGCAAAAATCACTGAACGCCCCTCCGAAAACTGCTATTGCGATCGTAGTAACTCGACATATCCTCTAGCTGTCTAGTCAAAGTTTAAATGATAGTAATTATTTGCATGCTATGCTACACTGTCAAAGTCATGGTCGGAATCAGCATTGGCCCGCTGCGGAATTCGTGGGGATACTGGAATCGGAAAATGACTCGGAATCGGGTTAGCCTGATTTTACAGACTGTTATAACCGGCATTCGAAATCCCCGTGAAGCACGACATAGAATTAGTAGTTGTTGGATCATGGGACGAATATATCGATACTGACTAATGAGAACTTCACTTGCTTATTGTTGTGCGGAAATATTAAGAATTACGACAAAATAGTATGACTCGGTTTGATTTTTCTAAGTGTTTGGTGCTTCTTCTATCTCTTCAATTAGATCCCCCGACTGACCAAGTAGTCTAAGGTGTGCCCCTGTCCCGCCCCCTCCCCATTAAATACGCTACTGATCTTAGGCAATTTTCGAGCTGGTCATTATTTTGTTGAAAATCTTTCACAATCTAGCAGAGGAAAGAGTGGAGGTGACAATCCTCCCAATGAGAAAGATTTTTTTTTTTTATGCAGGGAGTTGCTAGGATACACCTCCCTGGTTTATGTAAGATGGTCTGCATGCAAAACTTAGGTGCTATCTTTGACACATCTTTTAGCTAATTGCACACTATATAGCTCTCGTAATTTAGTGACATTTTGGCCATTTATACAAAAGTGTATGGCGAAAAAAACGTTCTTTCAATCTTTCACACCTAGCTTCAAATGTTATAGCAGGGAGGTGTTCAACTCCCTGTCTATAGATGAAAGAGCCTTTGATGCGATCCATGCAGAACTACCTTTATTTTCGGAAAAGTGTTTTGATCATTATGTACGTAGTTTTGCTTCAATCGTGGTCATGAGATATGGAGTGCGAACAGTGACGAACGTGCGTAAAGTGTGCCGAAATTTTGCAGACTGAGAAAAATGTTTACCATAACACTGGTTGCATGGACACGTACTTTGCACCGAGACACTTTTACATTCCTCACAAACTATATATCTGCCATCTAGAGGACGAGTTTTCTGGCTGCTTATTCGTAAAGCTTTCAATTTTCATAAAATGTGTCTTCCCCTGAATTCCCCTCACTGCTTTGCATTCTTCAGTTGCAGTACCGTGCTCCATGGTAATGACTCCTATGCACAAGAACAATCGGTCTAATTATAAAACCGTCACCGAACGGAACAAAGCTACGGGAGCTCTAAAGTATGTACAAATTCATATGCATTACAATGATGTATTCATTCACTGTCTTCAACTTTATGGGATGTACGACGCTAATCAGACAAGAGATATCACAGTTTGACCGTTTGTAGTTTTAATCAATATGGATGAAGTATCAATCAATGAGCACCTATAAAATGTGCGAACCCAGCACACCAAGAACACATCGTTTAAACTTTTGACGTCCACTGCGAGACTCGAATCTGGCTTTAATTCCAAACTAAAGGGACTCTACCTATCGGAGTCAAGGCTGTCAAGATACTCTTGTTACTATATTCTTCATTAGTAAAGATAATTGAAACTCCATTATGCCCTTTAATTCTGCAGTAAACACATTTGTCCACACAATTGCGAGTAAGACATCTCCGATACCGAGAAAAAGAAATGGTCATTAAAAGGATTTAAAATGTAATTATGTAGTCGTCGCATCACCACAGAATCGTCTTCTGCTAGCAGGAAAAGCGACACAAGAAAGATTTCAGGTATTAAGCATTCAACCAGCGGGCACATTACTCACGCGAAACTCTTTTAAACTTCCCCTTTAAAACGAACTATCTTTGCGCCCTTAAGTAAAGGGAGATTTCGGAAGTTTCGGAAGTACTGGTTGCCGATTTACTGTCTGATCAACAGTTTAAGTGACGAATTCTAACAAGAATCGTGTATGACAAATTTTGCAAAACCTTCATAATGCTGGGTTAATTTAAGGTGAACTCACCACAAACTACGTAATCGTAATATTAAAACAAAAATCCACTGACGAATTATTCACATCATACGAACTAATACTAATTTAATATACAACATTATAGGAAAACTGACCCTCGTATTTCGCAGTAAACCTAGTAGAGACTAATATTCTAACGCACTAGTCGAAAAAGCATTGACCAAAATTTCAAGAATCTACCAATTATTCTTTCACACACATGATTTTAGCCATTTTTTAGGCTCGCCGCCTTTTTGTCAACCCGTTGCATCAGTCGGGACTTGAGGTAGCTGGCCAACAGACAGGACGCTTGCCCCACCCCTATGGGAAAATTCTAGCAGTGCTCCTTGCTGAGCCTGCATGCAGGTTTTTCCATGGGCAATGATTTTCACCCAGACCTTCGGCGAGCTTCGCACGCAATCCTCCCTCACAACCAACGTTGTATCGCTTATGAACATTACTAGCACAAAAGTAGTACTGAACCTTTCAAGGGCAACCTATAGGTGTACCCCAAAAGTAGTTAGAGGCGGGCACCAATGGGTTTTCATGTAGCAATCTAATACTTTCAGCAACATTCGTAACGTGCCAGTGATGACTTTATAGTATGAATTTACTCGAATCACATATTAATTAAAAAAAAAATACCATTGCCGTCTATGATGATTGTTCATTTCATCCTGTTCGAGGCTGTTCTTGCAATCTTTTCGTTCAAAGGAGAAAAACTGTAATTGTGAACTGAACAATGAACTGTGAAGAGTTTGGTGTGCTGTCATTGTCATTCGGTGGTCAGCACAAAGCTCCATAGGCCTACTAGTGTTCCCGCATTGTACTAATATGTCTAAGATATTTCGGGCATCTTCCCTCTGGATCCCACTAAACTTATACTAGATCACACTACGGGCTTATGGTAGTCCATGGTACCCTCACCGTCGGAAAAGCACGCAACTCTTCATTGGAGCTGGAGAAGCATCATCATGGTCATAGCCTTGTTCCGTTTACTAGTGTGAGAAATTGCCCCCAGTTAGAGAAGGGAAGTTTTCGCCAGCGCGTGCACACGTAGGTCCGATTTCTCTAAGCTTTCCGTGAAGGGCTTGAGGTATCATCCCCTGTGGTTCCCGTAAACTGCCAATATATGGTGAAACCACTAGCTACAGACATATTCTTTCTTCGGTGCCCGGTGCCCCAGTATCAGACCTTCTGGCTACGGGCCTGTCTGTTATGTGTATGAATCAGTGTTGTAGTGCATGGTGTCTGATTGGAAGGTTCATCTCTTGCACCGTGTGTAAAGTTGTATTTGAACAAAAGAAATGGCAGCAGAACAGTGTTGATCTCATACTTGAGTATGGCAGGCCGTTTGCCCATTTTTTGGACTTCACTCAATATTTATTCCTTCAAGATATTAGGTGGCGCAAACATTTGAGCTATTTATCTCCTTTTCATACCATCTTCAGGGGCTTTAATATGTAATTGCCTGCAGGTACAAACTGTCTAGTTGGTTATAGATTTACTTCGGATAAAATTCAGTAGTTCCATCTATTAATATCTTGAGATTCATGCATAAACTTGAATCGACATTTTACAACTGATTCAGTTCCTCTTTCAGGGCATATCAAAACAGATTTATACTTAGGCATGAGAGTATGGGAGCAGTTGGATTTGACAAGGGGCACAATTTATTGGCCAGAATCCATGTGTCATTAAGAAAAAATTCTGAACTTCTATACTCAGATTCTTCCCTAACTTTTGGATCGTTCAATTGTTTTTTTTTTTAAGGGGGGGGGGCAGTACCACCTTTCCCTACGCCTATGTATTTTAACACTCCTTAACATTCTGAAGACTATCCTAATAAGCCCCTACAAATCTGACCTACCGAGCATAGGTTCTACAAGTTTGTTCATTCATTTTTGGCTTCAACACTGGCTGAGCTATCGGAGAAGGGGTATGGCGGTTACAACGCCAGGCATTACAATGGGTTAATCTCGAATACATCACTTAAAAGGAAGTATTGCGTAGCCTATGTGGTACAGAATACTGTCATACCTCCGGAGCTGAAAAGCATATACATGTAGAATGATAGAAGATTCAAGCAGTGGCCGGCGGTAAATTTGTTTTAAGAAACAATTAATGTTTTCACAGAAGTTATTCATTTCTTTGTTGCTCAAAAATAATTGTCTACCGAAACCTTTAAAGTTTCAGAGGATGCAACATTCGTTACTTTCGTGATATGTAATATTTTGGGAAACGAAAACATTAACCAGAGTTTTCTGGTAAGCATGGGCGGCGATCCCGGAGGACATGGGGTCATATCTCACCCCAATATTTAAGAAATCGCCCATTGACTTTGATTTTTCACACAGTAAATTATTTGAAAACGGGTTATCCCCCCACCCCCCCCCCCACCCACCCCCAATATTGAGAACAACTCGCCGTCCTTTGCTGGTAAGGCTGAATTGGTTTGATACCTATAAAAGTTGTAATCATGATCATTTACAGTTGTTTTGATTGATAAGTTTATGATGGCAGTAAGCACAGCATGTCACTATCGTGTTGCAATGTGCAACAATATTCTCCTTTAAGCGTGGCACCCGCATGTGCATTATTGCATTCTACCATGCTTAAATTACAGCTTGTGCTAGGTACTTGCATCCATTTTTCCTTGTATATTTTAGTTAGGGAAGTACTTATTTCACCAAAGTCAGTAATGATCGATGACTAGTGATCAGTTACAGCTATATCACATATGGTTTTCGTTTTACCGAGAATGCTGCACTTACTACCATCATAAACTGATCAATCAAAACAACTGTAATTAACCATGATTACAATCTTCGTTTGACTCTGTGGTAAGGCAAGACACTTCTTAACCGTAATTTTAGCACGGAGGACGTACTTATTGACTATAACCGGTCACTTAGGCCTATAAAAATAGATTAATAAGTGCACAATTGGAAATAAAACGTTTACTGCTATAATTGAACTCTAACAAGAAATGAAGGCTGATAATGTGAAGTAGACAACCATCATATATCACTGCAGTGAAGAATGAAGAGTATATGACAATGGCTACTTAAAACTGTTTTTCTGCTGTTTCTAGAAATAACCAAGAATTGGTATTTCTGAAACTATATTAGCAAAACACTGATAAATAATTCACCATTGCAGCCTGATACACAGCACCCAAAATAGACACATGTTAGCCAACTTGAACTGTGTGCAGCACTGGGCACGTGCTATGTATATACATATATATATATATATATATATATATATATATATATATATATATATATATATATATATATATATATATATATATATATATATATATATATATATCTCTGAGGACATCATCAACCAAACCTGCAACACATCTTAACCCTTTCCGACATATTTGGAGCAGGGGTGGCATGGAGAGAAGACCACGGGACTGAATCTTTTATTGTTTCAAGTGAGATTGTTGACAGGGTGAATACCAAGAGAAGTGTAAGGCTGGAATCCTTTTTTCTGAGAATGCCAATGCTACATTATTTGAGTATGAAACTATGAATTCTAGCGGGATGACAAAATATTTTTCAAAAGTTAGGTGCAAGTTACGGGTGAATTCTTTTACGCTTCTGTTCAAACCTTGAAATGCGGATGCGCCACAGATGTGAAGCAAGTTTATGACTTACATTACAAAATAAATCTGCACTTCGGGTAAGAGACAAAGTCAACTATTATTCTTCTTTTTCAAATGAAAGGTCATTTCAGATAAAAAACGCCTAGATTGCTCTTGAATGAAAAATCCCCCGCTCCTGCAGTGACCCCACCTCAAGGTTTATCCTATTCCCCCTTTTCGGTAAACTTGACCTCTAAGTTACCTACAAGGTCTGTACTTTGTCTGCCAATATGGTTAAACTTGATAGCCATGCGGGTACTCACTCGCTACTTGGCCATGGTATCGAGTGGTATACTTAAGCTACATATGAGACCTACGTGACGACTAGATAAGGTTCATTGAGCGCTGGTAGGAAAACTCTCAAATACGTCATTGTGGCTCTTATATTGTCTGTCTTTACTAGATAGAACCTAAAACAAGTGATTTTTATGAACTTGATGGACGAAGTGGGCAAATTTTACATACGTATTTCTGGTTTCTTCTTGCTGGTAACCTGGCCATTTTGTAATACCGGTGAGTTATTATCTTTATTATAAGTATTATAAATTCGTTCACTTAAACAAGACTATTATAGTCTTCTCACAATACGGTACCTCATGTGTGTGTAACTCTACATTTAACAAACGGCACCCTCCGGTAAGTGTTTGTTATATTATTTTTATGTAAGGATTGGTTAAATTTCCAAATAAATGAATAAACGGATGGACTGATGATTGTGCTGAAGAGGAATCCGAAAAAGATTCAAAATGCTTGCAGTTCTTAGGGAGTTGTCATTTAGCAACTTTCTGTTCTTACCACAGACGTTTGTTTTACATGATTTCCTCAAATGTTTAGAAACGGCAGGGTGTGTTACTACAGTACCTTAAAATAGATCCTGCTATACACTGGCCAGACTGAGGGATTTGGTTCACTCAAGCGGTCAACGAGCCAACCCTGGGGTTTATGCTGTTTTACATTTAGGCTATTTGGAAACGAGATCATCATTTGATATTTACTGCACCAAAGGGTTACTGAAAATTGAATCTTAGGGAATCCGATATGGCCCTCCATAATAATTATTGTAAGAAAAAGAGAGCTTGGAGCTGCGCCAACCCCACCCCTACACTCAGGGGTTGGAGGAATACAAACTCTCGGACAGATTACTAGTGATAAAACTCTAGGTAAACATCCTCTGTTAAGACAGTTTTTCTCCTTTGAAGCAAAAGAGTTCAGCTAGAAATTTTAGGCTACCCCTTACACCTATGAAGATGAAAAAGAAAAATAATTGTTGCATCCACTGCGTTGTACCCTGCGTAGCGCGACTCTATTTGGTTTCCGACGCGTAAGGCCATCGCCCCCACCCGCACATTCCATATGAATATTACAATAAAATAATATGCTTGATTACGTCATTATCCAACACCTCCGTTCCGCGCCCTTCGAAGGCATGCAATATCATTGTTTCGAGTATAGCTTCGATGTTCAAAACAAGGTTATGCTATGTACATTTGCCTCATTTTGCAGACTCATTTTCTTGTAATGACTAAGCTAGTTCTGTCTGATGTAAATTTCTGAGAGATGGCACTACGGTTTTATGCTTATAATATGATGACAAGTGGGTAATTAAAGGGGCGATTGCGTCAGCTCCTATGAACCTTGATCATCCAGTGTAATGTCTCTTTCCACCATACTTGGCGCCCACGCATGATAGACTGCGTTGAAATAATAGTGAACAATTTGTGTTTTCTGGCTCACTTTCCCGCATACTAGAGCGTTTGTGATGCCAAATTTTCTCTTACCTGCTTACACTCTGGAAATTATGTATAATAGACAAGAAAGTCTGCAATAAAACGCTTGTGCTTTAGAAAAAAAAGGTATTCTGCAGTTTAGGGCGTTTCCGGTCTTTTTTGTTTTACCGCCTCAGCTCAAACAAAGGTGAGGGCAAATTTCAGGTCGGTCCAAGGTGGTCAATGAGCCAAAGTCACGCATGATGCGATAAAGTGTGCAATCCCCTTCGGCGGACAGTCTCCTCGACAGATTACCGCCAGAGCTTGATTGTAAGGAGTCCGTTTCATCGACAGGAACTAAAAATTTGTACAGCTTTTCCCTCATATTTTGGCTAAATAGGGCCTATTACAGGACTGCAGGGCAAGTCTTATCCTTACCATACGTAACCCTCAATCGCTTAGTTGTTATCGTATCTGTCTCGCGGTACAGTAAACGAGTTGGGATGATACCTGCAGGGCATGCCATTCCCGATAGGGGTCAGCTGCCCCAACAGTTGATAAGTTTTTTTCTTTTCATGAGTGCTGATTTTATCAAATCAGAACTTCCAAACCATACCAAATTTTTTGCAAATGCTTCGAAAACAATCAAAATTTACACGCGCTTACAACCTCATGGCTATATGCTTATAACCGATACCGTCTAAAACGTATTGTCATCATTCATCGGCTAGGGCTGGCGAGCTCATGCCGATTGTTTTAATGCTTGTGCGTGATTAAGGAGGAACACAGCGTTGTACTTTTGTCGAGACATATTTATTATAATCAAAATATTTAGTCCACCATTGCCTTCTTTGTATACATATTTTAGGAAATTGAAAGTCTGTGTTAAAAGTCTGGATGCAACTTTTGTAATGAAATATGGCATTTTCAGTTCAAAATTTCGGCGCGCTTCGCCCGCATTCATCGCGGTTTACACTCTGCATCTAAGAGCAATAATATACAAGAATCAGTTCTCTTTGTTACTTTTCCGAAGTCTGGGGGTTCATCTTCAGCCCTCGTCGGAGCCGGGCATTATGAGGGAAGCATGTACCAATCAAATATCAAGAGAACGGTAACGTGCGCAGCATGATTTAGAAGAATTGAAGTATACAGTTCTTGTTCTACATTCTTTTAGAACAACATTTCTTCTGCGCGCTTCGCCCGCACCCATAATAGGTAGATCCTGAGATTTAGCCTAATACACTGAGGAAACGAAGAAAAAGTACTGTAAAACTTGCTTATAAATCCTAGACCCATTTGGTTATTCCTATTTCCCCAGGCTCTTGCTCACTCACAGTACAAGGTGGTCTCTAAATTCTTGTTGTTCATGCCATGCTTCTGTCCCCCATTTTGTAATTATCCCACAGCTTTCCCATGACCCCAGTGGAATTATTACCCATGACAGTCAACAAGGGCCTACCTTAAGGCCCATGAACCCATGCCATACAAAAGGAGCTCATATTTCCAAGCCAAAATGGGATCAGTACTCTGCCGATCGTTTTCTACCAGGGCCTTTCAAATCTAAGTGGAAATCCCTAAGAGATCTCCAAAATAAGACGTAATATATTAATGGGGCATACAGAGCATAACAAGTGCCATTTTGCAATTTGAAAGGCATTTTGGCAAAAAATTCCTCGGTATGTTACGCGCTATCTGGTTGTGCGCTTCGCTGAGATATTTTCATGTCTTTCCAGGTTTTTATTTTTCAAACTACCACTCCACCCCCCCCGCCTCTCAACTGAAAAACTTCCTAAAAGGACCTGCTCCCTACGCCTCTGGAAGGGTTGTGCCAACATCGTGGGCCGCTTTCAGCGCTCATGTACATTTTTCGCCGATGGAGCTATCTGGGATGGGTTTACGACATTCCCTGTTGTGACAACTAACGGCCAACCTCCTTGTAGTTCCTATACAGACGAGAATTCAACACCTACAGATCCATTTCACAAACGTCACAATTTTTTCTTACGGCAACGCAAAAAGCCGTCATGTTGAGTTAATAAGCGAGGCGCAGATATGCATATTCAAACAGTAAATCCATGCAATGACACCACAGCCGCGTGTTAAAATACTGTGCATGCACGGTGTAGTGTACAACTAGTGTGTAGTGGAGAGACGCAGTGTACAAAGTAATATTTGTTCCACGTGTGCCCTTAACATGACCGCGTACACAAAAGATGGCGTCATGTGACACGGTCTATTCGAAGCTTCTCAGTTGGAAAATCCTGCGTACGGGCCTAGGATATCATATCGTTTGTCCCCCTTTTTCCCAGAACCCGAACAAAAAGAGCAAGTACATGTTAGACGCCATAGCTCATATACAATATAACTAATTCAATAAAAGCTCGAAAATCGATGTTGGAAAGTAACAGCCATTAAATGGATTAAATGGTTGGAAAATGCCTCAGATTACACCTCAGATCTTCTGGAATTCATTTTCCCGGGCCCTTCAGCTGATCCCTAGTCCCTTGTTGCTATAAGGCTTCGCGATTTGCGCTTTGATTACTTCGTCAAGGTTGTGCCCCCCCCCTCCCCATCCCACTTTTGAGAAGCTGTTGACGCTCTTGCGTGCGTTGATTGGTTACTGAAATTAAAATTTCTGCAAGTCATCTTTCGGTACTAACAATGTGTTTGCGACGTTTTATATGAGCTCGCTCTTTCCACAGCTCTGTAAAATAGTAAAATGACATAGAATCATTCAATCAACCTGAAGCTTGTTTTCGACATTTGGAAATGCGAACCCAATTCTCTATCTGACCGCTTATTTTGAGAATAACTCACATGCCACATGGCCACTAATGCAAGATATGTGCAGAACTGTTGTGACTATTCTTTTCAGAGTGCGGTTTTCGTCGGCAACCCTACTTAGTTTGGAATGTCAAATGACTCTCCTATACCGTAAGCCGAAACATGGTAAACATCAAAATGACCATACGGGTGACTCACACATACTAGACGCAGAACTGTAGACAGGGGCGGCTCCAAGGGGAGGTGCAGGGGACCATAATCCCTATCGTTGGAGAAACTCCATTTTCGTCGGGGAGCTTTAAGGTAGCCTTAATGGATACGATGAAGTTTGTAACCCCCTACAACGACCAGCCCCCGCAATAAATTTCTTGACCTTGCCCTGAGTAGGGCAGGTTCCTCAATAAAACCGCTGTTTTTCATAGTTTCTTCAATAGTAACCCCAAAATTTTCAGCCCACTCCGCGAGACAAAAGTCCGCTTTTGCCATCCTTTCGGCAATCTGGCCGTTCAGTAGGGGAGCTTGGTCACCACCTGGCGCCACCCTCATTAAAGAGTCAAGTTTGTGGTTGAGAGTGCAATTTCCTGCTATTTAGAGCACCTGGAAAGCAAACGTTTTTGACCTCAGCCCAACCATGGTAGGGTGGAGGTCGGGTTGCCATTGTTGCAAAAACGCAGACTGCCCTCTTAAGGAACCGCTCCCTATTGAAAATTCGTACCTATGCCTCTGATTTCCGTAGAAACAGCTTCGAGAACTATTGAGTGTGGATCTCGCTATTTACAATTATTGTCCTCTCTTTAAGCCTAAGATCCTTCCTTGCGGCCCTCGGTCGTGTCTTCTTCCATCCTCTCCATTTACCCTAAAAGAAACACTGCTCCAAGCCTAAGATCCTCCCTTACGGCCCTCGACCTAATTCCAGCCTCTCCATGCATTTGGCCCTTAATCTCAAAAAGTTTGAGTATAACTGTACTGCTCTAAATGGTTTGGCTGTGATAGTGCCAGTGTGAAGTACGGTAGTTAGTGTAGTGGCTTATTTACAATGTTGGTAGGCCTATACCATTATCAAACATTACTGCCTTCTCGACTGTATAAGTATCCGTAGTCATATAGTTATCATTTTCATTGGTTATAGTTATAACTGAAAGGTGTGACAATTTGCTTGCCATTTACGAACAAGGTGGCAGGCCGAAGGTTTAATAAACGTGACTATCTCATTTTGTGTTTTATGAATGCGCTTGTGGAAGTCTTCAAATTTTAGAGATACACCAATGTTTTTTCTGGTTGGAATGTAGGAACTTAAATAATTTTGCATGACCGGTGAGTTCGTATTTCTATTATCAGTTTTAGCAAATGCATTAAAAAACTCCAGTAACTTCTAATAGCACAGTATCTATATGTTCGGTATGAAGTAATAGCTAACCTGAATTTCAGCAGCGTCACTGTTCTTTATGTTGAGATGAAGATTGTCCTTGTTTCCATATTCATGTCTTGCTGATGATTTTATGATTTAAGTATTCAACAATTTATTATGCACTTTACGCACATTACGTATTTTGTCATCAAGCTCGTAGCCAGACAAGGTCTGACACCTGGGGACGATACATCTTCCAGGCGCGGATCCAGGGGGGGGGGGGACTTTCCCGGGCTCAGCCCCCCCTTTTCGAAATGTCTGGATCCGCGCATGTCTTTCAGGGGGGTTGTTTAGGGGTAAGGACGCGAGGCCGGGGAAAGATAAAATTAAATGTATTTCAACGGGAGAAAAATTCTTAGCTCTCTAGGCTACGGGCTTAGTTTTCATGTGCGCTGTTTCTGTAAGAATTCATGGTAAAACTCGTATTGAGACTATAGAAGGGTTATAAAAGCCCCTAGATTTATCAGTATTAATGAACCATCTAACTAGGGAATTGGTGAGAACAGGAATGACTGCATGGTTATGACTGGGCATACAAATGGGTGAAAACAAATTATATTTCTCATCTTCAATACTGAAGTGCTTTGTGCGTTGACTCTACGATATAAAGTTAAAGGCCATTCTATCTTCTTAGGAGTACAGGTGCAAGAGAAAGTATTATGTACTAGTAGGTATAAGAAATATGCATAAGAAAAGGGGCTACATAAGGTTAAAGGGACTGTTGCATCACCATTAACGTATTTAGTAATATTTCTATTAACAATTGATGACTGCACTCCAATTTACATATATTCGAACTCTGGACTGATCAAAAACAATTTGTGTAGATTGCCCATTAGTGCATCTACTACAGCAGACAGATCACACCCTGTGCAGTGACGTCACCACAGTAACAACAGTATTGGGGTGCTACATCCCCCTCCTTCATAGACCGCCAATGTGAAGTTAAATCTTTTGTAATGTGATGCAACTCAACCTGGCTGTCTGTCTGGAGAGAAGTTGTATTATAATGACCATCGGCCCGCAGTAGAATTGTAGGTTAACCAGCCGCCAAACTGCCTACGTGGCTATAACTCTATTTCCTGTTAATCAGTCACACATGGTGGGGTGTGGGTGGGAAATATGTTGACTTCCTGCAACCGTCGTCTAATTTAGGAAACGCTTCTTTTTTGGACATTTCATATGGTTTCGGTTGGGTGGATTAGCGGAACACTGCCACGACCTTACTCAACTGCGACGCAACTCCCCCGACCCCACCCCAAATATCTATCAATTTGACATTTCCGATTTTGGTTACGACGAAGACTTGCGGGTCGCAATTGGGACCGAAAGTCTGGTCTAGAAGAAAATTTGGCACACACTGAATCGGTGCAGTGTGCGCTGGTTTTCCGAATGTTAAAATAGTGAAATCAGAGCCCTTTCGTGTTTGCTGTAAATACGTATAAAAGCGCATTCCCGTTGTGTTGCACTGGTGGCAAGAAAGTTTTACTTCCGACCCTCCGACTGAGTGCTACTACCAACACAGTACGCAAAAACAACAGGGGCGTTACTGTCAGATTACTCTTATTATAAACGCTTGTGCTACATGTGTTCTATATGCTATCAGGGGAGCAAATCGCCGGAAAAGGGGCCTTTAGGGACGAAACCATGATTCTTCCCCGAAATTTCTTTTAGCATTTATAGGGGTTTAAGAAAATTTAGGGGGGGGGGGAAGAAATTTAATATAACAAGTTGCTTATGCGATGTAGGATAAAATGAAACGTTCCCAAATTGCCTTTAGAGTATTTTTCTGCTATCCTTCGTAGCGCCCCTGTGGCTGCCGCCAGGCGCGGATCCAGAAATTTTGAGGGGGGCAAGATAGAAAATCTCATGTGCACCGAAGGTGCACCACGAGCGCGAAGCGCGAGTTCCGATGCGTGGGGTCCAGGGGCCCGCGTGGGGGTTCAGGGGACGAAGCCCCCGAAAGCTCTCGCAATATTGCATTTTAAGAGCACAGAAATCGGCTCCAGTTCTTATGTCAGTGAGATTTTATACCTTTTCATGTTGCATGGAATTTGATGTGTATGGCTCAGTATAAGTTACTATATGTACCTGTAGAAGTTCCGGAGAATCTAAGTTATCTTAAAACTTACACGCCAAAATTATGAGCCCATGTAGGTAACTTGAAATGATTTTTGCCATTATGAGTGTTTTATTTTCGTTATACGTTATTCGGGTATAGGACGTCAAATGAAACAATTAGGCACGAAGCGCGCCGAAATTTGAATTTACATTTAAAACCATTGCTATGACTAACGGTGCCATTTCCCTTTATGTGTGTCTATCAATTAGAAGGTGGGTTCAATTAAGTTTTCAGTTCTCATAAGAAGAGGAGGGTGAAAAAATGAATATCAGTTGCTTTACATCCTTACAATGCTGGCTCCTCTGAAATCACGTTTATGCACACGAATAATTGGCTTATGGTAGAACCCCACCAATGAGTAATGCGAATACGTTTGGGACCTTATTGATGGTAAAAGGAGCAATTCAAGGCTAATAGTACGCAGATCAAGCGAAAATCAAGATATATTTAGAAGACTTTGCGAAAATCGTGAAAAATTTCAAACGATTTTTGGTAAAAAGTGATAAAAATAAATCCATTACTCAGTAAAAACGTACCTCTCTCCGTAAGCGTAAACAATTGCGCTCGAAGCGCTCCGAAAATTTCGGTATAGAGCCTCCCGGGAGCTCCTCATTAATTGTACACTGAAAAGGGGGACCAACAGGACTCTCACAACCTGACATCCATAATTATGGGAGGAGAGATGATATATTACCTTCTTTATGGATTTCTGAAGGGTATACCTTTCAGAAATCTCTGACCGATGGTGCCGGCGGGAGTTGGTGATTGGGGGAACCGTAGATAACTGCTAAACCGTGCCTTTTTAGGCAGTGGGATTTTGTATACGCTATTTAAAAGAGTGGGAGAGCCTTTTCTTGTTAGTACATGAGAGGGCAATCCCAGGAATGGGTTTACCCTTTCCTTTGAGAAATTTTTGTTAATTTTAGGGGGCCTTTATACAAAATGGTGTCATCTTTGGGTCATTCTAAAGTGATTGTATGTTTAAAAAATGTCCACAATTTAGTGAATTGTAACTTTTGTTCGGGTGGAAAAGGGGAGTTAGAGACGGTTAGTTTATTGTCTTCAAACCTCCTTAACTCCCAGGAAAACTCATGGGCGTGGATCCATCTCCAAAAGTGTGTGTGTCGGGGGGGGGGGCTTTTTCACATTTGTGAAACGCCGTCCTGGTGGAAGAAGCAGTGGCGGTAGCCAGAATTTGCGCCCCTTTTAGGCAGTAAGTTTTGTGATCGTCGGCAGGGGGGAGTGGTCTAAGGGAATCTTTCTAGAACTGAATGCCCTCAGATGCGATTTGGTGCAACAAAAGTGTACGATTTTTATGTTATTTTTCTTCTGAAAATTTCATTTTCCTAGGCATAATTGCAGTCTGTTCCATCATTTTTGAAAAAGTGAGGGGGACTTTTTAACGACGTCCCCCTTCCAAAAAAGTGAGGGGACGCGTCCCCCGTCCCCCCATGATCCACGCCCATGGGAAAATTGTACACGCAATTATAGCTGCGTGGAGTCCACAGAAACATTCTTGGACTATAATAAAATATTTCCTTTACATTTTAAAAGGATATCCAAGGTTAACAGAGAACAGTATAGAGCCTCCCGGGAGCTCTGAATTAGTTACAGTATAGAAAAGAGGGACCAACGGGATTCTCACTACCCGGCATCCATATGGGAGGAGATATGATATATCACCTTCTTATTAGGTATAGCAAGAAGGATGGTGGACGGGCAAAATTCGTTTCAGAAAAGGTTTTCGTCGTTATTGAACGTCGCGGTAAAATGTTTGGAAAATAAGCAACGGCAATTACGTACTTTCAATCTTTCAAATCATGTGCTAGACTAGATTAGTCAAAGATCCCATAATTATGAGAGCCCTACAGAGAAGGAGATGTACTTTGTAGAAAAATGTTTGCATTGGAATAATTTCTTGCGTCATAGCTTTGTCAATGGTATATGAAATTGGGTGTAAACCCTGTCGTATGCGCCCGAAGCGCGCCGAAATCTTGAATAAAATATTAGTCTATGACAAAACCTGCATCGGACACTGTCACTTTCCGACCAACCTATGCTATTCAGAAACGAATCTTCTGACTGAGAATTCTTAAAAAGCACTTTTGCTTCTTTGTTCCCCAATGAGTAGTTACCGAAAGCTATTCATAATAAGGACAACTCTGACACAAGGCTTGACTCTAGCGGAGCGTGCGAAAATTTGGAATTTGTCAAGAAGTTCCAAAACTTATGATAGTTTGAGAACAGTTTGTGAAAGAAAATGGTTAGAACAAATAAACCAATCATCAAAAATACATCTTACCCTACACCCTCTACAGAAATTTGTAGCTTAAACGACTTTTGGGACCATTTTAAAAAATTTTAAGACTCGATGGGGGAGGGGGACACATGTCACCCATTGCCCACTGTGCCGACGCCACTGTCTGTAGCTTCAAAGCCTTTTGAGTTCATTTTAAAACTTTTCAGACAGTTTCGAAATCGAATAGGGTATGCACGCCGCTACTTTGGCTGCAACAGCTGGTGCCACTGTGCACAATAGCACGTCACCTGACAGCTTGTCTTCTCTATTCATTCTGCAAGGTCTGTATGGCGAAAACTTTGCCTCTCAATTATCCCTCTAGATTACAAAATATTCCACTTTAACACAAAATTGTTACTAAACTTCAGTGCAGCTAGCCAGGCCCATACTGCATATCACAATGTTTACGTATTTAGATCTTAAGTCAAGGATCATTACTCAGCTATTCACCTGTTTTCGAACATTGTAGCTCTTCTTTCGTCGCCAACTACTTTGAAAGATATCTACAGAGATAATCCAGCTATAGCGCCACCCAACCCCTACAGAAATATATACTTTGAATACGTTCTTAGACACTTTAAATCATTTTTGCTCTTAATTTTTCATTCTCCTTTTCTTTTTTTTTTCTTTTTCTTCCTTTTTTCTCCTTTCGTTTTTTTTTTTTCGTGGCGAGGGAGGAGGGGGCGTCCGGGCCCCAGGGCCCCTGGATCCGCGCCTGGCTGCCGCCCTCTTAGGCTGCCGCCCCTTGGTTTTTTCGTAGCGATGAACTGAACGAAAAAACTTCGTCCGCTCCGCGAGGTATTTTTCTGCCCGCTTTGCTTGAATCCTTCATATAATTATGCACTAATTTTCTGGTTACTATTGCAACCTTCGCGATTCCCCATATAGCCACCAGTCTTAAACCCTGCTGCATAAAAGGGGAATGGCCGTTAGAATTCTGTCTATTATGAAACAAAAGGGCAACCTGCAATGCTTAGGTATGTTTAGTGCGTAGTTAATGCTAGTTGTAGGTACATAATTGCCTTGTAAACTGAAGGCAAACCGTTACTATAATGTCTGAGATGCGTAAAACTGATGAAATTCTGCCCACTGAGCGCTTTTATCTTCAACCGTTTTGGTCCTGTCATAACAACGTAAAATGATCTGATTCATTATTGCAAAACTCGGGAAAAACTCTATGGACATCTGTCCTCCCCTTCATTAAACCCACTGCATCTTGAAGAAATGGGGGACAGATGTATAGACAGGCTGAGATTTTATGGTCTGTTTTGTGGCTAATTGCTTTGCTCTAGTGCTCACAATTGTAACAATGCCCCAGAACTTGAGTGGGATTCGTCCCTGGTCTCCCACGAAAGGACGTTATGTCCTAAGGGGCAGGGGCAACTTAACCCCACGCCAAAGACGAGCTTAGGCTCCTACTTGGTGAAAGCGAGTTGTGTGACCAAATCGACCTTTGTGATGTGGCAGATAAAGGAGTCCTGGAGCGCTAAGATCAAATTAAAATTGACAAAACTATGTCTTCCGGCATATTTTTCTGATGTTTAACCCCACCTCCCTCCCCCCGTCCCCATATAATTAAATTTTAATTTTGCAATTTTTGAAAAGATTACCTTATTACGGAACTTATGTGCAAACCGTTCTTTTCACAGGAACTGGTGTTTTGTCGGGAATATAGGCCCTGTTTGTTGGAGAAGGTTCAGCATCCCCTCCCCATTTGTCAAATTTCTTAGGGGCTTCCTAATTGAGTATATGGAAATAGGCTTGAGCAATTTAAACTTTCTACAGACTACTGTAGTTTTGTCTAGGTGAACTAGACAAACGTTTTCTTTTAAGTATGGAGAAGGGGCTAGAAGGAGACTTTATAGGGAGATATTTGCCCTTTGAGTGAGATTTGTTCCTCTTTAACAGTAAGGAAAAGTTATTCTTAACTCAGGAAAAATCAAATAGAATTTTTGCTCCATTATCGTAAACCCGAATGTACAAGTTCATGTGATATTTCATTACATAAGTGAAAGTGCGTCTTATACCTGTTTTAGTAAGGAAAAAATCCTGTTTACCACCCGTAAATCTAAATTTGATGCCTTTCTTTTCCTTTGAATTTTTATCATGACGTCACAATTTCTAGAATATGGTACTGCGCAAAACTTGCAAATAAATAAATAAAAAGAATTACACTGAAGACGAAACCTTAAGATTACTGCAATAGACCAATTTAACCAGAAACACTTATTTAGTTGTTTGCTGCTTGCAGGATTTCGTAAATGTAGAATGTGGGGGGCGTGGTTTAGAAAGTATGATTAACTGCACAGGCAGGATTTAATGTCTGAAAGTAAGGGGCAAACCAAATGGCGCCGAAGGCTCGGCGGGACCATGTGGTCCAGGGGTCCGGCGTAAGGCCCCTGATGGGAGTCTTAAGGGCAACGACCTTGGAAGGATTGAGGTATGTAAAGAATTAAAACCATTAGAGTGTAGTATTTGGTTATTTTAAAAGCGATCGGGTGCGCACTGAAAAGATCATAAAAATCACATTTTGACCATTCTAATAACCGCCTTACTCGGAATAACAAGTTATTTTCAAGATGCAGAGGTCACTGCCTGTGGGTGATGATCGAAGCGTTCGTACGAAGGTATGGAACGTGCAATATATTCGATACAGACAGTAAACACGAAACCACTTTTACAACGGATTCGCGCAAAGAGCGCCAAATAAAGCATTGTTATTTGAGACATTTTATTGTAGCCAATTCCTTTTTTTTTATTTTTAAAATGCATTATTATCAATAACATAAAAGATTCTTTTTCCAGCTATTGTTTCTTTTATTTTTTATTTTTGTCGTTAGTCTTGGGCAAGGGATCCTTTAGATTGTTGTTGTTGTTTTTTTTTTTTTTTTTGAAAACTATCTTATAGCATAATTTCGTAAGGACGATCAAAGTTTGAGGTAGTATGTACTCCAAGATCAATAAAAGGTTATGAGCAGTTCTTACAGATATAGACATGCCCGTGACCGTCCTTAATGGAAATTCTAGGAAGGCTCTATTTGGACGATTGCATCTTCGTGACCCATGCAGTGAAAAATGGGACGAAAAATTGCTGCTTTTTGACGATTTGACGATTTGACAATTATGCATTCCAGTATCGCCGCCTGGACTATCCCATCGTAAAAGAGGATCGAATTAACGAGCAGGGTCCGTCGTAAAACTGCAAGGCTTCTTCGTGTAAGGGAAGACACAATAAGTTTGTCCCTCAGCCGTAGGCGTCAATAACTGAGGTACAAAATCCTCATTTTAAGGTGAAACAATCGGCCGATTACGCAATTAAACATTCCATTGTTCGTAACTTTGAAAAATTGTCCAAAAGCAGCGGTTTTCCCTACCAAAATCGTCCAAAAGGCGTTGGAGGAAAATGGAAGACGAAAGAACGTCGTCCAAAATCTTCCGACATAGTCCTATATTTACTGGGAATCGAGGCTTGATCGGCGAAGCCTTTGGCAGCAAACGCTGGGAACCGATGGTCTTTCCCGGGATTTTTCTTAAATTTGATGGCTTTTGCGGCCATTCTGGATCATTTATTGAGAAACTCCTGCCTCCCTAAAGTATAATTTGAAATGCTGATGAAATATTTCTGTTATGGTGATTGCAAATATAAGACAGAAACCGTCGGTCAATTTAATGAAAATGGTGGTAGTTAGTAAGCAAAGTGAATGTCGGGAGGGGTTGCAAGGGATTTGGAAACAGTAATTTACTCAAACTGTCCCCAGGCTGTATTAAAGTAACCTTCATAGCAGGTGTCGAATATGTACCTCTTTTTGACGTACATAGTATTGCGAGTGCAGCAGTAGCGTAGCCAGAGGGGGGCAGGGGCAAAGTGCCCCCCTGGCGAAAAATCGAAGAAAAATCGGGACGACGGAAAATGAAGAAAAAAAGGAAGGAAGAAGAGGGAAGGAAAGGGGAAGGAGGGAGAGAAAAAGAAAAAAAGGAGAAAAAGGGAAGGAAAATAAAATAACAATAAAAATAGGAATTATTACCGATGGAAGGAAAGGATGGAGAGAAGGAAAAGGGCTTGATAAAGCAGAAAACTGGTTCAAATATCGACGGGACGAGTACTGAAACAGGCAGGACTAGGGACCGTGGAAAAGACCGAAATAAGGGAATGAGAAAGTGAAGGGCCCAGAAGGCAGAAACCGGCACGAGGGATGAAGCCAGGCAGATTGTGCACGGGAAAGAGGAAGGATGAGGGAACTAGGAAAGGGAATAGAGAGCGTTAGACTAGGGAGTCCGCGAGGACAGACTATGACGCAGAGCAGAGCAAAGCGGATTTAAGAGGGAGAGAAAGACGAGGACGTAAAGAAAGGCTGTCAGTGTGGGAGTTGGAGGGATGACAGCTGCCGTCCCGATTTTATCTTTTCATCCCTATCAAAAAGGGATACTTAAAATCACTGTACCGGTGCAGATTTTCTTTTAAAGTCACACAATGAGTGGAAAAGAGCCAGTTGCCAGTGCGTTGCCACGAATTGGGGTTTGGTAACAGAACCCTAATGAGTGGGTCAAGAAAAGTTGCCAAGTTAAGAGAAACTAAATGTGAATTTGAATATGATAGATAACGTGTGCAATGTAAAGTGAAGCATGTCAAGGAAATTTATACTAAATGGTCTTTTCGGCGCGCTTCGCTCTAATAAATCACAATTGCATAGGTTGTCGTTAGTCAGTAATACAGGACAGTTTGAGCAGAATTTACTCAAAGCCTTATGCGTCCCTCATTTACCATCATCCATCCTCTCAGGTGCAGATCCAGAGGGTATGGATCCCATCTCCTCTAGGCAGAAAATAGGAACAAATTTTGAAAAATAAAGGAAGCAAACAAGCAAAAAAGATCGGGAAAGAAAAGAGACGGAGAATAAATTACAAAGAATTTTAGCCAATTGGAGAAAAACAGTGCCTTGCAGGGCAAGCTCTCTTAATTCAAAAAGGATTTTTCCAGCGTGTTTGTTTCATTTTTGCTCTTTGTGAAAATCTTAAATGGATTAACTCTTATAAAGACCCGTGTAGCTCCCGGCATAATCCATCCGCTCCCATCTACACTCACCCTTTCACCGTGACCATTATATTGAGCTACCGACAACCTAGTCCAAGTTAGGTAATTATAAAAAAATCAAATTGTGATTCTATATTGTTTGTAGTGGGCATCCAATTCCATTTCAAATAGAAAGTTCGTTCAGGCTCGTCGGGTCACAGGGTAAGCCCACATAGACACTAAAACATGCGCTAGCACCACCCATATTTTGCATTCCCGGCTGAGATATAGACTGAAGAGATAAATCTTACCTCTGTCCAGTTAGATTTAAATTTTCTGTCAGAGGACCCACTGGTGCGGCTGACTGTGGAAACAGTCCTCCTAAAATCTAAAAACTAAAAAATATTTGATAATTTTAAAGTGCAACTTACAACACCTGGGAAATGTCATTTCCTGTAATCTGGGAAGGCGTATTGGCCAAAATATTACCCTGTACGCTTCGCGCCAACTAGTGGTGGCGCTCCGCTTGGATAATGTCTCAAGGGTCCCTCTGAGGAAAGGTTATGGATCCCTGTGGAAAAATTCCTCAATCTTACGTCCAGTTTACCACTGACAAGGCACTCGGGCGTCACCAAATCGATCATCATTTCTTCCGCGTTATGAAAAGTAGTTAAATTGTGATCAACGTGACTTTATCAGTTCGCATACTGATAAGGCCATTTGAATATCAAGTCGATATTGTATTCTCATGCCCCAATTCTTTACAATTCCAGAGCTTCGGACTTGGCCGAGGGGGGGGGGGTAAACTGGACCAAAAACAAACGGTGGGTGGGAGAGAACGACCTCTACAATTACTTTGGAAAATCATGAAATCGGGACGAAAATTTTCATTTTGCCCCCCCCCCCTCCGGCCGAAGAGTCTGGCTACGCGCCTGGAGTGCAGTCAGTCTGGGTGTAGGAGCAATACACGTCCGTCGGGCGGGCAAGTAATAAAGTGGCATTTCCACTAAAGTTTTCCTACGAACAGCAGTACAAACGTGACACCTATATATATTTAATTCACCCGAAGTACGCTAACATTTTTTTTTTGGCAATTGCGATTCCCTGTGCACGAGTAGGTTTAAATTGTGTATGCAATGACTATGGTGCGAGAAATGGGGTACATAAGAGTACTGCCGGTGACCCTATTATCAGGTTCCGAAAAAAAGTTCGCAACACCGATTATCCTTTGCCTCCTTACATTTGAGCTTGGATATTTGCATTAATTAGTGCTAATTGAAGAAGCCGCGAAACGCGCCTAGAAAAATTTTTCTGGCCCTTTTATGACACTTGAGATTAATGCTTTCCTTTAGTTTACATTGCAAACATTACTAATATAATAAAAATTCCTTCATTATTCCTCTGGTCTCGCTTTCTTTAATTCATTTTTTATTATTTTTAAGGTGGGTGCGGGCAAGTGCCCCGCTCCCCCCCCCCCCGTCATTCCGCCCTTGGGTAAGTGCTCACGGCAGTAGCGCAGATAGAACTTCAAAAGTGGGGCGAGAGGGCAAGTGGAGGGCCAGCAGAAGTGCTGAGGAGTAGAGTTATGAGTGCGCGTTTCCCCCTGTTAACTGTGTTCCTCTGTGCACGAACCCATGCACTGGGAGAAGTGCTTTATGCCGTGCTTCTACTGTTCAATGATTACGGTGGTATTCCAAAAACAGCCTCTAAAATTTTTTAAATTCTGTCAGAATTTTCAGATTTACAATCAAATGAATGAAGAAATACCCGTGCATATGCCATAGTGTAGACATATTCATTTATTTCGTGAGAGCGAGCCTGGATAACCATTAAAGTTGACCAAGCCAAGTGCGCATGTGCAAATTTTGCCAAGCAAGATTCCCAAGTTAGTACAATCATTTTGAACATAACTCCTAGTATCCATTATTTTCTAAGTATTCGTCCCATTGCATCATTATGAAAGATAACAGAAAATTGCATTCAACACATTATTATTTTATATTTTAGAAGTTCAACGTAAAAGGACACATCATAAAATACTAATGCTGTGAAGAAAGCCATTTTTTATGTATTATGGAATGGACATACCCCATAATCTTGAAACCGTGTGTTTCGTGGCTGGTTATCATCATTATATGTATAATTGACACAGCATGGTCTCAGCTAATTCCCCAAGGTAAGTGATTTTCAATTTTTATCACAGCTGATTTAATTTATATAAAAATAATATAGTACATAATACAAATGAGTCTTTTGCTGTCCCGCTTGCTCTTTCAGAAACAAGTAGCCTAAACGGAACTGACATAGTACAGACGTGCCTAGCACGAGCCCGTAGCCACGAGGGCTAGGGCGTCGCCTGTAGAAAACAAAAATTTACTACTGCCTTATGCATTTTTAGAATCTCTAGCACCCTAAAAATATTTCGCCTCCTCCCCGTAGGAATAACCCCCCCCCCCCACCTTCAGCACCTTGTCTGAGTACGGCCTGACCAGCTCATAGCCTAGATAGTTTAGTGTATAGGTAAAACAATTTGATACATTAAAAGGTGTTAAATAATGCAGAAACAACATAACATTACAAGCGATATGTGATTAAGTGTGAATCCACGTATCACAAGTTTCAGAAAACAGATTGAAAGAGTTAAAGGGGGGTATGACATCCTGCAAAGCAGGTGATGCTAGCAACTCCCCCCCCCCCACATTTTTACGGAATAGCTCTAGAATACACTCTTAATACACTGGGGTTAAATTTAACCAGGATCGGTGTTCTATTTACCACAACACAATCCTGGTTAAATTTTCCATGAAATCCTAGTTAAACTAACTCAAATCCTATTAAGTTAGTTTAACTAGGATTTCATGGAAAATTTAACCAGGATTGTGTTGGAGTAAATAGAACACCGATCCTGGTTAAATTTAACCCCAGTGTTTTAAGAGTGTACAATTGATTACTGGACTTTGATAAACATCCATTCAAACAAATATAGCTCCACTCTGGTTGGTCAGCAATGACCTGTACAGTTAACTGTGTTCCCAAATAAGCTTATACACAATATTTGACATTGTCTCAAACAATTTAAAGTCAGTGCAGGCTTATAGACTGTAGATCTGTCTTGGAGGTGTACTTGACAGGTGGTTTGGTCTAAATTGGAGGAAGGGCTTGAGGTAAACTCAGCAGGGAGAATTGTTACTATCTGGGGTGAAATTAGAGAGCCTTCAAGTTTGTCAGGTTACAGTAGATTTGTGTAAAATAATTGATATAAAAATTTGAAGTTAATTCTTTAATCGCGTTATTGAACAAAATCCTTCGATTAATAAAGTCATCATTATAATTGTGGTGTAATTTAACAGACTTTTTAGTGGTGAAATATAACTTTCCCCTCGGTAAAAAAATCCGATTGTTAAAAGCTTTATGTCACCAGGACCCTATTTCATAAAGAGTTACGCTCGATCTTTTAAGTTTGATTTCAGTACACTACTGTTGCAAGGCATGTAAATAAGCCGATAAATCCACCATTTAAGTCTATTAATCTTTGCAATTCTCAAATCCCACTTTCTAATGTTGCCAAATTTCTAGGGGTTTTAATTGTAAGTACGTCACTTGGAACGACCATATACATTCAGTGACTAAAAAAGTATCAAAGAATATTGGTATTATCGGTCGTCTCCGTTCGACCTTACCCAGAAAAATTCTTGTCGCTCTTTATAATACCCTCGTCCTTCCCTTTTAATCCTATTGTTATGTTGTGTGGGGTACCACTTATCCGTCTAAATTATTGCCACTATTTATCTTACAGAAAAGAGTTGTTCGTTATATTTTTAATACTCATTACCTGCATTACACCCCGTCTCTCTTTAGAAAATTAAATTTTTTGTCTATTTACGATATTAATCGCTATCAATGTGGTATTATTGTCTACAATTTTTTAAATAGCAAGTTACCAGATATATTCAGTGATTACTTTCGGATGTGTCACGAAGTTAGTTCTTATCGAAACCGATCAACACATCTTTTTACTACACCTCTTTATAGACTTCAGTCTTCCCTCCACTGTGTTCGTTATGTTGCCCCTCATGTTTGGAATTCCCTTCCTCGCAATATAATCAGGGAGTTGCTAAATGGCAACTCCCTGATATAATCAATTGCCGGTATTCTTCCCTCCACAACTTTAAAGCAAATTAAAGCGTTATCTCTCGTCAAGTCTCCCGTTATAATGGCTCTAAGTCAAGAATATCTTCTCACTGTTGATGGCAGTGTTTAGTGTCTGTCATTTTTCTCTTGTTATTGTTATTTTTTTTCTGTAATTTGTTAAGTTGCCATTTCTATGTTTAAGGGGGTATCCACTTTCATAAGCTTTGCTAAGCTTCTTGTGGATAGCCCTCGGTCTTTTAGTTCTGTATATATGTATATTGGAAGCTGTTTATAACACATGACCGAAATAAATGTTATTGAAACTGAAAACTAAAACATGTTAAACTAGTTTACGAAATATGGGCCAGTTTGGTTTGTCTTTGTAGAATGGGTAACCATAAAGTGGACTTGTATTGGGCCAGGCGTAATATGCTCTCAGATATTACTATGAGCAGATACCCAACTTATTGGCTTACCTCTACTGTGCACTACTTTCACACCGTAACCTTCTACTTGACAATGTGTTAAATGTATTGAATTAGGAGAACACTCCAACGCATGATAGTATTTTTCATACTCTAGAGTCGTCTGGGACAATTTAACCCCAGAAAGAGTCGCAAAGAAACTTAAACACTTTTGATAGCAAATGTTTACTCAACTTTATGTCAATTTGACTCAAATTTGCATCGATTGAACTCAAGTGTGCTTCATAATGATTCATTTTTGGTTAAAGTTGACTTCAAACTATGAGCAATTGCCCTCGTAATCCGAATGATTTTAGAATGAATCTTCACTTATATTGTCACAGAGGATGGCATCTTGAGACAGTTTCGGGTCTACCGAGAACTTAGCATCGATCTATCCGTCTACGAGCACAGATCAACTACGTTGAATACATCCGAAAATGGTCAAGCAGAGTGCGCTAACTTCTGTATTAATGAAATATCCTTCACTTGTAGAGCCTTCACGTAAGCCATAACTGTTTCTTGTAATGTTCAATGCATCGAAGAAAAAATTTATCCCAATGTTTGATCAGTTTTATGATCCTTAAGTACAATAATATAATATAATGGCATCGTCCTAAATGAACTCTACGCACTGACGTCATGACGACGTCATGTTAGAGGACCAACAATGAAGCTAGACAGATAAGTCACATGACTTTGATGCACATACTCTACTCAAGACGTAGCCTTCACCTGTACACACGCCCACGTAGACTAAAGACCGTCTACAAGATCAAAAATACCATCACACATTTGTATGACGAGGCTAATGGATGCACTGAACCGTGTGGACTTCTTTTCAAACAAATTTAAACGTCCACAATGTATGAAGTGTTCAAACTTTAAGCTGTATGTTTCACCTTCCAAACACATGTTCAAACTTTCGTATGACGATGTTCATGGACAAATGTATGGTGGTGTAGACGGTCCTTTAGGTGTGTATCAGACCGATACAAAAATGAGCTACTCTGCATTTGTGGTGGTGAAAATTGTAATTATACGCCCTTACCTCAGCGGAGAGCGCACTTTCTGTTCTATGACGTCATATGCATATGATCGAAAACTATTTTTTTGCCGAGTGAATTTAGTGTGACATATCAACCAAATAAAACAACTTACAGGAGTGAGCAATTATACATACGCCAGTCACATTTGTTGCCATTAGAAGTTTCAGTTTCCAATGGAGTTTCATTTAGTTAGCATGCTTAGATCGCTTAGACCTACAAGCCAGTGGGATTGTCTCATGTTGGAAGTTTGGATTTAAACAAAGTCAATTGATTAAATAATTTTCCCAATTCACGGCCGTGGTGGTCGAACAAAGCGTGACGGTTTAATTTTTGCATCATTTGCTCAAATCACTCCATTCTTTTTTATCAATGTTTCTTGAAACTAGTTTAACCGAATAATCCTTATGAATATTTAAAAGAATATAGCGTTCTCATGATGATTGTGACTGGGGAGTTGCCACTGGAAAGATAGTCTAGGAATAAGTTGCTCGATATAAATGCAAGGGGGGAACACATGCTACCTTATTCAACTTTATAAATCCATGATGTAGAGTCTTAAATATCAAGAGGTTGGTCATGTTTAGTCTTCTTGTCCTTTGGGGACGTAGCTCCTGTGGGGAGCAGACCGCCTTTAGGAGTAACATTTGGTTTCACCCTTAGGCCTTCGTCAGCGAGTAGAGGGGACTTTGGAAAAGTACTTTGCAAATTATGGTCTACACTCGCTAAAAAGAACACATCACCAAATAGAACACATCATAAGAGATTGTAATAGCTTTAGGTTTTATGGACGACAACATTCTTTCTCTCACAAATATCATACTAGGTTATTTGTCTATTTGGCAGCTCAGGAACTGTTCATACGGATTGATATTGTGACTTCAAGATCATTTCGCCACTTCCTCTTAGCATTAAGTTTGTTAAAACCGCTATCTCTTTTCGGTATAGAGTAACCTTTTTTAGTTCACTTATTATTTTATTTCAGGTTTCGTCGAGACCAGAACATCTCTTTGAACGCAGAATGTGTGTGGTCAGCAGGCTCTCCTAATACAGATGGTCGTTTGGCCTTTCTAGTTGATGACAGCTCGGTGGAGACTTACGTGCGGCTTGAAAATGGTAACTTCCTTTTCATTAGTAACACGACATTGCCCTTTTAAAGTAGACATAAATTTGAACTCAGCTGATACACTCAAGTTAAATCTGTTGTCCATCGTAGAGTTACAGTATGTAAAGGGTAATTAGAAATCACACAACCTGAGCAGGGTCTTCCATACTCCTCTTTACCTCTCAACCTTCATTAAAACACTGGGAGAACATTCTAATAGACGAGTTGGGAAATGTTTCCACGCAATGCATTATAGAAATGAGTCAAAGGTGAAGTGTACCACGCTTACAGTGTCCCAGCGCGGGTGTTGCATGCTGAGCACGCAGAGCTAAACTTGTTGCCGTTGTCATGGTACACTTGAACTTGTGACCCGACCGGAAGTACCGAATTTCCCAACTCGTCTATTATATTAGCTTAGTATTTTAGATGTTAGGTTGAAGTAAACTTTCAAAAGTTTCATAAAAGATAAACATTTGTATCAAAATTTCGAAAAATGACAGTGGGCAAGAAAGTAACGCTAGAAGGTAAGAACTCTACAATTTTTAGATTTATCCATTTTGAAAGCAAAACAAAAAAAAAGACATTTGTATGCAGGGAGAAAGAAACTTTGTGAATGAATTCCATCATAGTCGTGGGAGGTCACTTGACTGATGTGCATGAAATATAAATGTGTTTTAGTGTCCTGGGAATGTAATGTCAATTTGTGTTTATTGAAAAAGAAATAATCTTTCTTATGAAATGATTCAAATGAAATAATGTTTACAACAATGAATTTTAAATTGCACTTACCCTAAGCCATGTTTAGTATTTTATTCTTCTCTTATTTGTCCTCACCCAGAATGTGACCCTCTCTTGGTTGACAAGCTGCCAGGTAAGATTTTTGTAAGCGTATGCTCCAGAACATGACACTTTGAAATATTGAATTTTCAAGCATCGGTGCTCAAGTGTTACTATTGCACTTGTGTTTAAAGGATAATATCAAAATTTATACAAATATAGGTTTATACTTATATGGGAAGCTCAGACACTAAAAACTTAATCTTCATGCATCAAATATTAAAGTCCAAGTATCATGGTTAAAGATAGGCCTTTAGAATGTTTAATGGGTCTAGTAAATAACGTCTGACACAATCATTTTAACAAAATGAAAATTTTGACTAATTTTTCCTGGTTTTTTGGGTGAACATGGATTTTCAGCTTTGTCGTACTTTGTCGTGCTTTTCCGGAAATAAAATCTGTAACATCATAAGTGGAGTAACTTACACTCGCGCACGACCATATACTGTCTGCAAGCGTACGCTGGTGCACATATACAAGCCAGTCGCCACCACCGGCCGGGAGTAAAGGCAACTGCCGCTCTGGCAATCGTACGGAGTGGTCGTTTTTCACGTTTGTTACAGTCATAAAATTTCACCGTGAGCATAAGCTCATTGCATTTTGGGGTTAAGAATCTACTATGCTCACTGCATGAGCTGCAAGATTGCACCAGTAACGCCTAGCATCTTCAATTTTAGCGAAGTATCTTCCAACAGTAAAATACAAACTTTCCTGTGTGATCGAACGTTTTTACAATGAATAGGCTACGTTGTACCATTTGTACGACACTAAGCCTAACGTTACTGTTATGCCTTTCAGCATAAACTGCTTGGAAGATAACCCTACCTTTTCTAGAGTATTCTCTTTCGCCTAACAATCACCTGTGTACTTACTTTGCTTGTACAATTCTCCGCAGATAACTACCCATTTATATCCAACAAAAAATATATCCAGCACTGGCGCCAACTTTTCAAAATCCTTCGATACTTTTCCTTACGTTATAACGGCACAGTTCCAGCTAGCTTTATCTTGACTACGTGCATACCTACGTACGTAAGTACATACGAAATGTAGTAACAGTTGTGTACCATGTGCGCGGCGTACGTACGTAGTAGGCTATGCATTGTAAGCCTGACTTGGCCAATCAGAACACTCTTAATAAATACACACTAGTGAAAATGTGTGTGACAAGTTTGAAAGCAAACTTGTGATTGGTAGAGATATCTTGCTGTGCTATACTGTTTGTTTTCACTCTCAAGCAAGTCGTAATTTGACCACTAATAATTCTAGCAATATTGTTCTTTTTTTCTGCCTATTGCATGTGAACACTGAGTATTCACGTTCTCAAAGATATAAAGAACCTGTCTATGAAAACGTGGCATTCTGAAGCCATTAAATGGATTAAAACACTATGAAAGACTAGCTACTCTCACTCCGTTTAATGCGGTCCCGGCTTTTGTTTTATGCTTTGTGTTCCGTTCGTGTCCGTTTCCAAGTACGTAAAAAGTACACTGTTTAATGCGTTGTACATGGACTTCTTATAGCAACAAATCCGTGGTGTTGTACTGCTGTGTACTCAAAGATATTATTGTAATATCTTTGTGTGTACTGTCTGTGAGAAGCACCCCTCCACAACTCCACTTCATAAAGTAAGTTTGACGTCATAAGTCATAAGTAGTTCGGCAAATTGGAGTTCTTCGGAACTGATCGTTAAAGATCCTACCCCTTTTCGGTATCTACGGGAAAATTTGGCTTTTTCTTCAATTTTCCGTGTAATTATTGTGGGGGGATTTTTTAACCGCCAATAAAGTGGAAATATAAGCCTTTTTTAATTCTCTCCTCATTTACCTCAAATATATTTTCCGGGAAGCTTTAAAATCAAGTTTTGCATGGAAACATTCAACTAAGAATTTTATGTACCCCTTTATCACTTTATTTGACAAACCTTATGTCTTTGCCTACATAGCAACCGCATGGCCAATGGAGCCAAAAGCGTACATTGCAAGGTAAAAATTGCGTTCTCTATTGAATACACAACTTCTTATTCACGGTTTTTTCAGATGCTTTTAGATCGTAAGCAGGGATATCACTTCAGTGCCGCTTGTCCATTTTCGATATCCTTAAAGCTTAGTCAGCCAAGCATTTACGGAAAATTGATTACTCATAATAAAGCTATCCTGTTTTTATCTGAGAGCACGCCTTCCGAATTTAGACCATTCTTAGAAAACATTCGAGATAAAATAGTAATTTATCCATGGCAAAAGATTTTATTGAATGACATCACTCGACGTCATTTTCTAGGGTAAACAATAGACCTTATGCATTGACGTCACAATGAGGTCATTTTATAGAAAAACAATGAAGCACACGTGAACGACTGCCTAGATTTCGTACGTGCGTGTAGTAGACTTATGGGCGTATACCGTTGGTTGACAAATCGGCTGTCCGTATTTGTTAGTGTAACTCACAATGATACGCGCTTTTCCTCCAAAGGGGGGAGCACTTTCCGCTCTGTGACATCATATGTATGAGGTCTACTAAACTGCTAAACACACTGCACGCACGACGTAGACTTCGCACGTGTGCGTAGTACACTTACGCGTGTATCCGACAGGTACACAAATTAGCCTCCACCGGGGGCGTACTTTTTGTTCTGTGACGTCATATGCATAAGGTCTATAACCATCTGGACATACTCGTCAGCAAATGCTTCCTAAATTCTAGACAAAATATTCCCTTAAAGTATAGTTAATACGGTAGCAATCTTTTCGCGATATTCGTCAAAAGGAAACTAGAGTATCACATATAATGCTCGTCTTATATTATCGGCTTAACAAAAATTTGGGGGCCTTGAAAATGCAATTTCCCAAAGACAATGATGGATTTTAAAACCCCTAAGGCAACTTCTATTGATCGGAATAATTGTTAACCTCTTCAGACAAAGTCTATAAAGAAAACCTAAAGAAAAGCTTCAAATATGTACTTAATTATTGAAAATGTCTGCGTCAATTAGACTACTTGACGAATATGGATATTAAAGCGAACGAAATGGAAGGAAGAGACTTAATAAACAATGTATTCAGTTTGCTGTTTAATATCACTCAAATTCGAACTAATGCATCTGAAGTCCTCGTCTTTGCAATTAAATTGCTGTAATTATTTATCAATTTGGTGATAGATTTGCTTGGTACGCATGAGTGACGGCGATGTGTGAGCTTAAGTGTCATATGAATTTTAGAGCAACTGTTTTCGGCAAGGAAAGAAGCTTTCAAAATGAAACTGCATTTACTGAAATGAAGACGATCAAATAAAGAGAGTGTACTATTTCCTTGTACAGATATCTTTCTTAACTGCCTTTCACATTTGTTTTAATTTTAACAAGAAGTTGCGTTTCCTTTCAGAAACCTTTAAAGCCTTTTGATGACATATTTCTGCTAACATTTTCTATTTAGGAAGAAAAAAGTAAGGATGATATGGGTGCTGCGGTTTCAAATCAGCATCAAAAGTGTTAAATTTGCACGTGAGTGGTGCTAATTTGCATAGCGACGTAGCTCCTTTAGGGATCAGAACTTCTTCTGGAGTAACGCTTGGTTCCGCCACTTGGCTCTTCCTCAGAGAGTCAAGGGGACTTTGGAAAAGGGTCATACATATGGTTTGAAGATTTTGCTGGGAGGCTGCCTAAAATAAGCAAACAAAAAGCCTTTGTCGGAAAAAAATATAATCAAAGAAAATTTGGTATCAATAGAATCGGCATCACGTGTACATTATCGTGATATAATGACTCTAGTCACACATGTTGGGGTTTTTGAGTATAATTTGCATAAATCCAAAATGACCGCCATTCTTAATTTTGGGAGCCTGCATCTCCTTAAGGGCTTGTATTATCGCTCACAAATGTATTACTGATGGATAGAAATATGATATCAAATTAGCAATTTATTGTGTTAAAAATACCTCATGACCTATCTATGACGTCACATGGATAAAATCATGTGATATTAAGTCATGAAGACTAGAAATGGCCTATACTCAATGGGCCAGAGGCATTTTTTGTGCACCCCTAACCCACAACTTTCCGACCCAATATTTTTTGGAAACCTTATTGTTCCCTGTGCACTAAATCAAGTGGTAGCAGTAAATATTTTGAGTCTCTCCCATTCAAAATGGCTGCCAAAAACAAAATGGTGGCAAACCTTTGGACGAAATTGTATTAAATAATAATAAAGAAAATAATTTTTAAAAATATTTTTGACATTAACTAGTTCTTAATATGTGTTCACGTTTTATGATGAATATTTAAAACTTAATTTTTGGAACTTTCCCGGTGAGATCCAGGTTAACCAAGACAAAATGGCCGCCAAAATGAATATTTTCAAAAATTTATAAAAACATTACAAAATTCCACAATCGCACTCGTAATGATGTAATTTACTATTTCATAATCAAAGCTGAATTTTACAAACCTTCGTAAGAGAGAACATGTCATTCAATATGGCGGAATAGCACCGAAGAAGTGAAAACAACACTTTCAAAGTTCCTCACAAAAATAAGAAAATATTAAAAAAATAATCCAAAAAATTACAAAAATAATCATTAAAAATAAATTTCAATCGAAAAACCTTAATGCCTTTTCAGAACATTGTACTTGAAATTAAAGCAGGAGTTTTAATATATTATGTAGGAATCCAGGCTAACCAAGATGGCGGAAACAACAAAATTGCCTCCAATAGAGTAATTATGTATAAAAAGAATAAGCAAAATAATCCTTAAAAATGCTTTTGACACAGTTGCCCTTAATATCTGGCCATAGTTTATGCGAAATAATTGTGTCGTATTTTTTCCGAACCTTTTGTTGGAATTTCAAGTCAACCAAGATGGCGAAAAAACGAAATGGCTCCCGATGTAATAATTACATTATAGTAAAATAATATGTATACTAATTATTAAAAATAGGTTTGAAACTTTCGACACAGTTAAATCTTAAGTGTGTTAATATTCTGTTACAATGTAAGAGTTAGAAAACTACTTTTTAGTGCTATTTTTAGCACTTCATTGTTTAGAGTGTACATCGTATTCTTACCGTCTTCCTATATAGCTATGTGTCCGACTCCACTTGGCATGAAGCGAGGCCTACTGAGCGTATTCCGAGGCCAAATTGTACCAATTGAAATAGGAGACGGGCAAATTACGGCTTCTAGTTGGGCATTTGAGCCAAATTCACCGCAGTTTGCTCGATATGACGGTACATCGTGCTGGAAGAAAAATGTAAGGGACCTGAACCCATGGATTCAGGTTGACTTTAATGAGAGGCACATCGTGACAGGACTCGTTCTTCAGGGGTGTGGAATGGAGTTCCATGGATGGATTCAGAAGTTTAGAGTAGAGTCACGGACGTCCGGGAATCCTTTTGTCATACACAAAAATCATAAAACTGTCTCAGAGGTAGGTTATTTGTTGCAAACTATGCAACAAAAACATTTTATAGAACAAAATCTCTTAATAGAGATGTTAAATTGATCTTCTGGATAAATATAGCCAAGTTTACTAAACACAAATGTTAATATGAATTTCGTTAAGATCACCTTGTCATAGCCTAAACACCGGATCAGCCCAGTTTATATTATTTCCGTTTAATGAACTTGTATGTACAGCAATAGATACTCAACTGCTTTTTGTCTTCAAAGGGGAACAACAAGATCACCCAAGCATCTTTATTCACAATAGCGTAGCTAGAAGGTGTAACTGACCCCTGACCCCTGACCCCACCTGCAAAGCCTCCAAAGACTGTGGGAAATTTTTTCTATCATAAAATTTCTTGCAACGCATGGTCCTCGATGTTAATGAAAAGCAGTGGTCATTGCATAAACAATTCAGAAACCCAACGGTGTGTACAATCCAACTACTTAATATTTTTTCGACGCCCTTCAGGGTCACCCAGTACAATTGGGTGCCTCATCATTACCTATTTCTGTAAGATAAGTTAAGGAGCATTGTCTCATAACTACTTTCTGTCCAGCAACTTGACTGAGTGAAATTATTGTGTCCAAAACCATTGCATCCTCTCCCGCAATCCATTTACCATCCAGCTTCCACTCCCACATAAACTCGATCGACTGTCCGAGTTATTATTTCAGTTTGGTGATCAATTATGATCATTTTGACCTTCGCATTTTCAATGCCTTTTGTAGACAATTAACAGTTTAATTCTAAGATGGAAAATTCTGTAAATGCCCAATAATTTCGAGACTAGACGAGGTAGGGGTAGTCAGACAAGGTACGGAAGGTGGAAAAATAGCTTTCAGGGGATAGAAAAATTCAGGTGGGTGAGATATACTAAAATGCATTTAGGCAATGGTAATTTTAACTTTTAGGGGGAACTTTTCCAGGTTGGGAATATTTCAATGGGGCGAAAATTTATCAAGGGGAAGAAAAAATTTTCCACGGGGCTTTGCTCCGAACCCCCGGCTACGGGCTTGCTTCCAATGCCGGTAAGGGGTGCGCGTAGCTCCCTAGCAGCATTTTTGCAGATTGCATTGAATGTTTTCGATCAGAACCTAACTAATTTGCAATCATTGTCACCCAAAATATTTCTGTAGGGTTAAACTTATTCATATATCGGCAGTTCTGAAGAAAACGGTTATGGTGAAGTAGCCTTAGAAAATCAAGGAGGAGAAAAAACGATGGTGCTCTATAGAACGAAGTAAAATTAGGAAAACTAATTGCAAGCATCTGTTTCAAGGGCACTGGCAAACATCGATTACTCCGTGAGAAATCCATGCAAATACCTGTTCCTATATGTCTACGTTTTCAAAAAGTATAGAGCCGCCACCACCTTACTGTTGTTTTCAATATACAATTAGAGAGCAATCACTGGCAGAATTATCCATCATATATTTAACTGTGAAAAAGGCAGGTCTTCAGACAATAGCAACTTTTCTATCTTAGCAACTTACAGCTCAGATATTGATATAAAAATAAAAGAAGCACTGTTCATTAACAAGTGCAAACCTACTCTTATTACCCAATTATACCACCATTGATCTTGCTATACTCAGTAGCGTAACCAGAGGGGGGCAGGGGGCTGGATCCCCCTCAGTCAAGTGGCTTGTCCCCCACTTGCTCCCCCAAAATGAAATTCAGAGGTAAAAAAATTGAACAAAATTTGTATAAGACAAAAATAAAGAATACTTAGCTGAACCTCACAAGGCCAGAGAGACTGGGAAGTGCCATTTCCTGCAATCTGAGAGGCATTTTTATCAAAAAATTTTCTCTGTACGCTACGCGCCAACTGATGGTGGCGCTCCGCTTAGACAGTGTTTTTACTGCTTGCCCCCCACTTCAACCTTTGCCTCCCCTCAGCCCCCCCCCCCCCCCATGAGAAAGTCTGGTTACGCCACTGGCTATACTCTTTCTGTATTTTGATGGATTTTGAATTGATTATGCAACTATTCTGTCTATGGACTAAGAAGTTTCAAACTTGTACATAATTTGCACCTGATGCATGAGGAAGATGTGAATCTTCGAAAACGCTCTTGCAACTTTACAATGGACTTTAAAGACAGACAGTCATCACCCCAAAGTATATTTTTAGTGTATGTATATCAAAATTCTCAGTTGGTGACTGCTCTTTGATTGACATCAAAGTTTGAAAATTTGAAAGATGCAGAGTAGCTCACATTCCACACAAGGCAGAGAGAGTACTTTTATTACATTTTATAGCCTTGTATCCTCACCAGGACATGGCCTTAAGCAATAAAACAGGTTTATTCTTGCACAAGGAAGAGCCTCATACAGTTATGGTAGGAGCTAGAAGATGCATAGTTGGGAGAATTGGAACTGTCTGAGATCATGAAAATTCCCCTTTAAGACTTTTGTGTTTATTTGCTCTTTTATCTGGTTTTATCCTATTGCTTTTGAGTACAGCTCTGTATTGGTCTAATTCCCAATATATTAACCAAAAGGCAGTACTTAACATGTGCTGCACAACTGTTTTCTGGTTATTACCAGCATCTCAAACGAAAACAGGTCACTGACCTGCTAAGGCTAGACAGATGTTACAATTAACCAGCAGATTCCTTGGTGTAAAACTTGTGTGGTCGTTTGTGCCATTTACGTGTACGAATACTTCACGTGCACCAAACCTTAACAAATTTGAAAAAATGAAATTGTCGTTCTTGTAACGACCTTGTAAACATATAAATTAGCCGCGACTTCCGTCCAGCCTTCATAAAATTGACAATTTCAGCAGCCCTCGTTATTTTGCGACTGCGGCAAAAAAAAAAAAAACTAGCAAAATATTCATACTCTCATTTAGAGAAAGAACAAAATAACACAATATATGTCCAATGTTACGCCTTTGTCTGGGCTATCGCAACAGTGTAATTATGTAAATAAGCGGCAATTCTTATCAAATTTCATTTAAACTGACAAAATAACAAGTTCCTTTGTATTACAACTCAGCGTTGCACAAGCCTTAGCAAAATATTTATATCCCAATTTAGAGCTAAAGATAGCACACAAGAAATATAAAAAGGCACTCAATATTGTATAGTTTGTTTAGTATTAGTTTCAGTTTTATTTCTTCGTTTCCGCAGTGTTAACTAGTATTCTGACACGAAGACATAGGAGGAAATCCCGGGGAGGATAGGGGGGATACATCCAGCCACTGTTTTGGGAGATTCTCCCATTGACTTTTACTCTTTTGTAGAGTAAAGTTTGCTTCTTAAGTCTTTATCTCCCACTTTTTCACACAAATCTCAGTGTTATTTAATAGGCAAGTCATAGGCCTAATAGTACCACATGACACATCACACAGTCTTCATGCAGTGCATAGGTCTACTTATGGAAGTCAACATTTCACTCTTCACGGGGTTATCACTACAGATAAGAACCTTGTGCAGCGTTTTACATATATCACTTGCATATCGATATATGTAACAGACCGGAATCTCCTGGAGAGAAACATTATGTCCAAAAATCAGGAAAGTTTACGAAGTATGCCTGCCTAGTTTGATTTTATTGCATTTTCTTAATGTTTTGGGTATGCCACATTAAAAAATGACGGGTTACTTTTTCCCGACACTGTCATGACGGCCATTTTGACTTTCAAAATAAACGGCCATTTTTTCACCGAAAATGACCTTATTTTAGAACCTATAAGCGTGATTGTGATGGTCAACCTCATATTTTTTATACCAACTAATCCATTGGTGATATAGCCACCAGCATAAATGGTGGCCCTGTCGAATTTCAAAATGGGCACAAGTTTTCCTTTCAAAATCGTTCTGAAAATAACTCTAGTCCAAAATCCTGTGTTACATACTGCAAAAAGTAATGCATGAATAATTTCATGAGCCAACTGTTCATGGCCAACAAACTGAATTTCGAGATGGCGCTCATTTAATGATAATAGTCTGGGTAACCGTGTCACGATCGGCGTGTTTTTTTGTGGTCCCTTCACTTACCCCTAAAGTTTAACGAGAGGAAAGAAAGTACTTGGTCCTTTGATGAATAATGAACATGCTTGTGAAGGTTGCTTCAACCGATAATGTAGTAAATTAGACGATAACGTAACATCAACAGTTAATGTAGTAAAAATTTACCGATATTGTAAAAACAACCAGTAATGTAATAAAAATTTTACCGATAATGTAACAACAACTGACAATGTAATAGAAAACTAACAGATAATGTAGAAACCACACCTTATAGATAGTGTAGTAAACATTAAGCGATAATGTAACAATTTTGTTAACCAATAGCGTAGTAAAAAAATTACCGATAATGTAAAAACATTACGCCATGCTAACGCACATAACATTTTCTTACATTCAAATTTCACTTACGTGTGAACAAACTTTATACGTATGTGAGTAGTCTATATGTAAACGTAGTGTGATTACGTAGTTTGCATGCATGTAAGTTCGTATGCATGCACGTACTTACGTACGTATGTGCTTTGCATATAAGATTGTAGGTGGCATGGTATATGGGCGTCAAGGGCGATGCCAGCCGAGGGCCAGGGGGCCCATAGCCGCAATCGGGGAAGGATGTCCCTCCTTCGGGAAAATTTTCCAATTTCGTAGGGGAGCCTTAATCCGTACGATAAAATATGTAATCCCAATGATCTTCAGTCGCCCCGACGATATGCTTGATTTTGCTCATAGGAATGGCATATTCTTCAATGAAGACCCCAAATTTTCCAGTTTTCAAAAACCCCAAATTTCTCAAATTTCCTTCCATAAAGATCCAAATTTTTTCATAATTTCTTCAATAAAACTCCCAATTTAATTTTCAAATTTTTGTGAAAAAGCTAAATATTTTTTAGCGCGCTTCCAGTCACACTTGTTTTCGATCAAGTACTTAGTTTTTACAAAAAGTTGACTTAAATTTATCTCTTTACACAGGTTTTCAATGGACGCTCCTCTTAGCAGTGTGAATGAATGGACGCATACTAGGAAATAAAGTACACAAAATGTTTCACAAAATCGACAGTCACAAGAGAAGGTGCAAAGGGCACAGTGGGGTCTTCAGCTGCAGCCAACAATTTACAAAGTATTGACAAGGTGGCGGATATCAGCTGCAGGGGCGGTACTAAAATGATCAAATGTACATATTCAGTGGAGTGCACGGCGTTCCTTTTAGTACATCATCATTTACAGGGCCCTAGCCTACTCGTGGCAATTATGGGGGTAGTTGCCCCCTAAGATTTGCAAACCGTTATGATGAAAGTTTAGGTACTTGAGAAAAAATACTCAAATGCTGGAAATTTCAATGTCCTAAGTATGGCTTTGAGGCCCTTGTAACAACCTGGAAAACTGCATAATTATAAAGGTTCCCTTTTCACCAAATCTTTCCGGGGAGGCCCTGGACCCCCTCCATGGACTCTATTCACGTGGCTTACTTTTCCTGACAAGTAAACGAATCCACTTCCTCCAGTGCATATTATTATTTTTGTATTGTGCCACAGCATGCTTTTATGAGATAGCCTACATAGTGACCCCTAATTATGCTTAATTCAATAGCCTTGTAAAGTAACTTTAAATTTTTCGTTTTGAAATCTAAATTTGTTTCTGAATTTCCATGAAATATAAAAGTTGAGGATGTTTTGATGCGACTTATAAATGTATAAGATATGACATAATGTGCCATCTGTCCCATCTGGCTGTGTGGAAGATGTTTTCGACCAAACACTTCTTGGAAAGCCTTCTCTACGGCTACGCGATAACATCCTCAGTGGCGTAATAACACTGGGCAGCACGCACCGTGGTTTAATTTCAGTATTCAATGTTTTTATACAGAAACATATAATGAAAAGCAACAATTGCCTTAATTTTTCGAGATATGTAGACGTATTTCTAGTCATTGAGACCAGGGAGTTGCTACTTGACAACTCCCTGTTGGGACAGCAAGAGAGTGTCACTCGGATGTTCGAGCCATGGGCAAACTCTGTAAGATAGCTAACACGATTCACTCTAGCATATACAGGTAACATATGATTGCCCTATAACCGTAGTGCTAACGGTAGAATGCCGGTATTAGACCTAAAAGTTGGCCAGTAGATAGAGTAAACGACAAAATACACTTCTTAATAATTCAACATTCTCAGCTGTTATACTGAACCCATGAGAAGTAAACAAGTCATGCGTAAAGATGCCGCTCTAAACATCGTCAAAAAAAAAAAAAGATATATGCAGATACTGACAAATGATCTCGTCAGAATAATGAAAAATGTATCCCTCAGTTTACCTGAGCATGAAAGAATTTCAGCTGTACAAGGTTTGATGAACCGAATGCAATGCAGTGGCTATTCAAGTATGAACGTTTTGAAGTATATTTGAGGTCAAAGAAACAGTCCGATCAAATGATCGACTATGACAAAGATAATAAATTACCTAAGTTTATTCCGACCTAAAAAGTGGAAACAGGAAAAACATGCTATAGAGCTTATGCACGTGACGTCAGCGCGTTTCAATTTGGCTTACTGGATGGAACTGCCATACGTAGTAGGTGTGTTAAAGATACGCGCTCACGATAGCACCTTAGTAACAATTGTTGCACAATGTACGCTTGGATGGAAAAATAGAGAAACGTGACGTAGGTGCATAAGCTCTATAGGACAAAAAGTATAATTGAGTAAGTAGGAATCACAAAACTAATTTTGAAGCAGTGCTTTTTGTCGAGGTGACCTCCAACAGTGAGCTTCACAAAACTATTGAAAGAATATTAAAGAATATTAAAGAAACTGAGTTGAAGGTAAAGTTATTGAAAGGTCTGGAACCAGATTAAAAAAAATAATTTGTATAACCAATCCATTCGACAGGGATATCGGTACCTATTTTGATGTCACAGTTTGTAGGTTATGTAAGATTAAGAAAGGACTATGTTAGAAACGAGTAGTTTACCATTTACAGTCTAAAGATTGCAACGGAGAGTTAAGTATGTTGGCGAAACATTCAGAAGTCTGGGAGAAAGATTTGATGAGCACTTTGCCAATAAGGATGACAGTTTTCCAATAAGGATAACAGTCAGTATTAATCATAAAGCCGAATACCACAATGGGCAAAAATTTAATTACCATGTGAATATCCTCAATCATATCGGCGACCCTATCTGCAGACAAGTTTTAGAGGCCGTATGTGTTACCAAATTCAGTCCAAAGCTAAATCGGAAAGGAGAGTGGTCCACTGTATACTTATCAATAGAACAACTCAACCGTAGTCACAGCATGGTCCTCCGTCAGTTAGCTTTGTTCTCATTATTACCTCACGTGTTTGATCCCTTTTTTCATTATCATCCCTTTTATCAGGCTATTGTCTACTGAGATTTTCTTTTCAGTAGTGTGTACTTTCTGGTAGGTAGTCTTTCAGCTCCTTTATTGTAGTCTAATGCTGAAGATAGTCAAGTTTACACCGAAAATTTCTCCAGTCAGAATATAACGGATATAATGAAATTCGGAGCGTTATACGTTACTCAAAGCATTGCGCTTTTCAGAACTAGAGTCGGAACTTTAGTAATGAAACATACTGGTGAGCGAATTCAGAGGATAATTAGCAGGTTTTTGAAAATAAACCTGGGGCGACTGAAAGTGGACAGGAAATTCTTACTTGAGGCCGAGTTGGCTGGAGGCCGAGTTGGTCTGGGGAAGACTTGGTCAGGGGCCAAGTTGGTTTGTGACCAAGTTGGCTTGAGGCCGAGTTGACCAGTGACGAGTTGTTTGGGGTCGAGTTGGTTGGGGGCAGAGTTGGCCCGAAAGCTGAATACATAGTAGGTATGCACACGTCATAGAAATGCAAACCATAGCTTGAGGGGTTGGTTTGACTTCCCACACAATTTTCTCATATTTCAAGACACGTCTCTCTGTAAGGAGGCTAGCTAATGCAGTCTGAAATCTTCATTTTGTATATTTAGGCTACCGGATCTCACATGTTACTAACAAAAAAGATATGGATGGATCTTAATATTTTCGAGTTGGAGTGGGCCGAGTTGGCCTGCTTCTATATACACACTCTCTCACTTACGCACACACACGCACCCGCATTCTCACAAACGTACATCAATATTTGCGTACATATATACGTAATCAAGGCGGGTGCTCGCGTAGGTATGAATGTAAATGCATATAAGCATGCATACCAAGTATATACGCACATACGTACTCATATACACATAAACGTAAACGTATAACGTTCATACATACGTAAGTGAAATTTTAACATAAACGTGCGTCAACATAACGTTCCTACATTATCGGTAATTATTTTTCCTACGTTATTGGTTAGCAAAAATTGTTACATTATCTGTAAATTTTTACTACAGTATCGGTAAGGTGTAGTACTACATTATCGGTAAATTCTCTATTACATTTTAAGTTTTACATTATTGTAAATTATGTAAACTTTTTATTACATAATTGGTTCTTTTTACATCATAGGTCAATTTTTTATTACATTATCGGTTGCTGTTACAATATCGGTAGATTTTTTACATCATCGGTTATAGCAAAGGTCCACTTATAACTTCTGGTAATAATGTTTTCTGATAACTTTAAGGGTCGTATCGAGCGTTTGTGAAAAGGGGAGGAGCATTTGTGGAAAGGAGAGGCGCGTTTGTGAGGACGAAGCAACGTGAACACTAGAAGTGCACCTACAGTGGAATCCAGACCCCTCCCGAGCACTGACGGAGATTAAACTGAACCTGGGAGGAAAGGAACAGTCAAACGGTGCCGAAGCGCCCCTGACGGCCTGGGCTCCAGGACCCACCTTAGGACCGGTTGTGGGGTAGAGGAGCAGCGTGCCGGTGGGGGTCCAGGGAAAGAGGCCCCGGGGGAGTTCTAAAGCAAATCGTGAGCATTACAGTGAAGCCTTCCAAAAGACTTCGCACGCGTACTAAACAGACCACTGAAATGAAAATTCGACTATTTCCTTATGTTACCGAGGTCAAGAGGCAACTCCCTTGAAGGGGCCTAGGAGAAAGCCTTGGAAACCCTTGGGTATTTATAAAAGTCTTAGCAATAGAGTGAAAAATTAAGTATGTCCAAAGAAAATTGGATGCTCCCTTAACAGACCATAAACATGATTATTTTACCCTAACTCTTACTGGCCTACGTTTTACGCCATCCAGTCAATTTAATGACTCAGAGGGCTTACAGGCAGTGTTATATATCAGGTTACTTGTCGTGGGAGGGGGAAAGAGGGACAGACAGTTTTTTCTGGATGAACACTATCTCGACCAAGTTCAAATACGTGACATTCACAGATGGCGCGTGGATTTGATTTTTTATAAGACCTGGTGGAATTTATTTTATAAGACCTGCACCAGCAGATTCTTATCAAAGGGGAGGCTTCCACTTGAAATAACCCATCGGTTCCGAGGGCGCCGCGGGAACGCAGTTAGCTCTTCCAGGGTCCAGATCATGTCACTGCCTGAAAATGGCAACGAATCCTCTCTAAAGAGACCTCGAAATTGGATCTTGGCAACGAATCCTCTTTAAGAGACCTCGAAATTGGATCTTGACTATATGACTACTAATTTTTGTAAACGGCATTTGTATTAATGGGCGGTGATTTTGATGGTGAAAGGTAATTATGGGTGTGGAGGGTGGATGATAGTTTAGGATTTGCATTGAAACAATAGCACTGCTCAAGCTGTCTAAAGAAAATGGCAATGGCGCAAGATTTTACGACTGGTACGCGCAAAGCGCGCAGAAAAAAAACATTTTAAAGACAGTGCGAAATGTTTTACTCCATCCTGCATTTCAAAACTTACTCAAGTTACATTGAAACGCCCTCTCATCTTCTCTTCTTTTTTCCGTTCGGTAATTTGAACTATCCTTCCCGGTCAAAACCGTCGCGCGCATTCCCAGGCAGATACGTCACGGCTTGTTGTTAGCGAGGATATCTAGTGGTAGGAGTTTGCATGAGGAGCCTTTCAGCCTGTGCTCCCGAGAGTAAATTGGTAAAAACAAGCCATCTTATACGATATTTTAAAATCTGAGAAACTCACATTATAATTCAGAGTAATGAATTTCCGGCAATGTCATTATCAATAATTGCATAAAGCAACGGCTTCACAACAGAACGTCTGAAAGTTGACAAGATATTAAGTTTTTTTTTTTAAATCTGCGACAAAATATCGGTGGAGGACACGGTTAGACCTTTGCGCCTGGGAACTAAGAAGATCGTCAAGCAGTTTGTACTGATGGTACTAATTTACAGCGAGTGAGCTCCACCCAGCTCTCCCCCTTTCATTGCTTTCGTTAAATCATGACCGTAAGGTGGCAAAAATACAATACCTGCAAAGTGGTCCACTTTCTACAAGCATGCGAAGAGGCAGACGAACGTTCATTTCGAATATTGTACGGGAGAATTACTGTTTTGATGAAGGAAAACCAGCATTTACTAGATCAGCGCTCTTCACATACCAAAGTGTGTACCAGAGTGTGAACAAAAATAGCACTAATAGTTACACTTAAAGCAAAAGAATACACTGAGAACACTTAAAACAAGAAGTCTTGAGTGCTTTTTGAAAAGTGGAGCCGGAGAGAGAGTTGAGGGTACCTATCGGTAGGGTATTCCTTGGTTAACACAATTACTCTACTAAAGGTGTTCACCTTAAACTGAAAGAGCGTGGAATAAAGGGCCAGGTAGTGCCCTTTGTCTAGCATATCTTATACAGGGGCGGCGCCAGGGTATTTCGATAGGGGGGGGGGCAAAGCGTGAGATGAGTGATCGCCGTCCTGGGGGAGGGGTCTAAGGGGAGGGGGTTCCCCCTCCCCATTGGGAAATTTTTTGTTAATTTAAGGTTGCTAAGATGCAAAATGGTGATATCTTTGGTATATTTTTTGAACTGATCATATATGTAAGAAAGTGCTCATAATTTATTGAATTTTAATTTTTGCTTGTGGGAAAAGTGCTTTTCTGGGTAGAGGTCTAAGGGGAGGGGTGTCCCCTCCCTCCCCTTTGAGAAATTTTTATCAATGTAGGATGCCTAGATGCAAAATGGTAAAATGGTGATGTCTTTGGTATTTTTTGAGCTGATCATATATTTTTGAGCTGATCATATATGGCTGAAAAGTTAATAATTTATTGAATTCTAAGTTTTGGTTTAGTGAAAGAGGACAGTAGCCTTTGTTGTCTAAGAGAAGAGTATGTAGTCAACAAACCTCCTGAAGCCACCCCCTTCCCCTTTTATGTATGGGTATGTTTTCACTCAAAAATACGTGCGTTGAGTCCACAGAAACACTAACTATTACGAATATTTTCGTTGCTTCATATAGCATTATACAAGGTATCTAAAGGCTGGCAGACACCGGTATAGGGCCTCTTGGAAGCTCTGGACTAATTAAATGGATCAAATATATGCCTACCCCACCATCCTCCTTTCTTCTTTTTCATTCGCTTCCCCTTCTTCTCTTTCGTTTTCTCCTTTTCTTTTTTCCTGTTCTTTTCCTTCTCTCTTTCCCCTGTTCTTGCAAATTATGCCCTGCCCCATGTGGCATCGCCCTGTTTTCCTTTTTGCTCTTTTTCTGATTGACTCAAGATTTCTTCATACAGTAAAGATTGTGTTTGTGTACAGCCATGCACCTACTATTCAAAATCCGTTTTCTATGGATTACTCAGTCGAGACAACACCAAAATAAAGCACAATAAGGCACAGGCGTAGGTAGCTTTTTGAAGACTGGGGGAACCTTGTTTCGGATCGCCGTCTTGGGGAGGGGTCTAAGGGAAGGGGTGTCCCCCCCCCTTTGGAAAATTTTTGGATATTTGAGGGTCCTCAGATGCAATTTGATGCAACATTTTGGGCAAATTTTAAGGAAAGTTACTGCAATTTTTTACATTTTTTACTGAAGAGATAAATAAGGGGTTTTTGGCCTTGAATATTGGGGCAGAAGCATACTTCAGCCCCCAGATTTTCGACTGAGGGCTTTAGCCCCCAGCCCCCCGCTTCTTACGATTATGCAATAAGGGAGACATATAATATTACTTCAAAGTTTAATTCATTTTATTAAATGTTTTTATATTTTTATTGTCAAAATGTTCGTTAAGTGATTGACTCATGATACCCCCAATATATATGTTCACATTCTAAACTTTAAATGGTCACATGCTGGGAATGGAGAGACGGTAAATGTTTGAGATTGCCTAACATTACATAATTCGGACAGGGGGGAATAGCCATAGACGAAAGGTTCACTTGGTCGAAGGTTCACTAAAGACCGAAGATTCCCCCGGGCGAAAATATATTCCGAGTTACGGGTAGGGTTGGGGTTTCGGTTAGACAGAGATTCATGGATCAGACGTATCCCCTGATGCACAAATTAGCTGTCTGTATTTTTTTGGTGTAACTTGCAATGATACGCACCTTTTCTCCAAGAGAGGGAAAACTTTCTGCTCTGTGACACCATATGTGTAAGGTCTCACAATAACTTGGCGTTAGGGTATACTACTGTATTGTTTTAGCTTTACTCTCGGTTCCTATGCTCTTTTTGTTTTCGCGTTATGTATAATGGCCTTAGTGTTTATGTAATACTTAACCTGCATTCACGTAAACAATGGAGAAAACAGAAAACGTTATCCGTGCGGGGATTGCAAGTTTCAGGTATTTGTAACGAACAGTTTAACTAATATTGTGATAGATGGGTGACATACTGTAACACCTCACCCCACCCCCTACAAAATCATGTGTCTTAAAACGTTTTTTTAGACGATTTTATTTTTTAGGTTGAAAAACCATAGGGGGGGGGGAAATGCCTGCCCTGCCCCCCCCCTGTGGCGCCGCGCCTGATCTTATAGTACAAACATTGTTAAGTGCTACAAGGGGGTTATGGGCGTAGAGCAGAACATTGAATTTATAACGTCCTTGATGTTAAGACAGTGGAGTATTAATTTAAGTAATGACTGCGGGTCGACTCGCCAATCCAAAGCAAACATGACTTGGGCAGCACCATTCTAGAGATGCTGAAGCTAACTGATATTCTTAATGGAGACTTTAGTGAAATAGCGTTAGTCAAGGGAATTCAATTTTAGGAATTTCAGGAAATCTTTTTTTTTTCATCGTGACATTCCTTGTTCGTTTGGGAAACAATCAAGATAACACCACACATACAAGAAAAGTAAACGAAACAGAGGTGAAATTAAGTGACGGACATATTACACTTCTTATATTTTACAAATGCAAGTAACACAAATGGGTATTTCCATTGACAGGAACTTGTGGGCAACGTGGAGCCTCGATGTGGTAAACTTGTGACCCTTAATCCAGTGATATATGCAGATTCATTGCGTCTGGTGCCACTTACATGGTACAGATCTCCTGGACTTCGATTTGAAATCCTTGGTTGCAAAAACGGTGAGTAGAGACGGACACAGTTCTTCAATGATAAATAATGCGTCTCTTATAAGTTCGAGAGCTATAGATTACTCATTTGGAGTTTATCTACTGTTTATACACTAAGATCGTTCTTTGTAAGAATGTACGGCACAGGCAAATATAAGACATTTGCCGTCCTGAAGTAAACTTTTGTCCAAACTAAGGTCCCCAGGTGCCCTTACGGAATAACACATGGGAACATGGGTATGGTACTAGTATAGGAATCTCATATCTACTTCCTTTCAGCACTTAACATAGCCTATTTGCATGTAGCACTGAACACTTTGCCTATACTTGTCCTATGCCAGAACTGCATCCATGCAAAATTTGGTTCTTAGTTACGTCATGGTATACAAAATTGGGTATACATTTAGCTGGAAAATACCGTCACCCTTCTCTGAATTTAGTGTTTTGATACATGTGAATTCGTTCTGTTCCATCAGTGGGCTAGATTTTATTACTGTATTACTTCATCCATGCAGTTACGCAGAAGTATCTCATGGTTTAGTGTTAAACGTATAGTATCTGGTTCTTCTGTTCTTCAATTTTTCGATAAGCAATGTTTCCTTGTGTATTATTATGTATATGTTGTAGCTGGAATTACTGATCTTCATAAGTTTTCCTTACATGAAATTTAGAAATGCACTTTAAGGGAAACTGCAGTCACCCCAATTTGAATTAGTTTACCCGGGTATCCAAATTCAGGGATCTCTTTCCAGACATGTGACAATATTTTTGTTACTTCTTTGTTAAATTCATCACTTTAATTTACCTTCAAAATCAAATATTGTTATTCATAAACGTAATAAAAGACACTTCTAAGGGTTAAAAGAGGAAATTAGCAAGCCAGTTGATGTTTGAAAATAAGCTTCGGGGACTACTTATTCCCTCTCACGTCTACCTTTAACATGTAGTGTTTAAACTATGTCATTAAACATCATGAAACCAAGATAACATTGAACATAAGCAGCTGATATTTTAAATTTAAAGACGGGATGACTGCCTTAAGCTAGACTGAATGACATCTCCACAGGTTGCGACTTTTCCCTGGGTCTAACGGACAACAGTATAAAGGATGAAGCCATTGTAGCCTCCAGTACATTAGATAGCAACATACCTCCCAATAATGTGAGAATACAACCCCTGGGAATCCAGGTCAGTCCAACCCTCGGATGGAGACCAACTACAAGGAACAATGAATGGATTCAAGTGAGTGCCTTTCCTTCTTTCATTTTGTGATGAGACAGTAAAGGAGTTGAGAGAAAGATGACAAGGGCCATGCAGTAGGTAAAGTTCATGCCAGAAATTGTCTGCAAAACGATAGGTGGACCCTCAATATGTTTGAAAGGGGCAGGCTAACAAATGAGCGATATACACAGACGTATGCAGACAACGAAAAACCGTTAACAGAAAAAAAACCGTTTATGCAAAACATAGCACTATTCCTGGCCAAGCCCGTAGAAGGGAGGGGGAGGGGGCTTGGGAAGCTGGTTCCTCTGATACCAGTGGCGTAGCTAGGGTTTGTGGCGCCCGAGGCAAGAAACGAAATTGGCGCCCCTACCCCCATCTTCGGGGGGGGGTAATCTTAGGAATACTTACACAACTCAAGATCTTAAATAGAACAAATGTCCATGGGCGTCCGCAGAAAAAAATTCAGGGGGCAAAATTTTTAGGGGGCCCAAGTTTTTCATGGGAAATATTTTACTCCCTGAAAAGAGTTTACATGCTACCTCACACAGTGTTGACAAAGGCGTAGCCAGGAATTTGTCAAGGTGGGGGGGGGGGCGAAGCCCATAGACAGACTCTCAGCGCTCTGCGCCACTATGGGTTGGCGCTGAGCGCAAGAAAATTTTGGCCCTAAATGGTTCCCAGATGGCTGGAAATGGCACTTTCAAGGCCTATTTAACGCATATAAAAAGGGGACACACTAGCAATATCGTAAATATTATTTTATTAAAAGATAAAATTGCTATATCAATATCATGCTCTCAGCAAATGGTAGTTCCAACATTTTTTTAAGTGATCTCGATTTGGCGCCCCCCTTAGAGGTGGCGCCCGGGGCAACTTGTACCCCTTGCCCTCTCCTAGCTACGCTACTGCCTGATCAATTTTCACCCAGTTAAAAATCAGTAATTCTTTACTACATTTTACTGCATCTATCCCCGTAAGCACATTCCCCATTTCTCCCCACTGGGAACTATCTCGCTAGCCCTCCATCTCGCACCACCTCCCCCTATAGCACCTTTTCTTGCTAAGGGAATTCCAGTCTTGGCCCCCTTAGCTCAAAGAACCACTCTTGATCGTAGGTTGGATAACCATGCAACATACCTAAGTGAATCAACTCAAGGTAGAGCGTAACACGTTTCGTTTCTGTTCGCGGATTTTTCGTTTATTTTTCAATTGTGATACATGCAGCCTATGTGCGAATGGGGCTTGGTCACGGTGTATCTAGGCTGTCAATGTCTGTCTCGATTTACCGTTGTCACGAGACAGTTAAGTGTGACAACTACTTTTTAAACGTAAATATCATACACAATTTTTCTCTTTGGTCACCGGAGTCTTACCAGAACGGTGCGGTGTACCTAGCTTCAGAGTTAAAGGTTTCCAATACGCCTATGACCAAATGCAACGAGAGTAATCACTCTTAATTCAGCCTTTTTCCGCCCGAATAATAACAAGCATGGTGCGCCTTGAGAAATGTATTCTTTTTTATGACACATTGACAAGCTTAACATTTCAAAACTAAAGAGTTATTCTAACCATCACGCAGATTTTAGAGAAAATAAAAAAATCTTTGCAAGTTGGCGAGCATATTCAAACTTACATTTTGATCAATTGTAACCCCTATAATGCATCTGAGAAATTTGAGTTGGGCAGGTGTCGTACACAAGAAAGTCGAAGAATAATGAAAAATAATACCTATTCCTCTTTTCATATCAATTTTGGAAAGTCACATTGACGGTTTTTAAAATAAGTTGTTTGATGCCACTCTGGAAACATTGTTATATACTAAGAACAATAATGATAAAAATTTGAAAAGAATCGAGTTTATTTGAAAAGTGATTCTTAATTTTTCTCCAACAGGTCCGTTTTTTGGAAGTTATGTTGGTCAAATCTATAATTACGCAGGGCTGTTCCAGTGTGCAATCATACCCACGAAATTTTATCATAGAATATTCAATTGAGACTGAAGACGTTGAAAATATGCAGACAGTCAATTACCCTTCAAGTAATGATGCTTTGGTGAGTGTCTTAGTCTAAGCAAAATCAAACAGAACTTTCCGTGAGACCTCGCCAAATTATTTAAGAAGAGGTTGGAACATTTTTTTAGACAATGCTTCAGAACTTTGATCGAATACAGCTGATTGCTGTTCCATAAACTTGATTTATTTAGGTTCACAGTGCATAGCGTTTGTTTGTTTTTCAGAAATGAATATTGAAGCTAGACAGTAGATTAAACACGAGATAGACTAAAAATTTTAAATGTTTTGTTATTGAAAAGATTATAAAATAGTCTGGTCAATGAATACCTAGCATGATGTTCTGCCCACATAACTCTTCATATGATGCATTTCTTTGGCCAGCGTTTCCCAGCCAATGTTGATACTACGTCTCTCCTGAGACACGACATCCCACAAGTGGTCAAGGCACGTATTGTCCGTGTGACGCCTACCGACTGGGCTGGAGGTATTCAGTGTATGAAGATGGAACTGATTGGCTGCGTAGCAAAAGGTATAGTTACAGACATTCGATACCTATAGACCGAGGATCACGTGACCAAAATGTCACTACCGTTCAAACAAGTTTAGGCCTACCAAAGTGGGCGTCGGACTACTGTCATTGCGTAATTTGTTGATGAAACTGTAACATTTTAAACATGATGCAAACATTTGTTGTTGTTTTTTGGTATAGTCTTTAATGTGAAGATAAGGTGGCGCCGCTCTACGTATAGGATAATGCAGGATACTCTGTCCATACTAATGAATCGTCCTTGGGCAAATAAATAATGTCAGTTGAAAGCAAACTTGAGCAAATTACTTGCCTGGTATTTTTTATCTGTCATTAGCAAGTACTGTAACGTTATCGAGGCCTCAGATCAATAACACCTGTTGGGGTTGGTGGCTGAGAACAGGCGAGTTGAGAAACTTCGATGTACAATGCATGCTGGGAAAGAAAGTGTACCATAACAGACACTGCATGTGCAAGACAGGTATTTTGTATAATCAAGCACAATTTTCGAGTTTAAAACTATGGTTTTCTAGACATCAGTCACAGTCACAGGTCAAAGAATTTTCTTTAAAGGAAATTAAAGTTCTCTTTGAAGTTAATCCCTTACCTTGGACCGAAAAGGTTGGACAGAATGACGGTAAATTGTGGAATACAAAAACAATAGTCGCTCGAAGCCTTCGTATCTTTGGGAAAATGTCCGTGGGCTTGATCTGTGGTACTACATGGTAGAGCAAAATCAAATTTCCCAACTCCTCTGTTTAAGCAGATTAATTACGTTAAATTTACTTCAAGCTGCCATTTTACAAAACTAAATATAGAACACATAACAAATGGGGTAGGACATATAGCTGTAACGGATATTACAAGAGTAAGGGGCGCTGGCCCTTAAGAAGAATTGTTTTGCTAGAACATTTTTAAGAAGAAAATTGTAACTGCCTTTGCATAGGCCCCGTCCTACCCCGACAATATTTTGTCCGATGGAAGTTACCTCGCCTGCTTAAAGAAAGAGTTTACGCAAAATATTGTTTTTTATAAGAAAATGAGGAACTAAAGCATTTGGGTAAGACTTTGCTGCCAGGTAGAAAACTGTTTCCGTAGTTCTCCTCCCAAAATATTTCTATTAAACGTACCATGTTTCACTTTTCAATCGTTCTCTTCCAGATGGTGTAAAGGAAAGCAATATAAATCACTTAATGTTCATGTTATTTGCCAAGTGCAGATCCAGGATTTTATATAAAGGTAGACTTAATTTGCACGGGTGAAGATTAAACCTACTAAAATCTTCCAACAGGGGTCTAGGGGAATTTTGGAATTTAATCATTGTTAAATGTAAATTTCTGGTACATGTTAATCGAGATAAGAACGTTAAGAACCATAACTGTTCAAGAAATCGTTTATCAGTATATGACCGCTTTGCAATAGCCAGTAATAACGATCATAATTTGTTCCAAATGGTCAAGTATAAGATCTGCGGGGCCCTCTAGCGTACCTTTTACAGGAAAATAAAACCCATGAAGGTAAACGGAAAAACACGAAGGTAAGCTCTGTTATATGTTAATTCCTAGCATCGGGAAATCAAGAAAATTTATAGTAAGAAGCATTTCTATGGCATTGCTTATTATTATTCATTGTCAGGTGACCACCCTGCATCTTCGGAATAGCAAGCCGTTTATTACAATCATGTACCTACCATAATGGTCACTGAGAAAAGTAAAAAAGAAGCTGCTAATCTGGTCGGAAACAAGTTCTAAAAGCCATTCTCACTAGGATACCAATTTTATTTTATTGAAACGAGGTCTTTTCACTTATATTGAGCAAAAGTTTGTAGGGAGTAGTTTTATTGCTAATTATCTGACAATTATGTAGGAGAACAGGAGGACGACGATTTTTGTAACAAGTAGCATTTTTTGCATCCTCATCAACATCTTTCCTGGGGGATTATAGCTGAAGCCCTGCAGGGCGAATCGTCGATCACTATTTTGCACGCTTATATATATCCTGCTGGGAACTAATAACCTAAGGAAGCTGCGAATCTGGTTGGAATCGAGTACTTATAGCCATTTCTACCAGAATACTATTTTATTGAACCAGGGGGATTGTCGAATGTTTTGAGAAGAAGTTTGCGGGGATTATATTTAGTGCTAGTTATATTGACAATTATGAAGACGACGAGAAGGACGATATTCGTAACAATTGGCATTTTCATGCGTTCTCCTCAACATCTTTTGTTGGCGCGTAGCTTGTGTCGGCTAAACCTGCCTCTTATATCACAAAAAATGACCCTTTTCACAAGTAATAGTGCAGATAATCATTACAGTTGGAATTCTTATAATGTAGGCCTAAAAATAAAAAGACTAAATGTTATCATTGAAAATAGGCAGTGTAAATAATAGCACAAACGTTGATTACGGTAAAACCTGAAAGGGCACGATTTGAATCCGTCAGGAGGGGGGGGGGCTAGAAGTTAAGTTAGAAGTCCTGTCAAGTCTTTTTTATGAAATCAGTAGTAGTGATGGTTGTTTTCCTGTCTTCCATATAATTATCTGTGAAAAGTTCCTTGGATTGTGTGTCATTTCTTAACAGACCTTTACTTATGTGAAAAAATATTACATTTCTCCAAATTCGTACACTTGCTGTGACTCTGTATAGTCGATAATAATTAATCCATAGCCTATGTAGCAATATTGGTAGCTATCACTAGAAGTGACAGTGTGAAACCCATGCAAATGTCTGGATGATTGTATATTCAGTTTGACAATTAAGTATACAAACCGAACATTACAAAAACTTGTTTAGCAATGAAGCACTTATTTTGCCCTGCACTTAGTAAACACGTTTCTACTTTAAAATGTTTAAGTATGCAATTAAATATTCTATGTTAAGCAACTAAACGCGTTGAAACACATGGCGTTTAAGAATTAAACAATCGTGTTTAGGATCTAAACAAGCTTACAAATTAGGGGCAAGTAGTGTGTAGAAAAATGTTAATTCCTAAACACTGTTGTAGAGTATAGATCCTACTACCTTTGCTTTGTTACGCAGAATGCGGAGATCAGATGAACATCGCGAATACACCGGGTGCTATTCAAGTTCAAGGGTCATTGACATGTTCGCCAACATCGTTTGCCATCTTTGGAAACTCATCTTCTAATCCACGTCAAACGGTTCTGCCGTTTCCAGCCATCATTAAAGTTCCCTTGCTGATAAATCTCGGATCAGAGTATACAGTCACTGGTATCGTGATACAAGGTTCCATAAATGAGCCACAATATGGACCTACCTGGGCAACAAAATTCACCCTTCAGTACGCCATGGAGTCGGTAGATGAGTCATCTCATAGTTTTAGGAATTACCTTAACATTGACGGATCTGTGAAGGTTTGACATGATACTTTCACTCATCATTATCAAGCCATTAGTTTATTTCTTTATTGTCCAACGACTTTGAAACATAAAATATTACATGGCTACCGTTATTTCAAAAATTGCTCACCGATACAAGAGAACACAATCATGGATGAAAAAGTTACCAGGGTAAAAGACAGATGACTTTATTCGTATGAAAGTAAACGATACATGACGCAATTGCAGTGCTTCCTTGTATTTACTAAGAATTATAATTATTTTATCATAATGAATTAATTTTCAGTAGGTTAACGGTTTTGACAAAAAAATCCATACTACGCAAATCACCTTTTATTTCAATCAGATCCTGACCCTTTAATCTTACCGGCATGCATTTTAAGAGACATTTTAAGACAATTTAGATCTCTCATTGGTTTATTCTTGCATTTATCGAAAAATTACTAATTGCGTCTAAAATGCTCTAACGGTCACGATTCTTCCTCCTAAATTAAATGAAATTAAACAGTGAAACGTTAAGTCAATAGTGATAATTTTCCTTATGTTACAGATATTCCAGGCAAACTTCGATAGTGTTACTCCTGTAACCATTTATTTGGATCGTCCAATAGTCGCAACAAAGCTCTATCTTATATATTACAATGATGACGTCATCTATCCCAGGGTGCCTTGCATTAGAGTAGATTTTCTTGGATGTTTGCTTGCAGGTAATTAAAGTCATCGAGCGGTCTCCTTTTGGTCTACTTGCTTCTTACGATCTTTCTTTGAATAACTGATCAAAATAAGCAGATTTTTGCAGTCTGCTTTACAAGCAATTTTGGTGCAATTAACAAGTGTGACTATTTGTTTCAAAGTTTTTTTTTTCAGAGGGGGTAGGTGAAGTATAAAGGAAAAATGCAACATGTTACAGTATGGATAGAAGATCATTCATTTTTGTCTAACAATTGATGGTCTAGAAACACGAATGCCAAGACATAAGAAACCTCATTGTAGTTGCTTTGCCAAAGGTTTCCTTTGTGAGTGTGTGTGAGCGAGGGTGTGTGTGTGTGTGGACGGAAAAGCTTCATCCTGCACCCTGAACGCAAGTAGACCTACTAATCCCAGTCCCTCCTAATTCTAACAAACCTTAAGGCTACTACAGGGTAATCTATCTTGAACATAAAGCCAGAATATTTTCAAGCAGTGTGTTCTTTGGTCCTAGAACATGAGGGACCGTGGGAGGTTGGGGTGTTGAATTTAAAATAGTTGTTCCTGGCCTGTGAATTAGAAATGGAATCTCTTCTTCTTTCTGCTACATTTCGCACGTAACAGACTTCCATACATCCCGAGTGTCTTATCGAAAAACATTTCACATGACTGAAGCCCCGTAATGATGTTGCTATACGGAATGTGAATTTTTTGCAAAGAAAAAACTACCCCCACCTTATACCTTGCTATTTTTTATAAGCCTCCATATCCCTTGGACACATGGCTTCATGTGATAAAAGCATTTTTAGTAGGCCCACTTCTAATCGTGAAACTTATTGTAGGTTGTGAGCCTCTAGTACGAGTTCGACACAATTCATTTGTAATTAAGCACCTGGCTACATATATTATCACTAAACCATGTGTAACTCTGCCTCACCGGGACCTTTCTCTCTATTAGTGTGCAGAATTAAGAAAAGGGCTACGGGACTTCCGTCCATTCGAGGACTGAGTAATTTTTCCAGAAATTTGATATGTTTGCATAGCTGTCTGTCCCAGAGTAGCGTATGGTTAGCCAGGATGAAGCTCAAGGGGCCACAAGCTCCCTTGTCCGAGAAAGTTCCTACCACCCCAAGACCGTCAGGGAAATTTTCCTTCCAGTTTTTTAAATATATACATTTCTGGAAACCTTAAGGGATACAATCAGTATGTAATCCCCAGCGGCCGTCTGTCGCCCTGACGATGCACTTTTTCTGCCTTCAAGGAGTTCTAATTCTTCAACAAGAAATTCTATTTTTTTTTCAAATTTTCTAGAATAATAACCAAACATTTTTGTATTCTGCAATAAAAATGTACAACTTTCTTCCCAAAAACACCCTCCGAAAACTTTTAGCCGTCCATTCTTCCAGAAACTCGTCAACTTCGTCGGGCTTCAGGTTACTGTTCCCCTTCGGGCAAATCATGGGACTTTCTCTGAAAGCAGCAAATATCCTGTCTAAAAGTGCATCCTAATAGGAATTTCGTTTCGTCATCCTGTCTTTTGATCTCTTTTACAACGCATAACTAAGATGTGAAGAGTAGTGAATTTCACAAAAGGGAGCTGGACTTTTATTGCATGAAAAGGAAAAGGTCTAGTCTTTTAATAAATGGAAGTGTCTTCCTTTTTATCACAGACAATGGTTACCTGTGTGGACTTTCTGGTGCCGAGGCAGCAGGATTTTGCTTCACAACAGTAGCGAGTCGAAATGATGAGGCGTGTCCATCAATATTTCACTCCGCTAGCTACCCAGCAATCATAAAATCATCGAGTGTCGATACCGCCCTCAACAGTGTACTGCCCCAAATAAAACAATCGGGTTATGAGTACTACCGAATGGGTCTTACCCATCAAAATGTGAGGAATTCTACAGCTTCTAATTTTCAGTGGGTAGACGGTACCCCTTTACAGTACCAGTTGTTCGAATCATCAACTATCGCAAACAACGACGATGAACTGTGCCCCGCCATTTACCTTCCAGATACCGAACACTGGCAAGCACTAACGTGCGAGTCCTCATCGCAAGCTGTTGGTACAATATGCCAGTTTGGTAAGTGATTATTTAAAATATACAAACAAGCCCCTGGTTTATAAATCAGGTATGCAGTCCAAGTTCTCGTCTGGCACGTACACAGGCAAGATACTGAAAGCGCAAGATTAGTTTCAGGGAGCCAACTTTTTAGTGTGGGCCGTGGGGTGCTGAATGTGCTGATGTCCTAAAATGCTTTATGGCAATAATTATTTTTAAAGGGGTGCCAATTTTTCTAGGGGTGCGTTGTCTTCCTTTTCCTCTTTGGCATATTAGAACGAGCAAATCTTTAGGAGATGCCAATAGGGCATACAAGAGATACATTGCTAGCATCAAAAAGACTTAAATTTTGAACATGGAGCCTGAAAGAGGTGAAATGAAATTTTCAAAAAAGTGGAGTGTTCAGATTGAGAGCATGTGTAGAAATACAAATAAGACAGCGATTATCATTTTGAAAATAATAGATGTTTGAGGGAAGTAAAATGTACAATTGGACAACGAAAGATGGCTATATTGCAATATCATGAACCTTTGGGAAGCTGCATAAGCATCACACTAAGGAAAAATACATACTTATATCCTCTAAAATTCTCACATATGTTTCTGAGAAATGGGCATAGAACAATAAAAATGACCAAAGGAGGTTAACGTGATCTCTTGAACTGGTAGGCAAAGACAAATATGTTAAAATACAAAGATTGCATAACACAAAACTGGCACATCAACCTAGAGTCGAGTGGAAGGCTCATAGAAAGGTATTAAAATGGTTAGAGGAGAAGGGAGAGGGACCAGAAACGCAAATTATGGTTTTTAGGATAGCATACAGAGATAGCGCGTCTCGAGAAATCAGAATAACGTAAGATAAAGCCTGAAAAGGTAAACATTTGAAATACCATCATCACGTCACAATGATCACTTATTTGATTCATTGATTTGATTTAATGCGCTTGAAACAAATGTTTACAAAGAGCTATGTTACACCCATAGATTCTGCTGTGTTTATTTGATTCTGGGTGATATTAATGGTGATACATAGGATTTTTCTCGTAACTTGCTTAATATCTTTCTCTGGAATTTTTTAGTTTCATGGCAACATAATAAAAAAATGCCCACTGTCTTTTTAAATGGCACATTTGTTTGCGTCTAAGGAGCATTTTGGTAATATCTCTATAACCTCCGATCAAAGAAGTTGCCATTTCGGCTTTTTAATTTGTTTTTAAAATTACAACTGAATGTTTTAAAACTTTTACGCAGATTTGGATGAGTGTCGACAGGGAAACTCTGGCTGTGCTCGAGATTGCATTAACTATCCCGGGGGATATGCTTGCGAATGCCCACCTAGGACGTTTCTGAATTGGTGGGATCGCAAAGGGTGTGAAAGTAAGTAACAGCAGGCAAATGGTATTAGACAAGAAGCTAAGGCTCTTGCGACAAATACGCGTGACTCCCGACTGCCCCTAGTAGAGGGGATCATGTAGTCTGCTTGCGAGACATATTTTATATCTCTGTAGAGCATGAGAAATAGGAAAGAGGAAGTCCAGTATAACAATGGTTTAGTCTTCCTAAGAGGACATTCTGCTTTGTGTGACTCAATATGTAAAAGACGGCCCTTCCGTAGAAAGTAATGAGCCCTCACAATGACAAAGTTACCTCCAAAGTTTTGCAAATTGCGAGGCATCATTCCGTCCATCGAATAAATTTGTGCCACAAGGGAGCTACATTGTGCAACACAGAGAAATCTATCTTCGGCCTTTATCGTATTGTCCAACTCTAAACCTGTCAAAAGTATTCAATCTAAGAATTACCAGTACTTATGAAAACGGTTCACTTGTAATGCAAATTTTTGAACTTAATTCTTAATTTGATTTGTGTGAAATACTTTCCTTGAATTCGTCTAACAGCCTTGTGTGGCCTCCTTCATTTGACATCTCTCAAAGACGACTTCCCTGACAAGTGTTTCGAACTTCACGTTGATGAACCTACGGCTTTTAGTGAAGCATCCCAAATATGCAGTCGACGAGAAGGGACTTTTGTAGAGCTATGGCACCTCGATAGTTTGGCTAGGAATTGGCAAGTAAGGAGAATGAAGCAACAGATAAATTGGTCATTTCGATTTATAGATGACGTCATTATTGGTGGACAATATCATTCATCATATAATATACTGCAAATGACCAGCTGATTAAGATAAAATGAGGAAATCTCATAATCTGATATTCTTTATGGAAATTTCAGTGTTGCCACAAGGACTCCGTGGGGGGAAGGGGGCAGGCAAGTGGGTAAACAGCAAAAATTGGGGTATATTGTGTATGCGCAATGCTAGTTTGAACTGTACACCTTTGTACCGGAGCAGACTAGGGGGAGGGCAAGGCATATGACAGGGAGGGGAAAGACTCGAATCCCCCTCTTTTTGGTGGCGCAATTATTTTTACCATGCTAATATATGATGTAAACTGTAAAATGTAGGTAACTGCAGTACACTCGGGGTCTTTAATTAAATATGTCTAAATTATTGCCCTTAATAAGTGCAAATATTGTTTTCATTACAATCATCGTCATCATTACCGTTATGTTGCCGTGTGGAATATGTATTTTAAATACAATTTGTAATGTAGATGTGGTATTTTCTAGGTTGTTAACATTGAGTAGACTGACCGTATCACTCAAACAGTATCTTCCTCCTAAAATGAGAGATACATAGTTTAAAGTGCTGGAAATACCTTCCTCTCTGCAGTTTTGATCCTGTTCTTGAAAAAGTCTAATATCGATAGACCTTATGCATATGACGTCACAGAACTGGAAGTGTGCTCCCGATAGAGGTAACCCACTGCCATTTACACCAACAAAAGCAGACAGCTGATTTGTGTATACGGTTCGGATATGCGCGTAAGTCTACTACGCGCGCTTGCGAAGTCCACGTCGTGCTTCACTGTCTACTTTTCAATGACGTCGAGCAGTCCAGTGACGTCAATCAGGGAGTTGTTACGAAACAACTCCCTGCGTCAATGCATGAGGTCTGTAGAAAGTTTCACCTACTGACTGGCTTTATGTCATTCTTAACTTATTTTTTAGTTTCTTTATGTGAACTTATTTTTCCTCAGGGACCTGGGCCTTTTCCAGTGGACCGTGTATGGATACCAGATGTACCTACAATACGCGGCAATGAAGGTCTTTTGCTATGTAAAATAGGAGGCGTCACTATGAATCCAAATTCTCCACCCAGGATATGGTGGTCCCGCTATCCTTGCACATATTCCTTACCTTTTATTTGTGTTCAAGGTGGGTTAAATCTGAGGGTTACTATTCTTAAAAAGAAACTCTAGCTACATAAGACGAGATTAAGAACCTCGAAAATCTTGAGTTCGGGTAAAGGAGTGCAGATAGTACCTGTCTCTTACATGGAGATAGTTCACTTAGCAAATTGTCTTCAATAGTTGTCAGCACTGTGTGCATACACTTATTGCAGCCGATTTTCTTTTATAACCTTGTTCCCCATAGGCGTAAGCAGCTGTTCAAGATTGAGGGTGAGCTTTGGTTCGGACCGTCGTCCTGGGGGGGGGGGGGAGGATCAAAGGGAAAAATTTTGAATATTTGACGTTCCTAAGGTACAATTGTACAACATATTGGGTAAATTTTAAGGCAAATTAATGCAAAGTTTTGACAGAAGAATCAAGTAAGGGTTTTTCGTCCTTGGATTGAGGGATTGGGGGGAAGCATACTTCCACCCCCCACATTTTGGACCCCCTCTCCTCTTCCTACGCCCATGCTGTTACCTTCAAATCTGATGCCAGATCACAAGAAAGTCAGACATGCAACTTGAAATATTTTACAGTCATTATCTCTAATCTAGTGTTCAAATCGTTACTTTCATGCAGTGTTGTAATCAAGTCGTTCGATGTCGAGTCCCGGGTCATCTCGAGTCATCTCGAGTCACAAGGTATCGAGTCTCGAGTCATGTCGAGTCTCTACCAAGTTAGGTCTAATTAGGTCATGTCGAGTTTTCTCTATGCTCGAGTCGAGTCTTTTCGAATCTTTATAAAGGTTCGAGTCACCTCGAGTCATATCAACCTTCAGTGTATTGGGGTAGAGTCATTCCGAGTCACCTGACCTCTTTAGTCTAGTCACCTTGAGTCTCTGATCTATGAAGCCGAGTCACATCGATTGTGTGATTTTGTATGATGGGTCAAAACTCATCCATTTTTAGTTGCTTTGATCGAGCATTATTTTAACTACAGCAGCGTTTGCAATAACATATTTAAAATAAAAGAAACCCCACTTGGGAGGGGGGTTAAAACTAAGATTAGAAAACTAATACCCGATTGACTAGCAATGGGTCACGTAAGTCCACATGTGAGAACAGCTGTTTTGGGAAGCCCGCCCTCATTCTTTAATCCTGTCCTATGGGTAGAAGGCGGATCTATGTACGACGTTCTTCAATGCAGAGTAGTCTTATACCCTGTACGTAAGGATCGGAATGGCGTTTGCAGAGTATAAATATATTGTACTTTCTAGTGACTTGTACTTTCTACTTTAGAACCATAGTTTTTCATCGGGGTGTGACTTCAGTCACAAAGATGAAAACCAGAGTCAGTTCGAGTCCCTGTGCGTAAAGACTCGAGTCGAGTCCAGTCGAAAAGTTCCGAGACTCGAGTCACGGCTAGTCTTTGAAAGTTTATTAAAAATTTTATCTCGAGTCACGTCGAGTCTTTGCCATTGATGAAACGAGTTGAGTCGAGTTTCTTGAGTTCAAGGGACTTGAGTCAGACTCGAATCTTTCAAATCGAGACTCGAGTCAGGCACAAGTCACATAATTGGCTCGAGTCATTACAACACTGCTTGTTCCTAAATATTGAAGTTTGAACAATTTATTGAACACTTGTAAGTAAAAGTTTTTTTTCAAAGATGTGGAAAGTTAGGAACAAAGGTGATAGCTGGGGAACGAGTATTACTTAAGTTAATGTATGTATGATTTGGGGGAAGGCAAAATGGCCGGCAAGCATCATGTCTATTGCATCATTGTTAGAAAATCCTTTTTCTTATTTGCTTGTACATAGGCTATTATCGTTACCTTATTTTCAGAGTAGCTATACTTGAGTCTTACAAAGCTCTGATGCTATCTGTCGGCCTTTTTCTCAATGGACCTTTTCGCAATCTCGATTGTCCAAGGGATTATGGTAAAAAACAAAATAAAGACACATTACTCAGCAAACATACTATGAAAAATACAAGCAATTTGCACCCCAAAGAAAGCAGCCTAATACACGAAATACGAAATAAAATATGAAAATTGTGGCAAAATTCGAACGAGTAGATGATGGAACAAAAGAAACAAAGTGTTTGGTGCGGAGATGAAAGAATAAGCTTTACGACATGGGACAGGGTCTCACAATATGCCCCTCTGATCATCCATGTGCTGTGGAATGTATTGCGCAATGCATGCTTCAACGTTTTATACAGTATATCCCCAGATAAAATGCTGATTATCTCATTTCCACACATGTAATCTATAGAGACATGAGATATTTTACTTCACGTAACATCAGAAATATGAAGCTGTGTGGGGGCATGTGTATGTGTGGATGTGTGAACAAAACCATGTCGCAAACTCCCCCTAAACCGTAAATCCGATGAAGTTTAAATTTGTGGGTAAGCACTACCTGACCTTAAAAGTCGTCATGCATGCATAATTGATAACGTTTTTCGCCTTTATTTGCCTTAATTTAAAACTATGCCTTTTGGTAGCTAACGTGTGAGTGTAATGGTCAAAGTGCTGCTACAAGTTCAACTTTGCAATAATTCATACGTCGTCAGATCTCATCAGTTTTAAAGTTGGTGGATCGGCACCTGAACATGAACATTTTTGCATGCGTAATTGTTGGCTTCACATGTTGAAAGTCAACAGAGATCAAAGTTAAGGAGCTAAAATTAGTTTCTATCCATTATTTGTATAACAGTATGTTCGAAAGTATCATAAAACCACGTGATATGTGCAGAGTGACAGATGTTTTTAAATAGTACATTCTAGTAGCTTAAAGTGCGAGATCGAAGTTTGAATGACGTAAAAGGGGCCTTTTGTCATGATTTGATTATCAGCATGTTGGGAAATTTCTTTAACGCCAGGAATGTAGGCAATACTGGGAAGGTGAGATTTGCAACTCCATGGATCAGCCTCTTGTTGCGGTTGCAATTAAGCAAATAGCCCCCTTTTTAAAATGCATTTTTCCTAAATCTGTGACTTCTTAACCTAATTATAGATGTTCCTCCAACTGTAATCCTTCAGCCATCCCGTGAGATTTCAGTCGTCAATACAACAGAAACCGCCGCTTATATGAGGTGGCTGGGACTACCACCATGGTTTGACCAGCTCTCACAATCCCATGTTAACATTCGCGTTGAGTCTGGTTTATCAATACGGTGAGTACAGTCGATATGGTCTTTTTTTAATATTCTAGAACTTTGAAGTTTCCCCTGTAATTTCACTTATATATTAAACTGTTATTTTCAATGGCCAGCAATGTTAACAAGGAAAAGGCCTATATAAAAAGAGCGAAAAGGAAGCTAGTTTTGTAAATGTAGCACTTGTAATTACAAAATTGCCTGGTATGTTCAATTTATTTATAATGCCATGTTAAAGAACAACAACTTACTTTGGTAACAGGGAGAGGGGTAGGGGTCCAAAAAAGGAAGGGATGCCCAAATCAACGAGATGTGCAGATGTGATTCATTTCCTCCTTTTATTAACTTATTCTTTCTGATTAAAGCCTTTGTCACCCTAGTCTATTACCTCCGGTCACCTTTTTGAGGGATAAGCGTAGGGGCCACTTTCATTTAGAGTAGCGGTACAAGGTATGGGCACCATGTCCGATATTGAAAGCACTCATTCCCGAAAATAGCAAATTCTTGCCCGAAATTAGCATTTTGTGCAACGTGGACGACAACAGCCTCCCATTACCCCTATCTCCCCCGACCCGCACGCCTATGTATTTAGGACATCTTTTTTCAACTTTTTCTCGACTCTCTGGGGAAGAGCCGATGAGCGAAAGGCTAGATGTTACCGCCGATGAAATGCTGCTCCTCAAAGCTTCTACGTCCCCAAGGGACAACTTACACTGAACATAGCAGACCTCTTGACGTTCAGACCTTTGCATCATGGGTCTTGCTCTATTCTAGACTGGCAGAAATGAAGAACACATCTCTAATTCCGTTTAAAACAGTTTCTTGCAATCATATTTAAAAATGTGTATTTTGGAAAATATTGGTAATTTTCTAACTTTTACCATCGGCGAAAAATGACTCAAACAGAACATTTACAATATAAAAGCTCTCTCAGTGAATACACGTTTACAGCTCGGTGTAACACACAAACCAGAAACAGCGAAAAAATGCAGGAGAATGAAATATAACGTCTGACTTGTATGGCATTCAACCCCCTTTTCTTAATTCTTACAAAATATACCAAATTTAAGCTTGACCTGTATTTACATTTTACTCTATATATCTCTAGTCTTGGCTGGGTGACAGCGCACACGGTTTCACTGTTGTAACGTTAGGTTTCTCGCAGTCAGTATGGTAAACGTTAAGCATTATGAAGCGATTCAGTGTCTAAATTCGTTTGCGAATGTTGGTTCAGGCCCTTCAGGAAGATTTAGTTCAAAAGAATCCCTCTGGACTACTATCTTTGGCAAGTTGGTGTACGAATGCAGGAATAACTCGGTAAGATTTCTCTGTTAATAGTCTGGCTTTGGGTTAACTGAATCTAGCTCTCTGTAGGCCCAAGGTCTCCAGGGGCGGCGCCAGGGTATTTCGATAAGGGGGGGGGGCAAAGCGTGAGATGAGTGATCGCCGTCCTGGGGAGAGGTCTAAGGAGAGGGGAGGGGGTGTCCCCCTCCCCATTGGGAAATATTTTGTTAATTTAAGGTTGCTCAGATGCAAAATGATGATGTCTTTGGTACATATTTTGAACTGATCATATATGGCTGGAAAGTTTATAATTTAGTAATTTTAATTTTTGTTTTGGGAAAGATGCTTTTCTGGGAAGCGGTATCCCCTCCCCTTTGAGAAATTTTTATCAATTTAAGATTGATTAGATGCAAAATGGTGATGTCTTTGGTATTTTTTGAGCTATCATATATGGCTGAAAAGTGTTAATAGTTTTATTGCATTTTAAGTTTTGGTTTAGTGAAAGAGGAGAGTAGCCTTTGTTGTCTAAGAGAAGGGTATGTAGTCAACAAACCTCCTGAATCCACCCCCTTTTATGTATGGGTATGGTTTCACTCAAAAATACGTGCGTTGAGTCGACAGAAAGACGAACTATTACGAATATTTTGGTTGCTTCATATATGCATTATACAAGGTATGTAAAGGCTCAGCAGACACCGGAATAGGGCCTCCTGGAAGTTCTGGACTAATATATGGATCAAATATATGCCTACCCCACCCTCCTCCTTTCTTCTTTCTCCTTCGCTCCCCCTTCTTCTCTTTCATTTTATCCTTTTCTGTTTCCTGTTCTTTTCCTTCTCTCTTTCCCCTGTTCTTGCAAATGATAGGAGGCGGTTGCCCCCTTGCCCCATGTGGTATCGCCCTGTTTTTCTTTGCTCTTTTTTTCTGACTAACTCAAGATTTCTTCATACAGTAAAGATTGTGTTGTGTACGCCCATGCACCTACTATTTAAAATTCGTTTTCTATGGATTACTCAGTCGAGACAACACCAAAATAAAGCACAATAAGGCATAGGCGTAGGTAACTTTTCGAGACTGGGGGCTGAACCTTGTTTCGGATCGCTCTCCTTGGGAGGGGTCTAAGGGGAGGGGTGTCCCCCTCCCCCTTTGGAAAATTTTTGGGTATTTGAGGGTCCTCAGATGCAATTTGGTGCAAAATTTTGAGCAAATTTTAAGGAAAATTACTGCAAATTTTTTACAGTTTTTACTGAAGAGACAAATAAGGGGTTTTTGACCTTGTATATGGGGGCAGAAGTATGCTTCTGCCCCCCAGATTTTTGACTGGGGCTTTAGCCCCCAGCCCCCCCCCCCTTTTACGCGTATGCAATAAGGGAGACATATAATATTACTTCAAAGTTTATTTCATTTTATAAAATGGTTTTTATATTTTTATGGTCAAAATGTTCGTTAAGTGATTGACTCATGATACCCCCAACATATATGTTCACGTTCTAAATTTTAAATGGTCGCATGCTGGGAATGAAGAGACAGTAAATGTTTGAGATTGCCAAACATTATATAATCCGGACAGGGGAGAATACCCATAGACGAAAGGTTCACTTGGTCGAAGGTTCACTAAAGACCGAAGATTCCCCCGGACGAAAATATATTCCGAGTTACGGGTAGGGTTGGGGTTTTGGTTAGACAGAGATTCGTGGATCAGGCGTATCCCCTGATGCACAAATTAGCTGTCTGTATTTTTTGGTGTTACTTGCAATGATACGCACCTTTTTCCAAGAGAGGGAAAAGTTTTTGCTCTGTGACACCATATGTGTAAGGTCTCACAATAACTTGGCTTTAGGGTATACTACTGTATTGTTTTAGCTTAACTCTCGGTTCCTGTGCCCTTTTTGTTTGCGGGTTATGTATAATGGCCTTAGCGGTTATGTAATACTTAACCTGCATTCACGTAAACAATGGAGAAAACAGAAAACGTTATCCGTGTGGGGATTGCAAGTGTCAGGTATTTTGTAACGAACAATTTAACTAATATTGTGATAGATGGATTGGTGACATACTGTAACACCTCACCCCACCCCCTACACAATTATGTGTCTTAAAACGTTTTTTAGACGATTTGATTTTTTGGGTTGAAAAACCATAGGGGGGGGGAAAAGGCCTGCCCTGCCGCCCCCCCCCCCCGTGGCGCCGCGCCTGAAGGTCTCTCAGCTATAGCAAATGATGTTATCTCTAGTGAATTATTTCTATCTCTCAGGTGTGCTTTTTACGTGCTTGCAAACGGACACGAACGGAACACAAAGCACAAAAAAAAAACCGGGACCAGACGTGAACACAAAGGCAAAACTATTTACATTGAATTAGCAAGGAGAAGAGTGTTTCATGTCACAACTATGTACAACAGTTACAAGCTGACCTCCTCTACACCACCCCAAAAACTCGAGGTATTAACTTTAAACTAAGAAAAAGGTAGTAGGTACTTACAATATTTACAAGTTAACCCTCATCCGACCTGCCGGCACCGACACAAGTCGACCCCACCGCCTAGCGAATGCCGCCCTGGGCAGACGTGCAAAGTCGGCCTCGGCCCTCAGCCTAACTTCCGTCCTCACCGACGCCAAGACGACGTCCGCAGGCCTCCACACCCCCTAAATACAATATTAAACCGATCTCTCCATAAGGCCAGCTTTATGGAGGCCGAAAACAAGATAATTATACCACATTTGCGGGGCAGGTTGGGGGCGAAAAGCCATACAGTCTTTGAGGGTAAATAAGGCGTCTTGTTTTGTGTAAATCTATCTCTAGGTGTAAATTCTATCTCTCGGAATCTTCAGTATGTCTATCAGCTCTTAAAAGACAGGGTAAAACCATTCTAGTAATTCCAGGTTCTGGACAGTAGCGTGATTAGAGGTGGGGGGAAGGGGCGGTCGCCCCCCCCCCACAAAGCCTCCGAAGGCCTCTGTGGGAAATTTCTAGTCTCTGTGGAAAATGTTTACCACCTTAATTAAAAATTCTTACAACGGAAATTAGTAGCTAAAATTATTTTGTTAGGGGTTTACTTACAACACTTTTTATGTGTTTTAGCAGAATTACACATCGAAATGGTTACTGAAAAGGCCTGGAAGTGTCATTTAAGGCAATCTTGGAGATATTTTAATCTAATTTTTTCCGCACGCTACACGCCAGATGATGGTGGCGCTACGCTTAGATAGTACATCATTACTTCAAGATAATAATCTGTCGGAAATTTTTGGCTTCCCTCCCCCCCCCCCCACAAAAAAATATCTAGCTACGCCACTGGTTCTGGACAAGGTCATTCCTTAATTAACTAGCAAAATAAACGTAATTGGTTCCTTTTGTGATTAATTTCGATATCTGTGCAAACTTCTAAGAGTCTGATGAAGGGGTTTTAGCAGTCACCATTGACGTCTGAAGAAAGTTACAAAAGTCCTGAGAAGGTTCTCCTGTTTTCTCGCGTTTCGTAACAGGACTTAAGTTAAAATGCTTGGAACACCGCTAGTGCCTCGTAACAAAACTAACCCGTTGCATTTCTTCTTTTTACTAACACATTCTTAAAAACAATTCAGACAATCTACAGTTTAAATTTAAAGTTACAAATAAAATCTGTACTCGTGCGGTATTTGCCCCCTGAAAGCGAAATTTTAATGTGGGGGATATAGGTCAGTTATTGGAGAAATAATATCCATGATGAAATAGATATTTTAGTTACAGTTATATTTTAGTATTCTCTTCTTACAGTCCGCATCATCTCGATGTTTTCTAAATTGATGTAAGGCGATGTTTGCCCACTGATTGATTGGTTACAAAGTTTCAGGTTGTTTGTAAAATCATTTCTCTCTTGTACGTCCTCAGTGTAGTTTGTCTTTCAACTCTTGTTTTAAACAATTTAGTTTTGTTTTCACATATTGAAATATGTAAAATCCTATACAATTTTATTAACGAAAGCCAAATTTGCTTGTATTCAATTCAATTAAGGAAATGAGATTTACAAAGAAGGTTCTCTTTGACAAGGTAGCTATGAAATGATGTAAAGTGTTTATTTAAAATATTGGTGATAATTTGCTATGTATGTTTTGTTAGCAATGATAACTATTTTACATTAGTTTCAGAATAGCTCTTTTAAACGTACGGGAATTAGATTCGGACAACTGCTTGGACGAACTTAAAATAACGGAACATCTTCCAACTGGAAAAGTTTTTCAGCATCCCAGTCTTTGCGGACAATTGTCTAATTTTGAAGTCCAGACGAGAACTAACGTCGTAAATTTAGTATTGAAGATTGGACAGCTTATAATGCTGGAATCCCTTAGACATCTGTCACTGAGGTTGCTTTATGAAGCTGTAGGTAAATGTTTAAGGAGTTAGAGGTAGATGATGAGGAATGCAAGATTTTAATAGTTGGATATATGGTTGTATAAATAAGCAATTTAGAACTGCGTTTTCAGACTAACCTTGTACATATACCAGCTTTTTGTTGCAGACTTTGTTCTATTATAAGCATGTTGCAACTACATTAAAATTATCTATTCATTTTCTGCTCTACAAAATAAAGACTGTAAGACTACAAGCTTAGGATCAGAAAAAAGAAAATTCATAAACGTGTTTCAATTTTACTTGAATGTAAAATTGCTCTATTACATGTATTTTTACCGACTATAGACAATACCGTGACATCTTCCTGAGAGTGGGACATGGAGGCAGTGAATAAGTGGGTGGTTGAGTGACCGGATGAGTGAGTCCTTGAGTGAGTCAGTGAGGGAGAGAGAAAGTGTGAGAGTGCTTAAGCGTTAAGGGTTCAATTTCAAAGATCAATATATGATGATGATCAAAGAAGTTAAAATGCGAATGCAAATTGTGCTGGAAGACTGTCACAATTATTAGAAACTGGGACAATTTGTCTTTTTGTCTGTAAATATAGTGCAACTATTCTGTATGCTATACGCATATACTCATTTCATATGTTGCAATTGATCAATCAGTGACTTATACATATTTATAGATTTACTTTGGATCTTCTTACTTGTCAATTAAAAGAATGTGACCAGCTGTGTCTTTCTATATCCTTGTGTCAAAAATACGCAGCAAGCGCTTTAATACTGTAAAAAACATTGCAATACGTGAAGTTTGATACAAGAGAAAAGAAGCAACCATGTTAAAAATGAGGGACCAACTGGTCATCTTTCACTTACATAATCAACACAGTAACCTCCTTAACTGTCTAATTATGGTAGACAATTATACTCGAGGAAATAGTGAAAGGGAAAATTTCGGACACAACGTTTTAAAGAAATGAAAGGATTCAAAGAGCAAAATGTTGGCCACCTTATTTGTCCCTACATTTTTCTTTCTTCTTTTTTAAACAGATTGCAACGTTGTGGAATGTGAGACAATATGCCCATCACGGGATACAATCATTGACAAACCATGGGGCTTAATACGCACCTTTACGGACCAGCCTTACATACTGCCTCCCGCATATAACTGTCAATGGACCATAGTTTTATCACCCGACAAGTTTGTAAGACTAAATTTTGTGCAAATGTGGATCGAGCCCAAACATCCAATCAATGTGTACCTTCGAGCAATTAACCAATCACAGATTGACGAGACCCAGTACGTATCTGTAACGTCACCAATATGGTTGTACTCAGAGACCAATAAGGTCATCGTTTCTTATGACACAGGTATCATCCACCAATCATCTGGCTTTGTTGCTCGTTTCGGGCAATCGGCAGGTATTTTCAAATATTTTTTAAACAGAAAAATAAGCTATTGGCTGTTGAATGGAATGAAAACATTTCCAAGCAGCACATATATCACAAACACATTAATTGCACAAATGGGACACATTGTCATTGCATACCAGTGCTTTACGTAGACTAGCGATGGACTCTGGGGTGGAGCAAGGGTAGAGATAGGGTGATGCTAGGAACTTTGCTACAGAGGGATAAATTGTCTTATCCATCTTGGAACGTGTTACCTCAGCGCAGAATCAGATTTTACGGGGCCCCATGTGATCTCGTTGGGGACCCCTTCCATTATATTGAATTCAACAGTACACTCTATTTGTGCTTTGCAGTTTTAATTCATCTAGGGCGTTCGGCAAGGATTGATATTTATCTCAGCCTCAAATATGGAGTGCTGTGGCTTAGGTCTGGGTTGTTCCTTCCTCGCTCTCTCTTGTAGGAGCAGTTTGCAAATAAAAAGCCCCTGAATCCAGAAATGCGTACCGGTAAGAATTGCAAGGTTGTGACGTTGAGAGCGTGAAACTTATATCAATTTACAAAGTGTATTTTACATAGAATATCCCTTTCATACACATTTTCGGAAGATGATACTCATGTACTGCTTCCTACTCTAAAAATGACTCATAGCTTTTAAAGGTTTGAATACCGCTAAAAACCTAAATGTACAGTTCTGTTAAAATTTCTTCCTTTTAGTAGTCACATGTAGCTACTACGGAGTAGCTTAATCGCTTTACTGATGCCATCTGCCATCGAACATGTGCGCCATGGAACATTTTAATTATTATTGTTTTAAGCTTGGGTGACACCAATAGTATTGAAGTCGGGTGCTCGCGCCCTGGTCAGTGGCTACTCTAAATAGGGTTGAGACTCCTACAATAACACCGTAACTGACGCAGGAACATAAGACCTTAAAAGAAGGGTTTAAGCAAAAATTTACTTTTCATATGTGAAAGAGGAACTAAATCTATGCATTTTGGTTAAACTTTCATTCAAATCGGACATATATTACTCAAGATATCAGCAAACAAGTTACTAAATTTGTAACGCAAAGTGAGCTTGAGGCAAGGGGGATTTATATCACTAGGCAGCTCCCTGATATCACTTCCTCACATTGATAAGGAATGCTTTGTTTTTGTTGTTTTTGTAAGTCTGTTGTGTTGACCTTGAAACTAACAGAGACAGGACTTCCCCGTTGGGAACGTAAAGTTTGTAATTTTCTCATGCCTCTCATACAATCATATTCCAATAACATTTGATTGTTGAGGAGAAAACTGGCGTTAAAGTTTAAAGAAAAACAAAAGGCTGCTCCTTAATGTGAGGCTATGACATCATACGTGCTTTCTTCAAGACTCTTTGTGTTGAAAATGTGACAATTTTATCTGCTGATATCTTGAGAACCACACATCGGATTTCAATGACAATTTCACCAGATTGCTTAGAATAAGTACACCTCTAATATATCAAAGCTTGATTTGAGCTTAGACCCTTCCTTTAACAGCTGTAATCTATTTTTATCCTCACAATGAAAATTTTTAAACCAATAGGCATAAACCACCTGCAGGCTCCTCTGCGGCTAATGTGCTAAACTGGCAATGTCAGAGAAGCACATAAGCCAAGGCTGAAAAAAAAAACTTGGGACCGAAAATAACTAGAAAAGACCTAGTTTTGTTACAATAACTTATAAAAACCTGCAAAGCAATACACATTCAAGACCGAAAAGGTGAATTTTTTGTGACAGTTTGACAATACTGAACATTCACCAGAAGTCACCATTCCAGAGGAAGTCTAAGTCCGGGCGGACTCTATTTACTCAGCTCCTCTGTAAGAGACTTCCCAAACATAAATCCTTTTTATGATGGAGGGCTTGTGAGTGATTGCAATGATAATGAAAAAGTGTGCAAATCTGTAAAACAAACAATATGTTCTGCAGGAAGTTATCACAAAACAATTATTTAAAAGGGGTGCGCGCAGAGCTCCCCTAAGAAATATTGTTACTTAAGGCATTTTATTGTCGCATATCATTTTTTCTAAATAAAACATCTTCCATTACATAAAAAATTCTCGTACAGTTTTTCTTTTTATGTTTCCTTCTTATCGATGGTCTAAGACGAGGGACCCCATAAGTGTTTTTATTCCTTTGAAATTGAAATATTTTCAAAACCACAAGTTAAAATATCAATAAGTAAAGAAAATCAAAGTTTGAGAGTTATTGGTGTATAGTACTCCTCGAGATCAATGAAATCTCGTTATGGGTACCTCTTAAAGAGACATGGCCATGGGCGTCCCCAGTAAAATGCCAAGGAGCAATTCAGACTCATTGAAAGCTGCATCTTCATAAGATGTAGTCGGTCAAACCTACAACCCCAGGCACCTGAAGAGTGAAATCGGAGGACGGACACCGAAGGTCCTCCTTAATACTTTTCTTAAATATGATGGCTTTTGTGGCCATTTTGGACCAATTGGAGATAATCCTGCGCGACATCAGTGTCATTTCAAATGCTAGTGACATATTTTTCTTCTGATGATCGGAAATTTAAGACAGTAAAAGACGGTAAATATGATGGGAATGGTGGTAGTTTGTGAAGTACGTGAACAGTGGTATAGTTTGGAAGGTATTTCGAATAGTAGGTTACTCAAGTTGTTCTAAAGGAAGTAGAAATGAGGCAATTCACAAATTTTGCCACGGACAAGAGTATTCACGAGAAACAAACTTGCACCGAGCTCGACCGAAGTTCGCCGAAAATTGTATTGACAATGGAACTGCCACTGACCCTTATTCTAAAAGTGTGACGGGGAGCCGACGCCCACGGCAATAAATCGGGCACAAAATACATTTTCAATTTTACTTGCTTCCCCAACTTTGAGCTCCGCCCGTGTACTAGCTAGTTTTTTTTCTAATGAGCGCGAAGTGCATCGACAAAAATCCTTTTCGCCCTTTTTATTCCATTTAATATCGATATTTTTATTCATTTTTTATTACAACTGCAAAATTTACCATAACATTAATTATTTCCTCATAATTTCTCAGGTTTCGCTTACTTTTCTTCCTTATTTTATTGTAGTTTATCATTTTTTAAGTTAAATAAGAGTGGGGGCAGAGCTCTACCTTACCCCCGGAATAGAACGTATGTTTGTCGTTAGGCAGTAGACCAATTTTTGGTAGAAGAACTAATGCATTTGATAAATCCTGGAAGTACATATACTCTATGAAATTATTCCATTCCTTTCTTAGTCTTAACTTATAAATGGATTATAGGAGTCAATACACTGGGCATCCATCTAACAGTTAGATGTTCTAACTGAACTAAATTTTAGATGTTTCTTCAAACGTTCAGAATGTGGAATTTACATAGGTATTTGGTTCTTTTCTTGGTTCATAGTATGATCTTTTTCCTAAACAGTTCAATATTAATCACACTTTATGACGTTTCCTGTTAATCACTATACACTTGGCCATCATAGAAAAGGATTATCTACTCGCATATCATGTCAATTTGTCATTAGTAATGATTTGGCATGTACAAACATTAGTCTATGTGTATTAATGGATTGGAAGCTGTACCATAGCCTGTGAGTAATGGTGGCAAAATTAACATACAAAAGTCTCAGTCTAGGGTCAAACAGTCTCTTCTCAAAGGCGTCTCTGTAGATTGACAAAAAAAGGAAGGGGAGGGAGGCAGGGATGAATGGATGAATGAATAAATGAATGAATGTATGAATGAATATAAGATAAAATAAAACATAACAAATGTTAATTAAAGAAATAATTTCCCTTTTCAAATCTTTACAAACTTTTTGACAAGGGCTCCCTTCGTCAAACTGTTGCTATTGGTATGTAAACATTGCTTGTAGGACCTGGCATGACTCCCAATACATACGAACTGGACCTTCTTATAAGCCCTACACAGAAATAGGTAGTAGGGAGAACTATGAATAAAACGCTCTCGGACTCAAGCACTAACACTCAGAGTGTATTGTAGATATCTTGTGAATTGCCCCTGATCGAACCAGGTTATGGCAAGTGGTAATAAATGTAAGCATCGTAGATAGTAATATCAAGAATATTGTAGCATTATTAATTATTTGCTTCCTCAATATGTCATTTTATTATACAGGTCCTTTCGAAGCATCAGGTTGTGGAGTGATTCCACGAGAAGTCCATGGAACTTGTCCCGACACAAACTGCAACCAACCAAGAGCTTTCTTTGGTAGTCCAAACTATCCACAGAAATACCCTAACCTGGTGTGTAAGTGGACAATAACCACCTCTCCTGGTACTTATGTTTGGGTTCACGTGTTTGCGTTCGATTCTGCTGGCGATTACAAATGCCAAGAAGTATACATAGAAACCGTGGACCTTGATAGGTGGTCTCGGATCTGTGGCAACAGCGCTAAGACATCATACCCAACGTCGTCCCGCCGAAATGAGTTTAAACTGACTTTTCACTCTGGGAACCCTAACAGGTATGGCAATTTCCATGCTGTCTACGAGGAACGTTATTTTGAAACTCCAACATACGATGAAATAACAGAAAGGGACAAAGGTAAGCAATTTCATAAACAAATCCATCTCAACAATTGTCACAGTTGTAACTGTGCATCACCCGCGGTAGCAAAGATATCGGAACAATTAAGTGTGACGTCAGCCCCTACAAATCCTAATGAAAACAAGCAACGCTCTTCCTTATTATGCCGCGCGGGAGCATCATTTTCATACAGTATACAAGTAATAATATATTTTCAATTGGGTCGACATCACACTTTATAGTCTGAGTAGTTACAAGTTTGGTAAGAAACTTGAAAGCGCGTACATTACGCAAATACCTGGGGTATGTGTTGAGGTGGAACGGATAACATAGTCGTGACGAAAAGATATTCGACAATAGTTTCCGAAAATGGAGTAGCGCGACAGTCGAGTGTGTGCAATAAAGAAGTAAAAATGATTTGAGTTTTAACAACGCTATTTCTGTAATAGCTGAAATAAGATTAAAGCTACTCTACAACTGTCTGTAATGGGTGATCATTCTGCAGCTTCTTCAAATCGCGGTGTCCAACTGCTTTTTAACATTGATGCGCAGTTGGTTTGCTTAGTTTGGTTACTTGGAAGAACTTAAGTCATCCACTGTTTTGAATAAATCTTTCTCCTCTTTATCCACACTAAAATACAGATGGTAAGATTAATTCCTCCAATCATTATATGATATTTCCGTAGTAATTTAGGAACTGGAGAGCTACATCAATTTATCTTCTGAATCCATCGAATATCAGTTCAAAACAATGTAACAAATTATATGATTAATGGGTTTGTCAATATTGTTGTTATGATTTTTACGAAAGAATCTTCTGATGAAATGGTGGAAAAGTCAGACAGGCTTTACTGTGTAAAGACAGCGCAGAAAAGGAAAATGTGTCAAAAGGTGATGAGAAAGGTACCCTGACAAATTTCGTTTTGTCAAAATAATCAAATAACCTACTGAGTGCATGCACTTTTAACAGATGAAATAGACCCTTCCCAATCAACCAATGCTTAAACGGTCCATACAAAATATTATAATCATAAATTTACAGACTTTTCCTGTCCTGCTGGATGGAATCTTTTTGGTGGACGATGCTTCCTGGTAGTCAAGAATAACAAAACTCTACGATGGAACGAGGCACATATTCACTGTCTTGAACGCGCTGAAAACAACTCGGATTTAGCATCCATTCGAAACCAAGCCGAGATGAATTTTGTACACGAACTTCTTGTTAAGGGAGAGTTTGAATCGGAAAAGTTTTACATTGGTGAGGTTTATTTTAATCAGTGTGCACCGAAAGTTTCCCACTGAGGAGAAGGGGAGGTGGCTGGGCGGGGAGGGGAGGAGGAGGTGATTTGCGGAGCGCCACCATCTTTAACTTTTAGTACAACAAGTAACAAAAACTTGCCAAAATGATTCTGTAAAAGCTGGAAATTTCATTTCCTCCCCCTTACAAGGTTAACAGACAATTTCTCGGCAATTTTAATAACCAAAGATATTTAAGATTGATGTGATATAATCAAGTTGGAAAATTTCTGGGAAGGGTAGGTGGTAAAATGTATATGATGCTTCCACTATGTACGGGCATGTACTTTAGGTGTAAAGAAATATAATGAATAATTTGATCGTAGGTCCTTTATAAACTCCGTGGTATATGAAGCCAGACTTTCAATGAAATATTGCAAGAAAAAATTGATATCCGACCAACTGAATTTGCATAGAAACTAAATTTTGCAACTAAGGAAACATAATGACTGCTAAGTAGACCTGAACCAGGGAATGACAACATTGAATGCATAAAACACTAAATTAACCTATAATTGTAAAATGTAGACTTTAAATCACATTACAGGGTTCCTTGTAAAACGTTAACAAACTTATACAAAAAAGTAACCCCAGTGTAAGCAACTCAAAATATTCTCCCCTCAATCATCATCTGACAATAGACCCCATGGTTTGACGTCACAATGTAATTGAGAACCGGCGGACATCATGTTAGAGGACAAACAATGCACTACTCTTGTAAAGTATACCACAGGTAGTTCGGGGCTTATCTCAGTAAAAGCCGCACTTCAGTTATTATTGTCCTGTGATGTCATATATACACGGTCTACACATTTTCACAAACTTTAACTGAAACTAACTCTTTCACATAGGACTTACCGTTGATTTGAAGACACGGAGATATGTTTGGACCGATGGACTGCCCTTGTGTTACTCGGATTGGTATTTCCCGGGCAATCCATAGTAAGTGTTTCAAAATTCTTTCTTACTCTTGTCATCCCCACAGGCAGTTCTAACCTTATTTATTGCAAACTTATATCTTAATATACGCCTTTATATGATAAAACAAAGAAGCGCAATTCTTCCACACTATTGCGTTCAGTAACCAGATTTGGCCATGCATGCACTAATACTGCCAAATCGCCAAGTGATGTGGCCAAATTGGCTGTGCTTTAACTTAGCCTACTAGGTCTGTAACCGTGCATATATGCCCAAATTGGCTAAATCTGGCTACTGAACGCGATCTTGTGGAGGAAGTGCTCTACTTTGTTTTATTATTATTATATATATATATATATATATCGAAAGTTGCATTAACTGTTAGATCATGAAATTGAAATCAATGCCAAGCATTGCCAATGCTTGGGATTGATTTCAATTTCATGATCGAACAGTTAGGCCTAATACAACATTCGACCTATTAATTCATAGTTCGATCTACCATTTTTGACCTATTTAATATATATATATATATATATATATATATATATATATATATATATATATATATATATATATATATATATATATATATATATATATATATATGAAACACACTTGAATTATGACATACTGTTAAGCTTACTTAGCCCTACGTTCGATTTAAGCACAACTTGCTACAAAACAGCATTCTTTGTACTTGGTAAAAAATTTTGACCGTATAGTATGTATAGTATCTAAGTGAGTAGAGATCAGTGTGCAGTATTATTACCTGTAGCCAACCACACTGAGAAGCTGTGGAAACAGCCAATCTTATATGTGGCCACAGAGCACAGCTACTGACGTAATGGGTTCATATGACTGATTGACCCCCTAATTTTTCGACCGTTCAATATAATTGAACAAAAAATACATTGATATTGAACAGTTTATTCCAAATATGATCTAGTTTCTAAACTGGCCTTTGATTTGCCAGGTTCAAACTGGTTTGCCTTTGAACATGTTTTAGCAAAGAGGGGAATTTTTCGAAAACTAGAGTGATGCATTCGCCAATCTTTGTCTGTGTTGTTTAGTTTGAGCTGTCAACCGCTCTAATCAGGAAGCTGTGAGAGACAGCTTCCTGCTCTAATCAAGCGGCTGCTTAAAAGTAAATCTGCATGGTAAAAGTTAAATTACCTGTTGCGACTTTTGAACGCACACTTGCGACGGGGCAAAAGGAATATTTGCTTCCAAATTGGGCTCCACTAAAGAGCACATTTCGTTACCATTACCAGCATTATATAAACATGTACGTTTAGTTTTTCATATACGTTTACGTGTACATAAAGGCTTATGTAGGCTATAGGTTTAAATTTACATACTAGTGTATGCATACATGTAGTCAGGCCTTTATATACACACATATGTACGTATATGTACACATATACGTATTGATCATTTGAGGTTTCCGACCCACTAACCCCCCCCCCCCCCCCAGGTGCGTTCACACCAAAACCGAAAGCTGCTGCGTTTTGCTGGCGGGACGCAGAAATTTTTTTCCCAGAATAAATAGGGGCAATTTTATTTCAATAAAAATTTAGAAAAACGCCTCATCCGTTCTGAGATAACGAATTTCGCGTCCCGCCCGCAAAACTTAACGCACCAGATTTCGGTTTTGGTATGAACGCACCTTAATGCCTAAAAACTAAAAGAAATAAGAAGGTCTCTGATAATGACACGAGAAGGCCACACGTGCGCGCGAAGCGCAAAGAAAATTCGCACGTTGAAGAAAAACTATAATTGGAAATACCTTATGTTGAACGAGATCATTGTTGGCATAGCGGATAAGAGCTCGGTTTCTCACTCCGACGATCCGGGGAACGCATTCTCCCTAAGATACATTTCCTTTTTCTTTTCATTTTTGTTCCTCACTTCTCCGTGGGGTTCAAAGGTCATATGAGGTCAGCAGAGGTCAAGTGTGAAAACATCGTAAAAAATGATGTCAAGAAGTATAAATTTGCGGGATGAACTCAGTGCAACAAATCATTCCCTCTCAGCAAGAAATCACTAAGCCGTTGGGCTTTCTGATTATCTGTCTTTCTGAAGCTTGCTGATTTTCCCTGTTTTTGTTTGTGATAGCAAATTAGAAAAAGTGAACTTATATAAAATCTTGTTTTGATTTTGCAGCATCACTGATCAAAGAGAGCCTAACGGTGGTGATACGGAAGCGTGTTCTATGATCGAGTTAAAGCAGTATGACAGCACCAAAAACTGGCTAGACATCCCTTGTGCCGACCCTCTTACAAGCCTTTTTATTTGTGCAAAACCAGCGCATTACTACCTTCAAGGTAAACTTTTACTCCTCATTTAACGAAAGCGCACCATTCATGCTAACAAGCTTTTCAGAATCCATCCGTAGATATAAGAGGAGGCAATGCAAAACAATGATCAAAATTATATCAAAAGTAGATCATGCTATATAAAGTCATCCTGCAAACAGTCAAACGGCACATCTTCCCAACAACAGACAGAGAGTATATTGTTTTCAACTCTCAGACTGCAATACGTCGAATACATTAATTCAAAAAACCACTTTCTCATGTTACCCTTCTTTTCTCTAAGACTTCTAACAAATCTTTATAACGTTATGTGGTAAAATGTTTTTGATTCAGTCCAGTCACAGTACCTGTAGACTCATTCATGACGGAAAAAAAGAACCTCTTTACGTTTGCTGGGCAAACTTTCATATGATAATATATTATACCATGTAGGCTATTAGTGTCTGATTGATACGAATTGATAATATATTCCTTTTTGTTATTATTCTGCAACAGCAGTGTCCTCATCTTCCTTACCGCTTTACAGCAAATAGCAGAAGAGAACAGCAGCATAAACGTAAAGGACATAAGCAGTCGCGCTAAACTTATTTTGAAATAACAGCTAAACCTCTCTTCTTATTTCTCTTTCAAGTATCTTTCATTGTATTTCACGACTTACCGGTACATATCGTATGTTTAAAGTTTACAACGGAGAAACGCCTCGTAAATTTAACAATTTGGTGAGAAAATGTTGTCACATGATTCTCAAGAGCCATTCATGAAATAGGGTAGACTTACTATATCGTAATTTACTACAGACTACACTAATCTAAATTGGGGTGACTGCATTTTCGTTTTAACCAATGCAAGGGCAGTACTTAATGCAATGAAAGTACTCCCATGTTTATACCCAAGGTACTACATGTGCACATGCTGCATACAGACAGGCACAAACGTAATGTCACTTGATCTCATCGTGTCGAAGGGATTACTCAGAAAACAAATGTTTCTGATTTATCGATACCATCTTTAACCAATGATTCTTGATATGAGAGTAATTGTATGACAGATTGTTTATTTTTCTCTAGATGTTGAAGGCCATGAACTTGCCCAACCTATCCTTACATTTCATACAGAGAGTAAGTTACCGACAGTTGACGAAATTGTTTATTTCTTTTTTATGTTGTCGTGTTTTTTTCCTTGTTTATTTTTATTTTCTTTTGCCAAATCTCAATTATTATCAAAGCTTTCAGTAAAAGAGTATACCCCGTAAGTCTAAGCCATATGATGAAGGTTCATGATTTAATGACTCGTAGACCAACAAGCATTTTATTCTACGACGATTTGATAGATTTGTAAAAGAAAAACACTAGTTCTTATCATATTCAAAAAAGGAATCAATATTCAATAAAAATATACACAGAACCCCAGAAGGCTCCAAAAAGTTAGTTATAATAATAGTAATTATAATAATCCAGGCCTTGAAGGGCAGTTGTTTTACGACGCTAAGCGACCACGGAAGTGGGGGAAGCCAGTGGCTTATGAATTACAACTTCACTTCGGGTGACTAACCAACTCAACAATTTAGATCAAATTTGGTTTCTTTTAAAAGACCAGTTCAGATGGGAAGGCCATAGATTGCTCTTGGATGAAAAATCCATCTTACTTTGACCCGGCTGGGGATCGAACCCCGAACCTCACGGTTGCTAAGCTTCATCGCTTCAAATGCCACTGCCTTTATCTATACGGCCACAGCACCGGTTGGAAATTGCAAGTCAAGGACTGCAGATATTTTGGTCTTTGTGCTGTCATTTTCACAAAAACCTATTGTCTTTTCAAATTTTAATAACCTTGTAAATTTTATTAGCACGAAGTGATACTTCATTACATTCAAAGGGACTGTTATATGACAACTAACATATCTATCGACGAGTAACCTATTCTTTCACAGTTGGGGACTGCACTTTGATGGACATAAATTCTAAAACAAAGCTTCAGACTATATGATCAGTAATGTTTTGCAAGTTGAAACAGACAATGTAGGGTAGCCCATCGCATGGCAGAGAGTTCACAGAGAATGCAGCACTGAGCAACTAAAAGCCAGTGGAGGTAACTGTAGCTTGTCGGCGAGGTGCAGAAAACTGATTTTTCATTTTAGGAGGGGCTAAAAGCAAACTTAGTTGGGAGAAATCTAACTGTCGGAGACGAGATAATTCGCCCCTCATATGTTTGACAATCTCAAGGGCTGACACTTTTTGTCTTCCAACATTCAAATAGTTTCGGTATCACTCATTTCTCCCGGCGATCAACGAATAGTCTGGATAAGGGCATAATGTCCTCCTAAAATAATCACGGATTATATACTCAGTTCAAGCATTTCTACTGGTTGCTTTCCTTCCAGAACGATCTATGTTTCTTCCCGGTTGTTCTAGTCTGTAGAAGGGTATGATTCTCTTTAGGAAAAATTTTGGCTGAATTATCTTTGATCCCATTAATTTCATTACAGGTTGTGATTCCGGATATTTTCGTATAGCTGACAAATGTCTTCACATGGTGTTTGTGGAGATCCTGAAGAAAAAAATAACATCCGCGAATGTCAGTGAAGTGTGTGGCAATGGATCGAATCTAATCGGGGAAAGTTTTGTAATGGAACATTTTGATCAGGTGAAATCATATCAGAAATTTATTTGGCAGCTTTATGGTCACGTGATCATTGACAATCCACCAACGACCAATGCCGATGAACTACCTTGCATAATCCCATACGAAAGTGAGATCGTAACATGTGATTCGTCCCAGATACAGTTTGCACTTTGTGTTAAGGATGCAATCAGTAAGTTGATTGGCTATGATTATTCTGTGACCCAGTAATTCTTTTTGAGTCATGATTTGAGGTACTACCCAACATCTTAGTCATTCTCATGACATGGGGCAAATGCATAAGACGCCCAACAAGTATCTCGTCAGAACCTTGAAAAGGAGTGTAATTACTGTTACAACACAATTCCAAACTTTTGCTGTCCTTGGCTAAATGTACAAATAGGGTCACGGGGTCAAAATTGCAGTTTAAACCGTCTACAAGGTGCAAAATGATGGATTTGGAAGCAAAGCTTTTGACCAATTTCAACATTATTGCTTAAATGTCACCTAATACTGATTCTTAATACTTACAGTTTGTGTTTTTTTACTTGGAAACGAAAAGGAGGATTTTGTCCTTCTTTGTAAAAGGGAGAGCAATACCTTCCTTTACTCCCTTGGTCGAAACCTTGCCTACATTTACGATAAAGATACATGATAACTCACGGACGTAACTACATGAACACACCGTATTGGCGTAAACCTGAGACAAGGACACAAACTTACCATTTTCAAAATGGGTATTTTACCTACATCATTAAGTGAAAAATCGTTTCAAATTATGTGAACCCGTATACAAGCAAATTATTCGATTGCAATCCGAGACCCTTGCTCAAATTCTTGTCCTTATCTTGTCTGATTTCATTATTTTACTAATGGGCCTATATAGTTTTGTATATGGTGGAGAGCAGAAAGGGCTGGGGAGTTGTGCCTGGATAGTGGGTAAGGTAGGACAGTTTTTACCTCTGTCGACGGTAACAATCTGGTAGTATAATCATTTTAAGATATTGCATACAGCCTCTTGCGAGAGACTATTTGAGAATTCACTCACATGTTATTTCTGGTAAATTAGCTCTGAAAATAGATTACTATTCCAAGTCGCGAAAAGAGTTTTGGGAGTTTTGGGGATTTGGAGTGTTACATAATGTGTCATGTTTACCATCACCACCTTCGTTGTGTTAATGTGTTTCCATCGATTATCGTCCCTATTGTGTTGTATACTATTAAAGTGATAAACAGTCAAACCAAAATCACTCTATGGAAAGCCTTCTTACCAATAACTACGAAGAGACACTTCCCATGGAAACACCTCCCTTGCAGATACTTGGCAACATTCTAAGTGCTTTGCAAATGATGCTTTCCCATTTACCATCTGTATTCAAAATATAATATCTCTGAATCACAGCGGATCTCCTAACCCCACTTTTCTCCAGATTAGGGTCCTACGCACAGTAGGCACAGACTGACAGTTTCCGCAGTTAAAAGAAATGTTAGGATTTAATTTTGCTGCATTATGCCGAAGCGGTAATTTGGACGTGACAGTTAAACTCCCGAACAATTTCCGTGGGTCAACTCTCTCTGGGACTAATCCGACCAGGAAAAGTTTACACCGTGCACTTGCCACGCGAACAATTTCACCCAGGATACTACAAACCTGGAAAATTTCAACTGTTTCCAGTGGTGAGTTGTCTGGGAGGTTGTTATCGTGACTGGGGATTTTTCTGGTGGCGATTGTCTGAGGGAGTTGTTAAGGAGTAGTCGACCGGGTAGCTAACTTGGATGCTAACTCTTTTTCATACCGACACCTCAAAAGACGTAGACTCAACATTGCAATGATAAATATGTATTTCTGTGTGAGATTTTCCGCATTCTGGAAAATGTGGGATATCAAATTTTATGGCAAGAGTCCCACTCGTCGTTTTCATCCTAAGAATAAATATAACTATATTGTTACAGAATGGATACGAAACTTTTTAACATGCTTTGCAGATTTGACTCAACATTGCAAACAAAACCAGTTTAAGTGCGAGTCGGGTGAATGCGTGAATGTCCTGTTCGTTAACGATCTCAGAGAAGATTGTGCCGATGGAAGTGACGAGAAGAACGTTGATTTTCAAGCAACAGGTTCTGGTGCGTTCAACTCTAGCCTTTTACAAACAATGTGATAGCTCAGATTTGCTGAATTTTTTGCGTTGTTTCGATATACTGTAAAATAAATGTTACCGATTTATAGAGCATTAATGGAGACCCTATGTGTTTATAAAATGCGACAGATTAGGTTGCTATTCTCTTTAAAGAGAGTTCTTTAGTAAATAGTTCCTTCCCTCTATTACTTGCTCAGTTACTGGCTTCCTCGTTTTGATCCCGTACTTTCCGTCAGTGGGACGGTATACCGCTGAAACTCAATCCATATCATGTAAAATGTCCCCTGGTTGGTTACAGTTTTGAGTTGGACGGTACCTATATCAACCCTACAGGGAACATATCAAGGTTCATCGAATGAATGAGACGATTCACGTATCCAGTCATGCCTATGAAACATAATTATTTAACCACTGAGTTAATAAGTCAACAAGTGGACATCTTTACTGAAGAAGGCAGTATTAAGTGGTCTTGTGCAGACCACTTAATGCTGCCTTCTTTAGTAAAGATGTCCACTTGTTGAGTTATTAACTCAGTGGTTAAATATGCTGCTGTTTAACTTGTAGTAAAATATATTGTCATGATTGCTTTTAGATGGAAGATTTGACTGTTCGAATCCTTCGTTCATGAAATGTGACAGTGGGGACTGCATCCATGCCAGACATTTCTGTGATTTTCAAGATGATTGTTTTGACCGGAGCGACGAGAAATATTGTGGTATGTGGCCTAAAGTTTCTTATTTTGAACTGCTTTAGAAGGGTGTAAATTTGTAACGCTTCCAGTTTCTTATCCGAGTTTGTTTAAATTGTAGACGCTTCTTACACCATAAATACTTGAGTGTGAGGATTCAATGCTATTTGATCCGTTGTATAAAATTTTTTTTAATATTCAATAGCATTTTCCTGGAAAACATGATTTTGTTTATTGTTGTAAGAGGAACATAATCTCAGAAGTTTGTTACTTATGAAGTCCTTAGTTCTCGATTCTCGAAATGATTATTTAGAGCTGGCTTTGTCATATTTTCTACAAAAAGAACTTGAAGAAAGCAGATATAATTTCATATGTGTCTATATCTATTTCTTTAAATGTTTTATACCTACCTTTTGGACCCTGTAACGGTAAGGGTTAACTGACTTACAGAAAAGTAAGTGACGTTTACAATTTCCAAAAGAATGCATTCTTGGCGTTAGATGAATATAACCAGGGGCGTAGCGAAGGTGTTATCTTTGGGGGGGGGGGGTGGAGATTATGTTTTGCCGACGGATCTGGTAATGCGTAGCACGAAAACGAGCTTTAGCCGGTGGGGTCCTGGGCTCCGCCTAAGGATCCCTGGCTGGGTCCAGGGGGCGCAGCCCACGGAAGCTCTGAGGTTTAAGTATATCTATGGGTGAAAAATTAAGTCTCAGGATATTTTGGTTCATAATGCATCATCAAATACAAAATAGATCCTACTAATTTTAATGTATTAGGCTATTCCTCTCGGTCAGGCCGCTGTATTTTTATGTTGGGATTCAGAGGTCCGCCAGTGCTTTAGATAGGACGATTTCTCAATGCGACATTTACTGATCTGTGGCCTGGGGTGGGGGTGTCCCCCTCCCCTTTGGAAATTTCTGGAATTTGAAAGTTGCCTAGATCGCAGTTGGTGCAATATTTGAGTGGATTTCTGCCCTAATGAGGAACCTCAAAATTTACACCCGGGTAGAATTAGCATGTCAATTTTTTTTGTGCGACATTTGTCGCCGTTTATGCGACATTGTCGCACAAATAGGGGCTGGCTAAAACATTGGGCTCGCCTAAGGAGGATTCCGGAGGGCAAAGCCTCAGGAAGCTCTGAGGTTTAAGTATATCTCAGGGTGGAAAATTAAGTCTCAGGATGGATATATTTTGGTTCATAATGCATCATCAAATGCAAAGATTTCCACTAATTTTGATGTATCAGGCTATATCCCTCTCGTCAGGCCGCTATAGTTTTAGGAGGTTGGGATCAAGAGCCCCGCCAGTGCTTTAGTTAGGAGACGTTTTCTCAATGCGACATTTACTGATCTGTGGCCTGGGGGAGGGTCAAAGGGGAGGGGATATCCCCCTCCCCTTTGGAAATTTTTGGAATTTGAAAGGTGCCTAGATCGCAAATGGTGCATTATTTGAGTTGATTTCTGCCCTAATGAGGAACCTCAAAATTTACACCCGGCGGGTAAAAATTGGCTGTCAGATTTTTTTTTGTGCGACAGTTGTCGCCGTTTATGCAACAGTGTCCCACAAATAGTTGCTGGCTAAAACTTGGCCGGCCCTGGTGGGGGTCCGGGGGGTGGGCTTCGCCCCCGGAAGCTCTGAGGGTTTAGCATAAACTCTCGGTAAAATATTAAGTCTCATGCAGAATTGGTATATTTTGGTTCATAATGCATTATTCAATGCAAAGCTTCCGGTTAATTCTAATGTGTTAGGCTATTCCTCCCGTCATGCCACTGTACTTCAGGTGCTGAACCTGTCGTTCAGAATTGGAACACTATGTGTTCAGCATTTGAACACTAGACGCGTCAGGCGTTCAAATACGATAAGTGGATAGGCGTCCGGCGTTCAAAAAGGGAGAAAAAGTTTTCAGAATCTTAACACAAGCGTTCAAAATGCTTTGAACGCCAGGATCTGAAGATGGGTTCTGTATCTGTTTCATTACGGTGTTTAAAAGTTAAAAGCCTGAGATTGCTGTGAAGGCAAGACAATCGCGGCACGCATTATTTTTTTCCCGGGATGTTTGTGGGTAAACCGGATCCTCAGAAGTTTGCAAAATGTGTTTGAAGTCAAGGTTAGTGTTTAGAAGACGGGCTAAGGATACCCTCTTCATGGGTAATCGGGTGCTGCTCCCCATGGTGATGATTAAAGTGAGGAATAATCTGCAGAAAGTGGTTTTCAAGAATGTCATATGACCCGAACTAGTGCACCTACACGGAAGCCGTTAATTTCCATGCTTTTCCCGAGTTCCCGACGGACTCAGTCACTCGTCCAATTACACCGTCGGCCGTTGATACGGCCGTATAAGGCCGTCACATGCATAATCAATTTGCCGACGGGCCTTTAACTTGAATGGACTAATTAGATGAAGAGCCGAAAATCGAAATAGCCGATAACAGACTGGCTCGTTCTCTCTTTCTCTTTTTTCTTTTCATTCTCCGTCTTCCCTTTCCTTCCCTTCCTTTCCCTTTCATTTCTCTTCTCTCTTCTTTTCCTCCTCTCCTCTTTTCCTCTTGTTTTCCTTTCCTTCTCTTTTTGCCGACAGATCAAAAATTTGCCGACGGGCGACCAAATATTGGGGGTGTGACACCCACCACACCCCCCGCTCGCTACGGCCCTGAATATAACTTTAAAAGGAACATGCAGTCACCCAAATTTGGATAAGTGTACCCAAGTATTGTATCTCAATTGGTCTTGAGAATCATATGACAATATTTTACTCATTCAATTTTGAAATTGATGCAGAGTGGATCCTTGGTTTACCTTGAATATGCAATGTTTATGTTCTGAAATGTCATTTAAGATACTTGGAATAAAATAAAAGGATAATCGGGATATTTAGCTGCTGTTGCAAAATGAGTTTGGGACAACTGCTAATATCATGTACAGAAATTTTGAACAAATTTTTTTCATTAGAATACGTATAAAACAAGTCCTCTTGTTAACATTTCTAATAGAAAATTGAGTTTATAGACTTTTCCTTGAAACAATCAGGCCTGTTTGACATTCCCTTTGCAATGTAATGTGTTTTATCTCTGCGCAATTACAGTTTATCCACCTTGCAACTCGTCAGAGTTTCAATGTTACAACGGGCAATGTATCCCTTTGTATCGACTCTGTGATCTTCTTGAAGATTGTGCGGACGGGACTGATGAGATAAATTGCGGTAGGATATAACTATGAATTTAATCTTTTCCGAATAAGTGCAATCACCGTAGAATAGTGCAGCCGAATGTAAGAAATAATTTTCTTTGGATAGGACGTTCACAAGCAAAGTGCACAGCCTGAAGATGTCATGTTTGGAGACATCAGCAGTGAGATAAGTGACTCTCACTATGGAAATCAATCACACGTCCTCATGATATTAGACGTATCAGCCATGTGGTCAAGTAAGCAATTAAAGACCGTGTGACGGAGGGATGACAGAAAGCCGAATTAATTGTAAAAGAAACGGTATCTTTACATGGATATCGTCGTAAGCAATGGTTATTTAAGTCTAAGAAAAGTCACACGTTAGTAGGAAGTGTGCTAGGGCAGCACATAAAATTTCATGCCAGTTAACAAATGAGTTTACCCGGACATGTCTACAAATTTTGTCCATGTGCGCACCAGCATTAATGTGATACTCGACGATACGAGGGTAACTGGAACGGGTGCAGAAATGAGGATAGGGAAAAGAACCAACTGCAGTCACATGTTACTCCTATGGTTGGTTGTTAACCTGTATCAGTGATTATCTATTGTCATTAAGACTCGAGATAATCTCGTTAACAACTCTGAAGAAATAAGATGTCCCAATGACAGATGGAGAAAAACAAAAGAAACAGATTAAAGTACCAATTGAATCATATGAAATTATGATAATGTTACTCCTTTGTCTTCTGCAGTAAGCTCAGAACATATTTTCCAGTGTTACTCCGGTCAGCCAATCCCCGTAGACTTGTACTGTGACGGTCACAGAGATTGCAGTGGAAAGGTTTTCGAGGACGAGCCCGATACTTGTGGTTGGTTAAGTATAAACTGTTTTCGTTTGATTAGTAATCTGTTTTATACATTCGAATTTCTTTTGAAAAACATTTCATTATCTTGTAAGACCATTTTTGGAAGGCTTAAGAAAATGTTCGAAAGATGAAACCCATAGCAATACAAAACTTGAAGACCATTTTAGAAGTAATAGGTTTGAAACAGGTGGGGATCCCCAGTTCTGAATTTGGAGGGGATATCATCTCGTTTGTTTCCCACCCACTCTTTCCAGAAGCTTAACAAAATACTATTTACATGTTCGATTTTACAGCTTACCAGTATGGATAATTAATGGATAATTGAGCAATTCCTCAGTATTACACTACAGATTACCTGGCATCCAAATTTTACTAGGACCATATTAGCGTAGCCCCGGGTCCATTGCTGCTAGGGCTTTGCGATTCGGGCATGAATTAATTCTGGTCATGATAATCTCCCTCCATTTTTGAGAAAGTATTTACCATCTTGTCAGTGATGCAGCAAGTTTTGGGGGTCGGAATCGTGAGTACGAAAATGGATATTATTTCTTCGAAGATCAGTTTTTTTTTCATCTAGATAATGCGATTTATAATGGTACTGGGCTAATTGGAACTTCACTGAGATATCAAGCCTAATCTTTTATGCTTGTTGACGATGTTGTTTTCTAGTTGAAAGGGAAAAATTGAAAGGAATCTTATTTGCATAAAAGGTTATTTTATATCTGTTAGCAGTGTGTGTTTTGGTATTATCACGTCTTTGTTTTCGCTTTATGTCAATGACTAATTTCGTCCGTGGAGGTCCAGAAAGTTCCTCTAGATAAATGTAGCCAAGTTCTCGCTACTCCGACTGACAGACTTGTACACAACTTCAGGGCTTTTTAAATTTTTCTTATATTTTTTGTTTGTCAAGTTAAACATGCTGTGCATCGGAGGTACAACAAGGAGAAGTTGACCCTGGGCCGGTGCTTTATTATGTATCTCTGGGTTGCCTTTGATAGTAGAGTATCTGGCTGTTGTAGGTAATACTAGTGCGAGAAAACCTGGTAAATCTGCAGAGACTTGGTTTGAAAAATCATGAAAGGTTCAACTCTCTCGCTACCTAAAAATTGACGAAATAGCACTTGTACTCCAAAGACTCATTCCTCAAAGTTTGCTGGTGTTTGTATGATCGAGATAAGCTTTCAAACGATATCCTAAATACTTAATGATGAAACGCTCAGAAAACATAATTTCTTCCAGAAATTACTAACAATATTATTTTAACCAACAACCGTACACGGACCATTATTTTTCAATGCATAGACCATTTGCAAAGTGGATTTACCTGTAACCGAACACACCAATTGACATGCCACAACAAAGCCTGCAGTGAAAGGGACAATATTTGTATGATGTACGAGGACGAATACGGATATCCGGAGGGTTGTCGTGACGTCACACATCTTCGAGATTGTGGTAAGTACTTGTGATACCAAATTATCATTGCGACTTCAGGTGTACATTAGTTTTGTAAAAGTGACTATAGGAGTTTTAAAAGGGAAAAACTTAATTGTCAGGATTCCAGATCAGACAATATCTAGGTGCAGGCTACGGAGAAGAGGATTAGAAACTCTCACCAACTAGGAAGTGCCTTTAAACGTCTTTTTGAGTAATGCCTACTCCTGCCAAAAGAAATTGTCATTTTGTGACTTTTTATCTTTCGAAGTGTATTTAACTACACCTTCAGAGGTACGAATGAAAATTCAATCTGCTTACACATGTATATTCATAAATATGCAACGAAAGTCTTGCCCATGGTTTGCATGGACACCTTCATCATGCTTATTTCGATAAATGAGTACTGCATATTTGGCTAACCTGCACGTCAACACGCTATTGTGGGCTTACCTGTGCTAATTCATATTCTTTCACGTTTGTTGTACGTCCATATGGCACAGTCCGTGCTCGTCAGGTAGATTTTAGTGCTGTTCACGTAAATTGCTATCTTATCAAGAACCTCGAAATTCATTGATCGAATAAAACAGATGTGCTTGTGGCTAACCAAATAACTCGACATATGTCATAATTGTCATTGATTGAACTACAGACCTACCAATATCATAATTTCCGTTGCCTACATGTATTGCAGCAAACGTGCTCCCGCCATTGATAACATGTTGCTACGTTCCATTCTGGAAGGACTTCTACTGAGTATTCATACATGGTCTAAAAACCCTATGTGGATGGACCTTGGGCATAATGTACAGCTGATATGTTACAAAATCTCATAAAACTGTTTCCGTCCTCATTAGTAACTCTGTTCTTCGCAAAAGAATACTTCTGGTTATTTAATGTGTCATTTTATAGGAAAATAAAGCACCATGTTATCTTTTGCACTAAAATGCGTTGACTCTTTTGACCACTGTAGGACTCTAAATCTTTGTATGTCTGTAGCTTTATTTCAGTTAGTTGTTACAAGTGTAATTACCCTACGTACACATTAGAGATTTGGAAGTGCAGGGAGCTACTAGAAAACTATAGTGTAGTTGCCAGGTGTTTCCCTTTTTGAGCTCAAGGATAGTTTCCCTGATGAGAATGACTAATTAGAACAATCTGTCCATGCTATAAGGGTTCTATTTTTCAGCTTTCTTTGAGTGCACAAATTTTACCTTCAAGTGTGAGGAATCATACTGCATTCCACAACATTTCAAGTGTAATGGTCGATACGACTGCCCAGGAAAAGAAGACGAAATGAATTGCGGTATGACATTTCAATATTCTAAGGAAATTTGTTTTGTATACCAAAGGCATTTATTTTAGCCTTTTCACTCTTGGAGTAAAGGTTATGGTTCTTAGATTTTCATAGTCATCTTCGAAACGAAGACATTTAAATCTATAGCAAATGTCAATGGTTTCAATACAAATCACAAACTCGTTATTTTACTCTTTGAAAGTGGAGCAAGTCTGTAGTAGAATAGTGTACAAAGTAACAAAGTTGCAGTGTATATATGTCTTTGTTATCTTTCATAATCATTTTGCTAATTATTTTAATAAACATAGAAGGTATGCCCCATTAGTTGTAACAGTGTACACGTTCCAAAGTAAATAATAAAGAAAGTGCAGACATTGAAAGGTCAGAGGAATATAAGTGAAACTGATTGTTATCATTAAATATTTTTTCTAATTTGTTGGGACTCCTTGGCATCATAACAAACTTAGTACAAGTTGTCATGATTGCTTCCTGGTACAGCAAACGTACATCCATATTAGTTATAACTGAATCCTCTTCACTTGTCTCTTCACGAATTTTCTAAAAATTAACCCTTACAAACAAAAGCACGGGTGGCATGGCACATGTGAACACACATGATCACTTGGCAGGGCATATGAAAATGTATAAGAAAAAAGTGAGGTCAAGAGTGGTGACAATTGTGATATTGGAACCAATCTGACACACAGGACCACGTTTTTCCCTGCCTGATTGTCAAACCCTGAAATCTGGGTCAAAGTGGGGAAATCTGTTTCAAGTTGACACATGTACGACAAACAAGGCCCGTGAAAGAAATCGAATTATTAAATTTACTTTACTCAGCACCACACTTCTCCAAATGTTTCCACACTTTACCTACTTTACCCGTTTGCCACAATTTACCTGTGTCAAAACGTGTGTTTAGGTTTTTCACGCATTGCCTCATGTCTAACGTGTGGAAAGGCAGGTCAATGCATGACACTTTGGAAATGTGTCAAGTGTTCATTAACGGCACACTTTTCATGCAAAAAATCACAGAAACTTCATGACTCATTAGACGCCACCATAGTTTTGCACACTTTGACACAATATTTCACGTGTAGTATTGGAACTTTTACCACTTTTTTTGTAAGGGTTAACTTCTCTTCTGATTAAAATACATTCACTGTAGTACCCAAGCTACGACGTGGGTAAATGTTATAAAACCTTCTCCTCTTCATAAACAAAGATCCGCTTTCTGCTTATTTACCGGAAGATATATATATATATATATATATATATATTGTGGAATCATGGTCGATTATTCTGTAGCCTTTAGCCCCCTCCCAGCCTTGCACGCTTATGTCTAAAACCTACGAAATGTTTAATGTTTACAATAAAACTAACTGTTATTATTTATGCTATATGCTATTTATGTTATTATTTTGTCTAAAGACACATTTAACTGCACTGGCGCCTACAAGTGTCATCATTCGACAAATTGTGTGACTCAGCATCTCGTCTGTGATGGCATACGGCACTGTCCTGAAGGTGACGACGAGGAGTCTTGCGGTAGGTTTGGTTAGTATAAGCAAGCTAATGAGTGTAAAAGTGCACAATTTATCATTCTAAAATGGGGCAAGAAATAAAAAGTATTCGAGTGTAAAAAATTTGGTTCAATTGGGTCTGATGAGCAGGAAAGAAAAGGAAGAAGTTCTTAAAGACAAGCAAATATTATTTTTAATACTTTTGTCAATTTAGGGAATTGTAGGATATCAAAAATTCAACCGACCACAACCAGAGTCGCGCTGTTAAGATAGATTTATAAACACATAAAACCTCTGTACCCTTAATTTGCCAGCGTGAAAAGTTGATTTGAGATGTGCATTTAATAGATCATTATTCCCTGAAAATCTTGTAATTAGATTACAGGCAAAAAAGCTAAACGCAGAATTTCTGTCATGGCTGGCTGGTTGGTTGACGTGGGCATTACCATATCATTTATAATTTCATTGTATACCAAACGCTTTTGCAGATCATGGATGCCCAAATGGATGCTCTTGTTACGGAGTGACGTATACCTGTAGGAACATGCTTTGGGATCAATCTACTGCTTTGAGGACGCCACGTGATATTAAACAATTGTAAGTAGAGAAGGTCTTCTGTAAAGAGCAACTATTAGGCTCCTCCACAACGGGGATCCCAAGGATATGTTTCTTTCTCAATCTGCAGCTTAGTTGCAGAAATTTAACCAAGCTTGCGAACAATGTGTTCGGAAAAAATGAATTAGTGAAGAGATGGTGGCGAGTGGTGGTATAAATGGTTTTCTCAAAGTTTCTGTGAAGATGGCAAAATGTTAGCGCTTATCTCAGCCAATGTACTTAATTTATTTTATGTGTCTGGAAAACCCTTTAGGTTCAATAATAAAGCATGTTCGTCTGGAAGAGAAGAATCCCTTAATTATGCAATGGTGGTAATTATAAGATGATGAAAAAAGTCTTTGCATGAAGGGTGGAGCTAGAACTTACTTCAAATTGGAAGTATGAAAGCTATTCCTACCAAAGTTAAGAAAAACAGGCAGCAACTTATAAAAGAAAATAGAAGCCTCAAACTCATCAAACTTGCATTATCAAATTTTGCTTAATTTTTCTCGCGAGTGCTTTTCAAAGTGCCTTAAGCAATGCTGAATGCAAATCATCTGGTAAGGATGTGTAACTATAAAGATTTAAAAACAAACGTATTGTCTCGTGAGTGTAAAGAATCATACGTAAACTAGAACAAGCCGGTGAGCCTGTTTATTAAGATTAAATGCGTCTGACCCTCACTTATAAGATTTAATCAAACCAGAAATTTGCGCGCTTTTAAAGTTTTATTTTTTGTCCGTTATGTGGAGAAGGGCTGTTCGTAACACAATGATTTGTTACATCATCAAATATGACAATGCACGTTGAGACATAACGTGTTTGTAAATTGTTAATCGTCAAAGTCGTTCTCTGTTGCGGTTAATTGATATATGTCAAAAATTTCATGCCATCTTTCTTTTAACAGGCACTTGTCATTTTTAAGCTCGAAAGGAAGATTTAAGAGGGACTCTGACTCAAACAGTTATTCCATCGAGGAAGTCACATTTATTGATCTTAGTCTTTTCCCCTTTCTTCTTAGTCTGTAAGTAAAATCGAATTGATGATGAAACGCTTGTACAATGCTATCTAATGTTATTAGCTAGGCAAATGGAGTTGCATATGAGATGCTTCATTTTCCTTATTTCACTCGAGATCATTCTGGAAATATGATTAGGGTTTTCTATAAAAGTTACCTCTTACTTGTTGGGCATGTTTAGGGTACCAAGATACATGGTTAACACAACAAAATGAGCTATAGATGCGATGCGATGTCGACATTAGTAGGAAGTCCTGATACACCAAAAGGACAGAAAATATGATCAAATAATGCATTTCCCGGAAATGCTCGTCAACTGGTTTACTGTAAACAGTCGCACAGTTACGAATACATTTATTTTCAACATGCTTGACCCAACAATAATTTTGCATTACTTACGTTCATTTTTACAAAAAAAGTTCATTTGAATCACAAAGTCGAGTGTGGCTGCTTTGGATGTGTTTGCTAAATATGCCTTGTTTTGCGTGACTGTTTTTATGTGACCGACCTCTGATTGAGATTGACCTAATCCACTTTATTTCATTTACATCTCTTGGCAGGGATCTGAGTGGTAATGGAATAAATTTCCTCGGGAATGGGACTTTTGCATCAAACCCAAACCTGAGATTTTTGTAAGTACCTTAATAACACCAAACAATGATTTATATCACTTCACCGTTTCCTTACACGAAGGCCTTTATTTGTCACCAGATTCTGATCAAAATGTTGAGAACGTATGCAAAAAGAGAATTTAACATAAGATATAAACAGGAACTTTTTGTTTTCCAGTTGTTTGCTTTACTTTTTCAAGGTCAATTTTCTCTATAATTGACAGCGTACAATCCAAATTCAAAATTCATACACATAATCAATTATCTTTGCAGAAATCTATCTTTCAATGAAATTTACGAACTGGATTCGTGGACGTTCACAGGATTACTAGGACTACAAATTCTGTGAGTTATAATTCATTTAATTAAATTTTTTGAAAAACGAAATTGCCAGTTAGAATAGACTTATTATATCCCTTATAGTACGTAAAACTATCTTTTTTGACACGATCGGTACCTTTTACCTATTTTGAAGTTCCTTTGAATAAAATCAACGTAGAAATCTACAAATTTCTCCACAGCACATTTTTTTATCTCTTTTTGAAAAAGTTGATGCAGCTTGATGATCAATGGACCATTAACTTCCAGCTTCCAGCTAAATTCAATCCAAACCCCTCGACCAATTACAATAGTATCTGTCTACTACATTTCACAGATAACACTTGCTTATCCTGGGCTTAATAGCCCACTGCCATTCTTTGCCGAGTATACTTACTAGCTATGTTTGATTCCAATGCTACTACAACTTGATTGGTCTGCTATGCAGTGAACTGCACTTCATCACTTTTCACTTATCTTCAAAAGTCATCATTGCCGCTTATGTTTGAAATAACGTGCGCTGAATGGAGACAGACAGCGGGGTGTTGTCAAATATGTTTGAGATGATGAAAGAGTACGTTAATACGCATTTGTTAGAAATGATAACGCACATATATTTCAGTAACAGAAAAGTTCCCAACTTTTTGGTTGGTTTGTAAAGTAGGATCTACATGCTCTATATATCATCCCCAGAATGTGTAAATGATTAAGGTCAGCGATCAATAAGAGTTGTCAACCAATACTTCAATTCAGGGGACAAACTACCATTTGTTAAACACGTAATCAGTCAAAGAAGATATGCGATATGACGTACGTAGTGAATTTGCAGTTTAATGATAGGAAAAAGGCATTCCGGAGTTTCTGGGCAAAATGTTTAACGCACGTATTCCTGGTGTTTTTTTCAGGGAACCATGCACACAAATTAAAGTACAAATAAAAACGCCATGTAAAAACAGAGCGATACGCACACGAATACGTTTAGGCATACTTGTAGGTATAAATTGCAAGCACCCACTTAGGTATATTAGTATTTAATTACGAAAATGCTTACATCTGCAAATGTGCATATAGCCGTGAACTATTTGTCCCCATTTACCCCACCCTCATGTCAAACACAAATCGCCACCACTGGTAGCGACAACCCTTTTGCATCATCTAAAAAATGGCACGATCATAAATACTTTTTGGGTGCAAGTGCTTCTCAAACATGCCACTCTCTTTGTGTATGTGGTCAACCTCATAACAAGCTTGCCATGACGTGTTGTTATTTTTCCTCTTTGCAGTGATCTATCTGGAAACAAAAACCTAAAAAATGCATTTGGATCTCCCTTTCTTCATCTTAACAAGATGCGACATTTGTGAGTATAACATCACCTGAGAAATTTCTGTTCAGTTTTTATAGCAGTTTAATAGCCGTGGGAAAGGGGATCAAAGGATTTTCAAGTAGTCTTTCATGTGTTACGTTAAAGAGTGAAGGTGCAATTGTCTTTCCGTTACAGAACATACACGGCTCGTTAATTCATTTAGTAAAGATAACGGTTAAGACTTAGTCAAGTCGTTACTAGGATATCTAACATTAGTTTATAGAGAACAGAGAATCCTGTTATGCAGTTTTCCATTTATTTGGAAACGCGTTCATTCATGGTGGTTTATCTTTCTTGATGTAGACTGTAAGTTTTCTATTCATCCAGAATGTCTGCAAAGTAGAATAGCATGTAGCACTATCCTCGTTTCCTAAAACATTTTGCTGCATTACTTTCAGGTATATTCAAGACACTGCCTTGGTAACATCTGCAGAGGACTTTTTGGTTGGTCTAGACAGCATACAAACATTGTAAGCAACAAACAAATTCTTCAACCACTTAATATTCTGTTCGGTTCTGGCATTTTAATGAACACTACTTTGCGTAATCAAATTACGCTTACTTTCTAAGAAATTGGTATTTGTTTATGTGGTGCATACTTTTGAAGGTATCCTGTATGGATTTCAGAGCACCACTGTGAGACCTGATAGAGCTAAATCTCATTCTGAAATATGCAAAACACATACATGTGCTACAACATTGGACACTTTAGTTCAGAACAGTTTAGGTTAGTTTACTTACACACTCTAAAGAAAATGGCGGGAGGTGAACAAAAAAGAACCTTTTGAGATGATCGGTGCCTGACTTTTGGCACTTGTTTGTAATTTATACTACTCGCCGTTCTCAGTAAGCTTATGTTTAATCCCAATTTTAAATGCATCACAATTTGCTAGCCCGTTAAGAAGTAACGGCATTGTAGTCATAGAATGGTGACAGTTCTAGTTCTAGTTTACTGACTAGAACAAAGCTTAGGATTTAACGATTCCCCTGAAACAGTGTACTCTGGTTACTTGGAGCATGCCAATGTCTTGATTCCAAGGAGCTGTTATTAAAAACTGTGATAATATGAAACGTTGCAAATATAGTTATCCACACTTATGGGTTAAAACTACCACCAGGCAGAGGTTGCAATCTACGGCCGTGGTTCTTTTACGCCATTTCTAGTCAATGTTTCACAATACACTGATTTTGATCAAAGACATTTTTTCTGTTTTTATCTTGTAGTCACTCCGACCGTTTCTTTTATTGTTGTCTGTTGTCTGAAAGCGAGACCCTCAGAGAATGCTTACCTACGCAAGGAGACTTTTCCAGCTGTTCCGATTTAATCCGAAATGGCTTGCTGCGCATTGCAATGTGGATTCTAGGTACGAGCGCTCTCTGCGGTAACCTTGCTGTCATAGTATGGAGAGTGTTTCGGCAAGGCATTTTGAAGCGTCGTAAACGTAATCCAGTCCAAGCTTTGTTAGTTGTGAATTTAGCAATCGCTGATCTTTTCATGGGGTGTTACATGCTCTTTATAGCCATAGCGGATGTCCATTTTCGAGGAACCTACGCTCTCTTTTCTGATCAATGGCAGACGAGCTTCTTTTGTCGATTTGCCGGGTTCTTATCGACTCTGAGCAGTGTGTCATCCGTGATGTTCCTGACCGTCATCAGCTTTGATCGATATCTAAACGTCGTCTTTCCATTTTCACGTCGACATATGAAACTTAAATCGGCTTTAGTCGTTGCCTGTGGAATTTGGATGATAGTGACCTTAATCGGTGTCCTTCCCGCCCTCATCTATGGAGGAGCCTACTACGGTCGCTCCAGTGTATGTTTAGCACTTCCAATAACAGCTCAGAGACTCGACGGATGGTATTTCTCCTTCTTTGTCTTCATAGTTCTGACATTGGTTCTCTTTTTGATAATTGTTTTCTGTTATATTTCGATTTTCATCGTTGCACGTCGGTCGTCGAAGGCGTCCAGGAACGCAGTTATTTCCAACACACAACAGAAGGAGGAACAACTTCAAATGGCACTGAAAGTCGCCTTTCTAGTTGGGACGGATTTTGTTTGCTGGGTGCCCATTATTTTCATGGGGTTCCTATCTTTTACCAGCTCTGCGGTTTCTGGAGGAGTGTACGCATGGACAGCTGTCTTTGTCCTTCCAATAAACTCTTCCTTAAATCCTTATCTTTATACCTTTCTTGTCGAGAGAGCTAGCAGGGCATCAAGGGAGAAAGCTATAGCGTCCACATTGTCAACAAGGACAACAACTGAAGAACTACCGCAGGCGTATCCATTGGTTCAGCAAACCACCACTAACCAGTCTCAAAAAGAGACAATTACAGGTGAAATGTAGTTTCTTGTTTTTCAAAATATGAAAGGAACACTTACCTGGAAAGATGAGTTGTCAAAGGTCATTTAAGGTCAACAGAGGTCAATCTATGAAAGCCTGGTTTGTAACTGTGACGTATCTAATACGCAGCAGGTGGCAAACCCAAGTTGCTTACAAGTACCCTATCGTTTTGGTTGGAGATTAGTGGACATGTGAGGTTAACAGAGGTCAAATTGAGAAAATATGATGTGTCAAGAAGGATTGGATTGAGAGATAAACCTCAGCAGGTCCGGGAGATTCCCCCGTTTGGGGGAGGGAACCAAAATTCGTTCGAATGGGAGTAAACCTATGCAACACATTGTATGGGTTTGACAGCCTAATTAAGACAAATAAAAGCAAGAACGAAAAACTCAAAAACTTGCTCTTTTCTCAAAAACGGTGTGGTAAACCTCCGAATAGTTGGTGAGTCTTCTGTAGTTATGAAAATACACCTGCCGAAATTAACATTTAATTCCATTATCTTAAACCAAGAAATTTTGCAAGGGGTTCCAAACCCCATTCGCCATTGACAATGTACAAAAAGAACGCATGGAATTGTGGGTAAAATAGACAAAATGGCTGCGCTAATGAACAATTTTTCTCCCGATAGGGGGAAAAGTAGAGTTTTCCTAAACTTCCCGAACTGCTCATTGCAACAAAGCATTTCCTTTCGTCAAGGGATGATTTCGCCGTTGGGCTTTGTGGTTCTTGGAGCTATTAGTTATAATTAATGGGCATATAAAGGGACTAAAATGGCCATTGCAAATCTATCGTGAGGTTATGGCAAAAGGAAAGATCTCTCATATCACAGTTATATAAGTTTAGTTGTAAAGTCTTATAATGTTAGAAATAATAATGATTTCTCTAAACTTTATTTTGTTAGGAACTATTTTTGTTTACAGCATTTTTTCTTTTTTAGATGGATTTAAAGGAAAACATTTCATTTGTTCACACTCATGAAAGGTTTATATTTACGACTGAAGTACCTTCAACTGCTCAAAAGTACTGACATTTTTTCGCTTTTTTTTAAAGAGAGATGTTTACATCAATTTAAATTATGTCATTTTTTATAGGTGAGAGTGATCTTTTAAAGGCAGCTCTTGTTTCTTTGAGGGCAACAAGGTTGATGCCGCCGTTACTATCAGATAAATACAAAAAGTTAATGTTGTCCTCTTTGATGACAAGTGGGGACTTTACTGTCACTGAGACTGATAAAGAGGATATTTTAATGGACTTAACAAAGGCTCTGGACTACCTTCATGGTCTAGGAGTAGTACACGGTGACGTTTCTGAGAATTTCGTCGTCATTGACGAGGTAAGAGGAGATGGAAGGAAATTTTTTCGGATATAGTTTGTCCTGGCAAATCGTAGGTCCTATGTATAAACCCCGGTGACTCACCTGAAATTTCTTCTGTTCAAAATTTTTTCATTTCCGAGATACTGGTGTCGACTTGTCAATAACAGGGGTTATATTAACTTCGGCTGGATAGTATGTTTCATTATCAACTGTACCGAAATTAGGACTTGAAGGTAATCTTAACAGATCTATATAAAGCTCATGCAAGATTTACTTGTCAGGATCGTTGGTGGTCCTAAAATGGATTCCACGACCCATAGTGAGTTTAAGCCAAAGGACTTGTTCGCATGAGATCTCTTTACAATAATTCGACTCGATTTGCTTCCAAATTATTGTTCATGTTGATATTTTGAATTAATTTAGCCTGTAATGCTCCTTTACGTTTTCTTAACAGAAGTATTAAATGGATTAATAGGAAATAGGCTAATCTAGCCCTAAACTTTTAGGTTTTTATATAAATCCGTGTATCATACAGATAACGGTATTTGTAATCGTTTGTTTTTTATCACCTTTCAGTCTTCATATGGGAACAAGCGGGCGTTTCTCTTGAAGAACTTTGATCTCACTCATCAGGAAACGGTGGCTGAGGGAGGTTCAAAGAATGACGCTAGCATGCAACAAGACCAAGCTCAGCTAAGAGATTTGAAAGCTCGTCTGAATAATATAGCCGTGAAATCCAGTGATAAGATTTGAGATGAAACTTTAATTTTCGGACAATTCATTGTTGACACAAGATGTTTCTTTCTGTGGGGCTTTGCAAAATTGAATTTGATTGAGATGGTTAAATCATATCGTCTTTTAACGTTGTATTATTCAAACACGTCAACTATTATTTAAGCATTATGAGCTCCCCTCAAAATGAACAACAGATGCAAACATATAAATTTTACGTTGCAATGGTCTTACCTTACTTGGGGTTGTAACCCACATACTCTTGACAGGTTCAACAACTTGTTGGAATGGATCCATAAGTTATGTTGGGATGTATAGTTGCAATAACGATCTGATGTGAAAATGACAATCTCATTTCAAATGCACTTCAATAGAGATCAAATTGCCGTGATCATTCCTCGTAAAGAATGAACACAGAATAACATTTTTTGAACGCAGTGACATCTAGTAGAAAGTCTGAGGCAGGGACCAAACTAGAATCGTCATAAAAAATTTTTTTGTAACTTTTGCAGATATCCAAGAATCATGTGTCTCTCTTACATGTTCATTTCAAAGCAGAGACTAAAAGCAATAACGTAAGGATCCATATTTCTTAAAATGTTAATAAATTTAGTGAGAGGCTGCGTCATTCCGTAATATCAAGAGGAAAAAGTCACAGGAAATTCTTCTCTGGGTAGGCTCTAAAGGTCTGTGGACATGTTAATGGCATACTAGCTTAGTTGATAACAAAACCGTAAAAATGTTGAATATAGTCACAAAATCAAAATCCCTCAAACGGACACAATTTTCAAGGCAATCACTGTTTTTGCACGTACATCATGTATATGTTTAATGTAGTCCTTTATTTAACTTCTACTCTGAGGACAGTTGCAGTGCTGACATACGTTTAGAATTTATTTCTTAAGTAGCTTGTCTTCTTTGAAAGTGTAGATAATTCTCAACAAAGGAGAAACTAGCTGGTGATAATTTACAAAGGATTACAAAATAGAAATAACGACACTGTACAACACTCTTCATTATAATTCTCTCATAGCTTTGAATGAGGACTCTCATAATGTTAAATTTTGAAGAGGTATATCATTAAATGGTAAAAGATGTTTAAAGAAACCCAAAGGATTTTTCATCAGAGGGTAGTAATCTATCATTGTTGAATTGTTAAATGTTTGTTTCATAATGTCCAAGTACCTTTAAGAATGTCCTAACTATGCTTTGAAATCGGTGTATCTTTTTCAATTTCATAATGTAACTACGCACACTTCTATTGGCAATAGAAAATATGTGTCGAGGTTCCACATGTCGGTCGTTGGTGTGCCATGACAACAAGTATGGGTGCTATTGTACACATGGAGCGGTCGCCTATTTTCTTTCATAATGGGCAACATAAACTCTTGTAAGATCCGGTGGAGCAAGGGATATGTGTCTCTGTATGACAGTCCAAGACATCATTATTGTCAATTATGAAGTAGATGAAGGTGCTTATTTTTAAATTAAGGCTCTCCGTAAATAGTATGGTGGTAAGTTGGTTATACTCCTAAAGAACATTTTCTTGGTGAGGTCGCTACGGTTCCCATACTCCTCGTGGATAGGAATCTACATCAGCAGAATATAACAACTTATTATTGCCCTGTAAAAGATCAGAGCAGGATAACTAAGTTAATTTTGTGAACAGAGTAGAGGAATCTCAAATCTCGAATTTAATCGCTATGCTACAACGAAAAAGTACATGTTTCGCAAACACAGCTCGCATAATCAGGTACAAGAACGAATGAATACACAGTCTACAGTACGCCAGAGAGAAGATAAGCAGTGGAAAATATACTCAATCGAACAACTTAGGAAAATGAGGGACATTCTAGCTGTTTGTTAAGATTAAGATTTTAGAGCTGATGTGAAGGCTTTCTTTAATCTTAAGCTGGAGATAAGTAGGAGCTGAATCCATGATCGTGAAGGAGTTGTGATCACTTTTACTTTTGCAAATAGTTGATTAGGTGTTTGTAAATATGGGAGTTTTTGTCGGTGAAAAGATGCTCATGTATTCTTTTAGCAAAGTGTCTATGGGATTTCTGTATGTAAAAAGCATCACAACCTGCACAAATGAATTTGTAGACTACACGAGACAAGTGAGGCTCTGGGGAATTGGGTCTTTGTTAACAAACACATTGCGTACTTAAAGGACACTAAACCCAATTTGTCATCAACATTAATGGAATACATCTTAATCAACTCTCTCACTTTCGACGGAACCACACCAGCATAATCACAGAATAGTATCTAATAATGGCGGCGGATAGTTCCTTTGCGGGACTGTTATTCACTAAAACTTTCTTATCTAGATACGATTTGGTCAATTTATTTAATTATGTGCAAAGAAAACTGATATATATATATATATATATATATATAATTAAAGAGGAGAGTTCCACGTGTACTCCTAGAAAATAAATCGTAAAACAGGAAACAAATAAATGCATCACTAGTTGACTTAAGAGAGTACAAAATAATCCAAGATTTAATTCGAAATTTTCGGTTTCCCTGGAACCTTCGTCAGCAAGATCAGACAGTGAAGTGAGTACAATAATTAACTTAGCCAACAGCGGAGATACAGCTTAAAACACAAGATGATAAGTGATGAAAAGGTGTAAATAAGTGGAATAAACAATTACGTTGTCTGATGGAAAGTGTACTGATTCAAAACACCGAGGTCTTTGTTTAGCCCCGTGATGTGTGTATTTAGTTTCAAAATCCAATTTAAGTTCGGCGGACTTGCGGTGTTCAGTACAAACAAAATTGCTTGCAATGAGGGTGACTATAAGATTTTCAAGGAAATGGCGGGGAAGATTAATAAGTTCAAGAGCTTCCTTGCCATGTGTCCAAATAAAAAAGATGTCATCAATATAGCGGTGGTAGTAAGATGGTTTTAACGGGAATTTACTTAACATATCAACTTCGAGTTTATGCATAAAAATGTTGGCATAACAAGGTGCCATTTTTGTGCCCAGGGCGGTACCTTTGACTTGTTGAAAAAATTTTCCATTGAAACTGAAAAAATTATTCTTAAGAATAAAATGAATAATTTTGGACAGATCACACGCAAGTTCAGTATCAGCGGTGTGATCGAGAAGAAATTCCTTACAAGCAAGAGCACCCTCCTCATGTGGAATGTTTGTGTAAAGTGAGGTAACATCCATAGAAACAAGGAGAACATCCTTTGAGAGGGTGCCTATATCGGAAACAGTCCTAAGAAAGTGCGTGGTATCCTGCAGGTAACTAGGAATTTTATGAAGTAGGGGATTGAGGATACTATCAACATAGCCAGAAAGGTCTTCAGTGAGGGTCCCGATACCCGAAATAATAGGTCTGCCTGGTACTTCAACGGAGTGAATCCTAGCTAGGCGGCAGGTCTCGGGAACTGTTAAACTGTTACAATCAGGGGCCGGGGAAATGGATTCATATCATCTCCAGCTAAATAGCTGTGGAGAACCTTAGGAAGTTTGTGAACTTTGGGCAGGGTGTAAAAGTAGCCTATTCTAGGTTTGGAGGGGAGTAGTTTGCTTACCGTGCAAAAAATACTTGCTGAAAGATCATCCAAGAGTTCATTAGTAATAGAATTAAAACGGTTGATGGGACTACAGTTAGGTTGAACGTAAAATCTAGTGTCCTTCAATTGGGTTTCGGCTTTGTTGATGTAGTCCTTGGTGTTGAGGACGGTAATGGCACCTCCTTTGTCTGCAGGGCGGATGATAATGGATTTGTTGTTTTGTAGCTTCTTTATGGCACCAAACTCCCCTTTCGTTAAACTGGTATGATTGCCGGCGGATTCGTTACTCCTTAAAAAGGCATCAAAATGCCTCTTGGCGGCTTTAGCGAAATTTTCAATGTGAATGTTGCGTCCTTCGGGAGGGGTCCATTTGAATTTTTCTTTAGAGGTGTTCCCAGTGGGAGATGGAGTAGAATCCTCAGAATCTGCGAAGTATTCGCGAAGCCTTATCTGCCTGGTAAAATCGTCTAAGTCGGTGCAGAGACCAATGGCATCTAATTTGCTGGAAGGGCCTGAAAGATAGACCCTTTTCTAGCACGGATGTCTCCTCTCTAGAAAGTTTATATTTAGAAACTAAGGTTAACTACCTTGCCACTGTCGATACTCTGTCGTCGAGAAGAGTTTGAAGGGAACATTTTGCTGATGGCAGGGTGTTCATGAGCTGCCAGGTGTTTCAGTAGGGGGTCGTCCTTAACCAGTTTGTTCAGTTTATCGAGTTTAAATATAAATTAAGTTAAAATAAGTTTTGCGCCACTACGTTGTGTTGTGTGTTGTGTGTTGTGTTTCATTATTCGAGTGCTCCCTCGTGGCGTGTGTTCCATATAGCAGTCATCACATATTGTTGTTTTGCCTGAAGTTGTTCAATAAACTGTTTCTACTTGGATAATGGTGTGTGAAATTTGTTGGATATTGTCTACTCCTCAATTGGCGTGGTGGCAGCGTTGAGATCTCTCGTTTCCCACTTGTCTAACGAACATTTTGACAAATTTCACCCCCCTAATTCCCAGGTCGATTGTCCAGTATACTTTACCGTTGTTCAACGTTAACGTTAGGCTTAGCTTGCCAAACATACAGTTTACGCAATGGCTGCTTCATCTGGTCGTGCGCCTAAACAATGGAGTCTCACACGCTCCGAAACTATCACATCATTCGAAGCTTGGAAGAACAATTTAACGTATACTTTGTCATTAGACCCGAGCTTTTCCCCTTTTATTGAGGCGACATGGGAAAAGAAAGCTAAATCAAACCCTTACAGAGGTTTCAAAGACGATTCTGCAGATGCAGATAAAAAAAAAAAACACGCCGTACTGCCGTACAAAAAAAATAACATTGTGGAATTAATGCTTGGTCAGATAGCAAATTATTGTCCCATCATCGCAAGAAACTCTATAATAAAAGTGGCTACCTCACTTGCCTCGATATGGTAGATGATTAGACTTCATTATGGTTTCCAAACCAGTGGCAGTCATTTCTTAGACCTGAATGACATCAAACTTGAGGTTGATGAAAGGTATGAGGATCTTTATCAGAGACTTTGTGCTATCATTGAAGACTCACTGCTGACCCCTGAGTCTAACATTACCCACCACGGTGCTACCATCACAGAGGAGGAGTTAACACCTACACTGGAGAATTTCATTGTTCTAACATGGCTCAGACTTATTAACCCAGAGCTCCCCAAACTTGTAAAACAGCGTTATGGGCCTGAGTTACGACCCAGAACTCTTGCCTCACTAAAACCAGAAATCTCCCAAACTCTCGAGTCACTTGTCAGTGAAATTAACTCTGATGTCACAGCAATGAGAGCTTCAGCTAGTTTTGACCAGGCTCGCCCCAAGAGTAAACCCCTCCGACGGAAAATCTGCCCCCTGTGTAAGGAAGCCAAACGCCCTCATATGCATTTCCGCAGCTAGTGCAAATACCTCCCAGAAGAGGACAGACAGTACTTGTTGAAGGCACGACAGACTACAGACGTCCTCGATAGTGACCCAGAAGTCGACGATACTGGTCACTTCTGTAGTGTATCAGGATAATTCTGTAAGTGCGCCCTCCATATACAGTTGTTGTTCTACATGTGACAATAAAGTATTTGCAACCAAAGTTGAATCTGTCTGTGATTTGATTCGATCTCATGCATCTCAGCAGGGAGAATGCTACATCTGGCGACGAGGATTAATTAAAAGTTTAATCTGACGATCCGGAGGACGATTATGGCAATTAAAGTTGACGTTGGCCAAATACCGCAATTTGAAATAGCGGGAGATGTAACCAGCTTATCACCAAGATGGCAACGCTGGAAGCGTGCTTTTGAGTATTACCTTGTTAGCAAAGGGGTGATAAATGACGGTCAGAAACGTGCATTACTATTACATTCAGCCGGAATGGCAGTTCAAGATATCTTCGAAACCCTGGCAGACCCTGGTGTAACTGGAGAAGATACGGCGGGGGAATTTGAGAAAGCCATGAGAACTTTGGACGCATATTTGAAGCCCAAACTCAACATCCCATACGAGCGCCATGTGTTTAGACAAATACGCCAAACAGAAGCAGAATCAACTCACCAGTCTGTGGCGAGATTGACACGCCAGGCAGCAAACTGTGATTTTCAAACAACGAAGAATGATCAAATAAGGGACCAGTTGATTGACAAATGCAAATCATCAGAACTGCGCCGAAAATTATTGGGAAAAGGAACAACTTTAGACTTGAAAACGGCACAAGAAATCGCAAGGTCAATGGAGGCTGTCAGCATACAACTTCAGCACATGGAAAATTCCAGTAGTAACGCTAGTAACACGAGCACAGAATCCGGTAACGTGAGCAGAGTGTCAACGCGGCCGAGTAGTACGAGTAACCCTGGGAAAAGCAAAACCAGCCGAAAAGGGAACTGTTACCGTTGCGGACGAGATGGACACTTCGCAAAAGACAAAGACTGACCAGCTAGGGACAAACAGTGCAAAAAGTGTGGTCTAATTGGACATTTTGCTATTTGTTGTAAAACTAAGCCAAGAGATGGTAAGTCTGGAAAGGGGAACGTCGACAGGCATAAGCTTCACGCTAGTCGTGGAAACAGTACCAGTGGCACAAATCCACGATCGTCTAGTGAGACAGTGAGTTACGTAGAACCCAGCAGTAGTAGTATTAGTAACACCGCATCGGGCTATGCATTTGTTGTGGAAGAGAAGAGGAATCCAGTGCAGTCTGGTATACTTGATATTGTAGCAGGTGGAGTTAATTTGTCAGTGATGATAGACTCTGGAGCTTCATGTAACATCATTGACATGGACACATGGACTCAGTTAAAAGAAAGTAAAATTCAATGTAAGAGAAAGTTAATAAAACACTGTATATGGTAAGTCAGATCCATTAGACATAACTGGTAAGTTTTCAACTTATGTGTATGCAGGGAACATCAAAGCAGAAAATGTTGAATTCTTTGTAATGAATGGGGTAGGCCAAGCACTCTTAGGAAAAGAGACAGCTGAGAAATTAAAGCTTTTGGCAATTGGGTACAACGTGAATAAGGTTGATGGTAAACAAACCGAGGAATCTAAATTACAGGTAGAGTTGGATGATCCAAAGAAGGAGTTCCCTGAATGCTTCAGTGGGGTGGGAAAATTGAAAGGATATCAGGCAAAATTACACATAGACCCAGAAACAAAACCTGTAGCTCAAAAAGCTAGAAGAATACCATTTGGGTTAAGAGACAAACTTGATAAGAAATTGGATGAACTGTTGTCTAAGGATATCATAGAGGAGGTCAAAGGCCCTACTACTTGGGTAAGTCCTATTGTAATTCAGAGGAAACCAGAGGGTGATATTCGCTTGTGCATAGATATGAGGCAAGCAAACAAAGCAATTATAAGGGAACGATTTCCAATCCCGACAGTGGATGAGGTACTCCAAGACCTAAACAAAAGTTCAGTATTCAGCAAATTAGATCTGAAATGGGGGTACCACCAAATCGAAATTGATGAGCAGTCTAGTCATATCAATACGTTTGCTACTCACAGAGGTTTGTACAGGTACAAAAGATTATTGTTCGGAATTACATCTGCACCTGAGTTATATCAGCATGTTATTCAACAAGTGTTAATGGAGTGTGAAGGTGCTGAGAATATTTCTGATGATATTGTGGTTCATGGGGCAAACAAAAAGGAGCATGATGAAAGACTGAGGGCAGTGTTGTACAAGCTTAAATCAGTAGGGTTGACCTGAACCCTAATAAGTGTGAGTTTGGAATAAGTAAGCTTAAGTACATGGGACACAATCTGTCGAAAGATGGTATTGGGCCATCTGATGATAGGGTCCACGCAATCAAATATGCGAGTAAGCCTAAAACAGCAGCAGAAGTGCGCAGTTTTCTAGGGTTAGTGCAGTTTGTAGGGAGGTTTATACCTGGCCTGGCAACAGTGTCGGAACCACTGCGAAGGTTAACTAGGAAAAACGAACCATTCATGTGGGGTCCAGATCAAAACAAAGCTTTCAGTAGATTAAGAGAGTCATTGACTAATTCTGAAACATTGGGGTATTTTGATAAAGATGCGACTACCCAAATTATCACTGATGCCAGTCCAGTAGGTTTAGGAGCAGTCCTATTGCAAATTCAGAATGGCGAGCCTAGAGTTATCTCGTATGCTAGCAGAAGCCTGTCTGATGTTGAAAGACGATATTCCCAGACAGAGAAGGAGAGTCTGGCTATAGTGTGGGCATGCGAGCGATTCCTTTTGTATTTATATGGTTTGAAGTTTGAAATCTTAACTGATCACAAACCACTAGAGTTTATTTATTCAGAGAGAGAGCAAAACCATCAGCGAGAATTGAGCGTTGGGTTTTAAGACTTCAGTCTTACGATTACACTGTGAGGTACATACCAGGAGCTCAAAATATTGCAGATTGTTTATCACGTATGGTGTGTGGTAAGACAGAGACAACAGAAAATAAAGATGATGAGTATATTAGATTTGTAGCTCTACAGGCTACACCAATTGCAATGTCTATCCAAGAGATAGAAAAGGAGTCAGATAAGGATGAAGAGTTGTCCATAGTTAGAGAATGTGTTCAATCTGAAAATTGGGGCAACTTACCTGTATCCTACAAGTTGGTACGCACAGAATTGTCAGTGATTGGTAAAATAGTCTTGAGAGGTACTAGATTAGTCATTCCACAAAAGCTAAGAGAGCAAGTGCTAGAACTTGCCCATGAGGGACACTAAGGGATAGTCAAATGTAAACAGAGGCTTAGGACGAAAGTATGGTGGCCTGGGATTGACAAAGAAATAGAACGTAAGTGTAGAAGTTGTTATGGGTGTCAAGTAGTAAGTGATCTGCGTAAGCAGGAGCCCATACAGTCAACGCCTCTACCATCAGATCCTTGGGAGGATTTAGCAGCTGATATAATGGGACCATTACCCGATGGCACAAATGTGTTAGTAGTTGTTGACTATTACAGCAGATATTTTGAGGCTAAGTTAATGAATTCAATTACTTCAGAGAAAACAATTTCAGCTTTAGAGGAAATTTTTGCACGTTATGGTTATCCAAAGTCACTGAAGACTGATAATGGGTCAAATTTCACATCATCAAAATTTAAGGAATTTTTGGTAGAGTGTGATATTGTACACCGTACGACAACTCCTTTGTGGCCACAAACCAATGGAGAAGTTGAACGGCAGAACAGAACATTGCTAAAGGCAATAAAAGTGGCACAAGTAGAGAAAAGAGATTGGAAAAAGGAATTAAATAGATTCCTTCTGGCCTACAGGTCAACGCCACATTCCACTACTGGTGAGACTCCAGCCAAAAGTATGTTTGGTAGACAAATTAAGTGTAAATTACCAGTGTTGAGCGAAGACAATCAATGTCATCATGAGATAAGGGATAGAGATTCTGAAAGAAAACAAATTGTTAAAGATTTTGCAGATCAAAAGAGGAATGTCAGTGAGAGTGACATTAGTGTAGGTGACCAAGTGCTTCTTAGGAGACCTAGAGTTGACAAATTGTCAGCGCCATTTCATGAAACACCTTTTGAAGTTGTAGTCACCTGAGGGAGTCACTTACAAGAGAAATTCATCTCATGTGAAAAAGTTTGAGTCGGGTCAAGAGGTTACTCCACAAGTGGAGAGTAGTGAGGAAGGCTCAAAGTCAGAGGCATCAGGAGGTATTGCTGATGATGTTGGCATCAAGCCAAGCAGACCTGTACGTACACGTAAGATGCCAAGTCGATTCAAAGATTTTGTAATTGATACTAAGTAAAACAAAAGAACTAGAAAGGAAACTGACACAAAAGATTTGTGTTATTCAAGTTTGATACTTTATTATGTTATTCATCATTGTATATATGTAAACAGTTTTGACAAGTAGTTGCAAGCGTATGATTCTTCATATGATATGAAGAAGTTTGAAATAATGTATGAGAGTAAGATAAAAGCTTAACAGATGAAATGTCAGTTTTACTAAAAAGGGGAGGGATGTAGTGTATCAGGATAATTCTGTAAGTGCGCCCTCCATATACAGTTGTTGTTCTACATGTGACAATAAAGGGTTTGCAACCAAAGTTGAATCCGTCTGTGATTTGATTCGATCTCATGCATCTCAGCAGGGAGAATGCTACAACTTCGATTTTCTAGGTGACAGCTCTCCTGCGGAACCATTCTCAACCAATAGGGTTCAGACAATTCGTTCACACTACATTGACATGTTTGTCCATGAGTGTCCTGTACGCTTGACCATCGACAGCGGAGCCACAGGTAACATGATTAAGCATTCCACTGCCTTACGGATCCAAGCCAAAATTACCACTTCTTGCCAGTCCGCCAACCAAGCAGACGGTACTTCTCCTCTACATGTCACGGATGAGACCGCCTTTACCCTACAGAGAGGTGAACAAACCTTTACATTTGAAGGCCTTGTCATTGATAATTTGGACACTGAAATTCTTGCCAGCGTTCCATTTATGGAGGCCAATGATATCTCCCTTAGGCCTAAGTTACGTAAAGTCACTGCTAAGGGTGTAACCTACAAGTATGGTTCTTGTGACAAACAGCCTGGCCTAACTGCCAGGCGCACCTACGTTGTTAGAGGCCCCCCTAAGAAAGCTATCTTATTTCCCGGTGAGTACCTGGAAGTCCCCCTACCCCTGGAACTTCAGCCCACTTGTAGTAATACTGAACTTGCCATTGAGCCTCACACGACCGGCAAGCCTTCCCCACCCTCCCTCCCTTGGCCCTCCCCTGCAGTTGTTCGTAGTATTGGAGGCGTAATCAGGATCCAAAATGATACAGGTGACCCCGTTTCGATCAACAAATATGAACATGTCTGCCAGATCACTCAGGTGTATAGCCCTATTGAATCATCCACACATAGGCCTAGTCCATCTACCTCACACCATAAGTTGCCTAAAGCTACTAGCCCACCTGTTTCCATTGATCCCGACCACATATTAACCCCCTCTGAAAGAAACAAATTTCTCTCTGTTGTTGAGGAGTTTGCTGGTGTATTCAGTCCCAACTTCCCTGGGTACAACGGCTTCGCTGGGAAATTTGAAGCTGTCTTCAACATGGGTACTACCCTACCAACACAACGTAAAGGCCGTCTCCCCTTATATAATGCCAACAAACTTAAAGAACTCCAGCGTAAATTTGATGAGCTGGAGACGTTGGGTGTATTTGCTCGTCCAGAGGACGTAGGAGTTAATGTAGAATATGTTAACCCGTCCTTCTTAGTCAAGAAGTCTAACGATTCCTTCAGGCTTGTCACTACCACCGATGTAGGTAGATAGAGTAAACCCTAACCCTCTCTTATACCTGATGTAGATAGCACTCTTCGTTAAGTAAGTCAATGGCAGTACATTATCAAAACCGATTTGACCAGTGCTTTTTATCAAATTCCATTGGCTAAGTCTTCTATGAAGAATTGTGGTGTTGCTACGCCATTCAGAGGCGTACGTGTATACACTAGGTCAGCCATGGGCATGCCTGGTTCTGAGACTGCTTTAGAAGAATTAATGTGTCGTGTGCTTGGGGACCTACTTGTAGAGGGTCAGGTTACCAAGATCGCTGATGATCTGTATTATGGTGGGAATTCCATTGATGAGGTGGTTGAAACTTGGCGTAAGGTTTTGTCAGCCCTTGCAAACTCAAATTTGCGCTTGTCTCCCTACAAATCCGTTATTTGTCCCACAACCACCATCATTCTTGGATTGATATGGTTCAACGGCACCCTTTCCGCAAGCCTTCATCGCATTGCTGCTCTTGCTTCCTCGTCTCCCCCGAAAACTGTCCGTGAAATGCGCTCATTCTTAGGCGCGTACAAAGTTCTCAGTCGTGCCTTTCCCATGTGTTCCCCTACTCTAGCTCCTCTTGAGAATGCTGTGTCCGGGCTTGATTCTAAAGACCCTTTTCAGTGGTCTGATGACCTTGTTGCTGCCTTTGCCAGAGCCCAGGCTCACCTACAGTCTTCCAAAACTATTACTATACCCAGACCCTCAGACCAGCCCTGGATTGTCACTGATGCTTCAGCATCCAAGTTCAGCCTAGCTGCGGCCTTGTATGTGACTAGGAACGCCACACTTCACCTAAGCGGATTCTTTAGTGCTAAGTTACGTGGAAAACAACCCACATGGTTGCCCTGTGAAACTGAAGCTTTAGCCATAGGAGCCGCTGTCAAACATTTCGGTCCTTATATCATCCAGTCCCTACATCACCCCATTGTCCTTACTGACAGTAAACCTTGTGTTCAGGCTTATGAAAAATTATGTCGTGGCGAATTCTCTGCAAGTCCCCGTGTAACTTCATTCCTCTCCACGGTCAGCCGCTATCATGCCACTGTCCGTCATCTTGCTGGCAGGGTTAATATCCCATCTGATTTTGCTAGTCGCAATGCCGCAGAGTGTACCCACCCCACATGCCAGATTTGCTCCTTCGTAAGGTTATCATGTGACATGACTGTCCTGAAGACTTCAGTTCAAGAAGTAATCTCGGGCAATGCTAGGCTGCCATTCACTAGTCGCCCCGCCTGGAAAGCTAAACAAAATGGTTACGCCACTCCGTTGTGTTTTGACCTCGATGGTGGCTTATTGGTAGTTTTATTATTCGAGTGCTCCCTCGTGGCGTGTGTTCCATATAGCAGTCATCGCATATTGTTGTTTTGCCTGAAGTTGTTCAATAAACTGTTTCTACTTGGATAATGGTGTATGATATTTGTTGGATATTGTCTACTCCTCAATTGGCGTTGATATTCCGTTTGTAGGAGTGGTCCAAGGCTTTAAAACCTTTTGATGTGTCGATTTCGGGGGCAGAATGTCCTTAATTTGAGAGGCGGAGGATTGTATATTTATGGATAGGTGATCCTGCTTAGCATAGGCCACCTTCAAAGTAATGTTACGGGGCTTGCTGGAAGCCTTGTCACAGATTTTCTGGGCGATGCTTTGGTGAGGACCTCCATTTCCTTGGAGGGGGTTGGATAGGCGAAGCCTTTTCGGGATGATATTCAGCTTTTTGCATTGGTTTAAGAAAACAATATCTGACCGATTTCTGGCAAGTTTGTACAGAAGGTACTCATGTTGTCTTCTGGCGTGGAGAGCGGCACCGTCAAGGGGTGGTCCAAACATAGTTCCACGTGTACTCCGAGAAAATAAATCGTAAAACAGGAAACAAATAAATGCATCACTAGTTGATTTGAGAGAGTACAAAGTAATCCAAAATTTATTTCGAAATTTTCGGTTCCCCTGGAACCTTCGTCGCTTTAGGTTCAACAACCATAAAACGTGCCGTAACAGACAATCTCAAAATACAGTCTGCATAGCTTAACTCTTCTTTTGAATCGAAAATCGTGTTAAAAATGAAGTGAGTATACAAAATCAAAACGGTATAGTCTGATAGTAATGTAACGGCATAGCCATATGATACAGATATATATATATATATATATATATATATATATATATATATATATATATATATAATATTATGTAGGAGGTCGATTGCTGCGTAGCACTCGTGAAATGAGTAGGTTAATAAATGTAATGAAGAGTGCTTAAAATTAAAGAGAAAAATCTACAACGTTACGGGTGAATACCCTTCATCAGGAGGCAAAAGATCAACTGATCAAAAAACGAGATTCAAATAAAACAAACGCCTGTCTACACGACTCTACCGACGCGCGTGCGTTGGCAGCAAAGATATTATAAGCATAGATTCCAAACTCCTATACCTACACTGTTACGCCCAGTGACTCCTCATGGAAACGTATTTATCGGGGTGGAAGTGTAAATTTGACATGCGCGCCAATCTATTCCGCGATCTGCGTACAAAAATAAGAACGTGTCACAGAAAATTTCATTGTTGAAAGAGGTTAGCGAGTGTGCACTTTCACAACGCGTTCTATACGCGCAGAATACATTTCTCTGTGTATTATCCGGAATACTTGACTCACAGTTCTGCGCGCTCTGGAAACAAACGCGCTAGTTGCTTTCCGGTTGTGAGCGCGTAAGTAATTGAACGCGCATATTAAAGTGCGTCACTTGAAGAAACCATAGAAACTGACCAATGAATGTTCATGAACTTGCAAAACCAGTCATTGTGCGTTCATTTTCAAGTGTAAATAAGTGGAATGCCGCCTTGAAGAAATAAGTTATTCTTGTTTAAGTGGAATTTATTGAGGCGTCGTACTTCTTCAGTCAACAACATTCCGAAATAACAAGTATTATACTTTTGCAAGACATTCATTTGCCTGTTTTTCAAAACGACTGAACCGTGATTAGCACTTCCGCCCCGATGTATTGGCCTCCATTGGGAGTCAGCGCGCCATTTTAAGTTTGGAATCTATGCTTGTGATATCTTTGGTTGGCAGCGCTCGTTGAGTGTGTATGAACACAGGAAAACAACGTGAAAAAATAACTCGAACGCGTGTAAAACAGTAAAACCACGCAAGTGCGGGAAGTAAATAAAAACTGCCATGACGCATTCCGAACCAAATAACTCAAGTCAGACATGTCAAAAACGAGCACGCGTTTGGCAGGAAAAATAAAAGAGTTTGGAATGGGCAATCCTGCAAAAACCAGTTACAAAAGTTCGAGTTTAACAGTAAGTCCATTAAGTTTTAAGCACCGCCACTCTTTATTACTTTTATTGGCCTAGCCTATATATATATATATATATATATATATATATATATATATATATATATATATATATATATATATATATATATATATATATATATATATATATATATATATATATATATATATATTTATATATATATATATATATATATATATATATATATATATATAGGTCGAAAAAGGTTGTAAAAAGTGCTTAAAGTTTGCGGAAAATTCCACGACGTTTCGAGTATAGACTCTTCATCAGGTGGCAAAGAAATGCAACTGAATAACAAAGAAGTAGAATTAGAGAAGAAACACATTGAAGAAAGGCACGAACAAACCGGTCGCACAGAACGAACACGGTGTAAAAAAGCGAAAGAAGGCTGAAAAAAAATGGTAAAAAGTAATGAAAAGGGGAACAGGTTAAAAAATATCCATTCTAATGTTAAGACCGTGTGGGGAGAGGGTCCCGAGTTTCATGATAAGCCGGTTTTCGGCGGTCTGACGATCACGGTCAGAACCTCTGCACATTAAGGCTGCAGTAACGGCCAAGTCTTTAATTGAGCACGGTGATGGGGGGTTGAAATGAGTGGCGACCGGATAACCTTGAAGGTTTTGTTTGATGGACCTGAGGTGTTCAGTGATTCGGTCAGCCAGGCGGCGTTTGGTTTCTCCCACATACAGGCAATTGCAACGTCCACAAACTAAAATGTAAACCAAGTTTGTGGAAGTGCAGGTGGTTCACACTAAATCTGTTGCCGTTAGAACCCAAAATATTGATAAGTGTGTTCTTGCCAACCACTGGGCATGTGTTGCACCTACTACGACCACAGGGAAATGTACCTGGGGTGTTGTCAGTTGGTTGTTGTGGGTGGGAAGCCCGAACTAAGTGCTTGGAAATGTTCTTTTCAACTCTGAAGGCCGTAATGGGGGGTTCAGGGAAAAGGTCACGGGTTGAAGGGTCTTTTCGAAGAGTCTCTATATTCCTGTAAATGGCACGAATGATGGGGCGTACCGATGGGTGATGGGAAATTACCAAAGGAATTCGTAGATTAGTAGACGTGTTAGACTTCTTACTCAAAGCCTCCGCTCTGTCAATTCCTTGGATTCTATGTAGAGCACCGGTAAGGATTTTGGTGGGATACTGACGCTTCTCAAAGAATGATAGTATACTTTTTGAAGCGGCTGAAAAATCAGAATCTTCTGAGCAAATCCTTCTGGCCCTTAAAAGTTGTGACTACGGGATGGATTTGGTACAGGATTTGGGATGGTTGGATGGGTACAAAAGGTAGTTATGGGAATCGGTGGGTTTAAAATGTAGGTTTGACTTGATTTTACGGTCGCAAATTGACAATTGAAGGTCGAGGAAAACCACTGAAGTGTCAGAAATACAATGTGTGAATTTCAAAAATGGACAGAAAGATCCTACAAATTGAATGAAAGATTCCAGATCTTGACGGGTCCCTGTTGCCACTCCCACAATATCGTCAATATACCTTTTGTAAAGGAAAGGGTGAGAAACGGTGTACTGCGAAAAAAGTTGTTCTTCAAAGTAGCCCATGGTTAGGCAAGCAACAGAAGGACCCATTTTGGTTCCCATGTCTACTCCTTTAACCTGACGGAAAAAGCGCCCATTAAACTCAGTCTGGAAACAGTTTTGGGTGAGAACAAGTTCCGTCAAGCGAAGGAAAGTAGTTGTAGGAATTTGGGGGTCTAGTCGTTGGTCCAGGTAATGGCGGATAGCCGACAAGGCAGCATGGTGGGGGATGGATGTGTAGAGACTAGATACGTCCATGGTGAATAGCAGACGTTCACCGCAATTTTCGGGAAACTCAAAGTCTTGAATAAGTCTCAAGAAATGAGGAGTGTCTTGAACAAAAGACGGTAACGCTGATACCAACGGGAAGAGAACAGAGTCCAAAAACTCAGAAATAAGAACGGTGGGGCAACTGTGGGAAGAAACGATGGGTCTACCAGGGTTGTTAGCCTTGTGGATTTTGGGAAGCAGATAGAAATTGGAGATTTGTGGGCAAGGGTGGAGTAGTGACGTTGCTGATTTAGGAAGTTGATTGTTTCTAATAAGGTTTGTTAAAGTCTTCTTAACCAATGCTTGGCTGTCGGAAGTGGGGTCAGAGGGAAGTGCAGTGTATGCAGTTTGGTCCGATAATTGCTTATAGGCCTCTGCTACGTACAAATCCTTCTGCCAAACCACCACGGCTCCACCCTTATCAGCTGGTTTGGTGATGAGGTTCTTGTTTCTTTTGAGTGACAAGAGAGCCTCTCGTTCTTCTGGGGAAAGATTGCTAAGGGTAGTTCTCTTGGGGGGTAGAAGACGATCAACATCCTTACTGATGGATTCAATAACGGAGTCTAGGATGTTGTTTTCTCCAGATTTGGGTGTCCAGGAAGAACGGGTGGAGCCTAAAGTGTTCAAAAAATCTTCAGGACTCGTATTGTCTGGCTGATCTGTGATGCCAAAATGGTGTCGGAGGCGAAGTTTTCTGCAGAATGAAGAAACATCTCTGCGGATGGAGAACTCATCAGGGAGGGGGTTCAAGGGGACGAAGTTCAGGCCTTTAGCTAACACTGAGCGTTCAGAAGAGGAAAGCTCCAGATCGGGGGGGATGGTGACCACAAGTTTCGTGTCCTGTGCTTGTATGGTATCACTGGGTGGGGTATGAGTAGAGGGTGGGTCAGGCAATAGGCTTGCTAAAGTCTTGGCTTTAGAATCAAGCAAAAAATTATGAAGCCGACGGTTGTAAACGTGAATAAGGAAGCGCACTTCTCCAGCTTCCGGTAAGGTGTTAAATAGGATATATATATATATATATATATATATATATATATATATATATATATATATATATATATATATATATATAAATATATATAATTCTTCATTGAAACATATATTCAAAGACTGAAAATATATATTTCCGAATCAGGAATATTCGTACAAATTTTCGGCACAACAGTGCCTTTATCAAGTAGCAGCCACCAAATGAGAAAAATGAAGAGAGTGAACACTCAAATGCACAAAAAAGGCTGCAAACAAACAACGTGCGAGAAAGCGGTGGACCATGAATAGCCCCCAAAGCTAAAGTAGCATTCGAATAGAAAGCAAAATCGATGAAAAAAGCTCAGCGAGCTCTACATCTAGGTTTTTTATTCTGGCTATCGAAGGAATTGTTTCCATTTAAGCCCATGGGTGAGATTGTGCACAGTTTGTTCCACATCCAAATATTCTCCAAGCTTTTTAATTTATTCCTAGAATAAGTCAAAATTTGTTCCTTTTGTTCACTTGACGCAAATGAAGGAAAACAAGGTGGTGCCATGGTCTGAAGAATTATAACTTTAAAATAATGCAAGGCAGACATGTCAAAAACGAGCACGCGTTTGGCAAGAATAATAAAAGAGTTTGGAATGGGCAATCCTGCCAAAAAAGTTACAAACCAGTTACAAAAGTTCGAGTGGGGTTGTAGGATCGGGTCTCTTAAGGTCTTGCTCTCAGTTGTATACTCACCTGGCTTCTCACTCTCCTGATCATTTTAAAGTTATAATTTAATGTCGTGCCGAAACTTTGTATATTTCCTTCCTGAATCGGAAATATAATAATTTTTATATTTCACTAAAGACTTATATACAGGGGCGTATATACATGACTTCACGCACCCCCCATGAAACTTCATGGGGGGGGGTGCGTGAACTATTTTTAAACCAACTACATTTCTTGGAGACCGACTGACATAGTTGTACGATCCGAATTTTCAAAGACCTTTTTTTTTTTTGCTTTTTTGCAATTCAAACGTTGTTCATGTCTGGTCTACTGTTACAAAGGCACACTGAACTGGATTTGAGACCGACTTTTGATTTCCACTGGGAGGGGGTGTCACACCCCCGTATTTACGCCCCTGCCATATATATATATATATATATATAATATAAATGTATACATATATGTATGTATATGTATGCATGTATATACAAACACATGTATATATATGTATATCCCTTGATAAGGTCTAAGCGAACTTCCTGGTCTTATTACACCGGTTAGGGAAACCTTGGAGGTGAAGGCTATTTTCAGTTTTATGGACATTAGCATGAGCTATCTAAGCAGAAAGCCAAAAGACTTACTGATTCCTTGCTAAAAGGGGGGTGCGTTTTTACACTGAGGTTCATCTCTTAAATGTTTACTACTTGACTTTAACACTTTTTACAAAGTTTAACAATTTGCAATTTGAACTCTGTACGCAATTTGAACTCTGCTATCCTCACGTACATGACCTTGGAACCCCTCCAAAAATTGACTAACAAAAAATGAAACAAGTGTATGTACTTCGTTTTTTGTAATGTTATATTTACAAAGTTTCAGTTTTTGACCTCTCGTTACCTCAAATAACTTGTGACCTCCACCAAAAATAAAATGGTTCCTCCTATAACCATGACAAAACTGTATACAGAGTATGAAAAGCTTCTGTCATTCGCATTTTTTGCCTCTGGTGACCTCCAATGGCCTTTGATCTCCACCAAAAAATAATAGGGGTTCCTTCTCACAACTTGACAACTTTCTATACCAAATATGAAAACTTTCTGTCTTTGCTGTCTTGAGATAATCGTGTTTTCAGCCATTTACAAGGTTTTTGCAGTTAAACCTCTGGTGACCTCAAATGACCTTTGACCTCCTGTCACGGGTAAATCCCAGGTTCCCTTCAAAATTAAAGCGGGTTGAGGCTTGCGTGAGACTCTAAAACAAACAAGAAATGACTCAAAAGCAAGAAAAAACTACTCAAATGTTGCACAGTTGTATTTACACAGGGGCTTCCATCCTCTCTTCTTCGCTCTTTTCTTTCTTTTTTGTCTTTCTTTCACTGTAGTTTATTTTCTTCTCTCTTCCATTCATTTAATAGGTGCAAAATATATTACAATGCCGACATTTAAAAATAACAGGTTTCCTTTAATTCACCTCAAAATTCGTAAACTTCTCTGATTAGCGGGTTCCCTGCACTTCTCTTTGGACGGTGAATTTGCTTTCGCTCTCTCTGGCTCGCTAAGGTTCAAAATTAATAACGTTCAATTTCCTCTCTTCTGTATTCAAAATTAGAGTTCAATTTTCTCTGTTCTGTATTCAAAATTAGCGTTCAATTTTCTGAACTTTGGACTCCAATGGTCTACGTCTCACTTTCTCTTCTATGCACGGTGTGAGTTTAGGGTCGACGGCCCTTCACTACGTAGCCATCTAAAATTCAAGAAAAAACCAATAATTTTTCAGTTCCAATTCAATTTTCCAAAGATAACCCTACAATTTGGTAGGTCTTTTTTTTTATTTTTACCCAACTTTTTAACAAAACTCTACTTACCGTCGTATCACGTTGAATTTGCCTTAGAGGCCGCACTGGCTCCGTCGTGTTTACTTGACGGGAATGACCTGCACGGTAACCCTCCTCATTAAAACGCAGAGAACTCTCACTAGACATGCAATGCTGTTAAATTCTTGATTACATAATACAGTAAAGGGGATCAACACAAACAATACCCTATCCTTCAGTAGTGGCTTTAATAAGAAAGTACTTCGTGCCACGTAGGCTTAAACCTTCTCAACAAATTCCAAACGCATTAAAACTCTTTAAGATTGGCATTTGCAATACGAAAGCATCGCAAAAACTAGCAAGGGAATTAACAAACAATCACTCTTATGAATAATATTCAACACTGCCGTGACACCTCCATCACAAATAATAGGTTCTCCTCTCAACATAACAAATGTATATATCAACTATGGAAAGTGGTTGTCATTGCTATTTTGAGATATTGTGCTTACAAGGTTTCCATTTTTGACCTATGTTGACCTTAAATGACCTTTGACCTCCACCGAAAACGATATCGTTCTTCCTTTCAACATGAAAAATCTATTCTAAATATGAAGTATCCTTCATTGCTACCTTCAGATATCGTGTTTACAAGGCTTTGGTTTTTTCCTCTGGAGACCTCCACCAAAAGTAATAGGGTTCTTTCTCTCAACATGCAAATCTAAATACAAAATATGAAAAGTGTCCGTTATTGCTATCTTGAGATATCGTGTTTACAAGCCATTTACAAAGTTTTTGCAGCTTAACCTCTGGTGACCTCAAATGACCCTTGACCTCCACCAAAAACAATAGCTTTCTTCCTCTCACCATGAAAAATGTATGTACCAAATATGAAGTGTCAGTCATTACTGTCTTGAGATATTGTGTTTACAAGGTTTTCGCAGTTTAACCTCTGGTGATCTTAACTGACCTTTGATCTCCACCAAAAACCAGTGGCGTGTGCAGGATTTCGAAGGTGGGGGGCACAACCTGTGATTCCCCCGACTGACATGGAGGGGTGTGACAAGTGCACCGAACCACCAGCGCGAAGCGCGAGTTTGCACGCGTGGGGTCCAGGGGCCCGCGCCAGGGCCCCTTGCGGGGTCCAGGGGCAGAGCCCGGCGGGGGTCCAGGGGGCGAAGCCCCCGGAAGCTCCTGCAACATAAGGTAATAAGACCGCCCTTTATTGGTTCTAGAGGCCTTATTGATCAGGTTTCGTTTGTTTCAGATTTTGTAAAATTCGATGTCAGTGACGGAGAGTTCAGGTTATCCTCTATGCGTTGAAAGCTGCAGTGCGCTACAGTATGTGTCACATACATTGACAGGACTACTTTAAAGATCACGAGGTCAGTCAAGAAGTCTGCTTGAGATGATCGCAAAAGTTAACAGCACTGTTTCATCCTTAAACCTATATAGTTTACCATTACAGATGGTTAAAGTGACTAGCGCGAAGGGCGAAGGGAACTTAATGATAGTAGGCCTACCTGCACCATATGAGACAGATATTGATATTGATAGCATCCTGTCTGATTATTCACTGGAGGACAATTGGAAGAGCTCTATCCTTTGGTAAACGACCAAAAAATGAAAAAAATTCTCTTCTAATATCATTCTGTAGGCTACTTCTAAGTTTTGAGTGCCAGGGATGGCGCCAGGATTTGCCCGACAGGTGGCCAGACGAGCGGGGGCAGCGACCTGAAGCCCCGACAGCCCCGATGCCGTCAAGGGGATGGTGAGGAGGGATCTGAAGAAAATCTGTGTACTAAACCATGCCATTGCGGGACATATGTTTCATAAAATGGGTGTATACACTAGAGGAACGTAGTTTCAGGGCTGATTTAATGTTTTCCCCAGAATCTAAAGTGTGAAATTGCAAAGCGAGCGAAAATTCTTTGGGCTATCCTCCACTAAAAAGAATCGGTATAATTATTAAAAGCTAATAAAGGTCTTGTCCAGGCAGTTGGTCCCTATCGGGCAAATACTTACATTGTACTTCTCTCCTCTTGTCACTATAGCCGTACCGCACAACAGGCCCAAGAGAACATTGACTGAATAACGTGAAATGAGGTGAAATTTCCAACTTTTACATAAATTCATGAATTTTACTTCTTCAGTTACTTGAGAAGGTGGAAATGGCTTGTATTATATTTAGCGATAAGTGACAGAACTGTGGAAGAGTGGGCAAAGCGTACCGGAAATCTTGGGTTTCATTGTAGAAATGACCCTTTGAAAGCCAAAATAAGTAAACAGATCATGGGTGACGACAGACTTTTCAGAGGGCTGGGCCATGCCAGCCACCCCAAGCTTCGACAGCCCCTCCGTCAAAGAGGTGGAGACAAGGGAATATGATTTATTATTCCATGCCATTTCAGGGTACATTTTACATGATATCACTTAATACTTCATGAGCCGAGTTGTGCACTTTATAAGTGTTCTTTCGAATCTGAAACTTGAATTTGCATAGCGCGCGAAAATTTTTAGTAGGCTTACACAAAAAAGATATGTGGATCCAGAACATAAAGAAAACAAAAAAGGAAAAACTGTAGGGGTTCTAGACCATATCGGGAATAACATACATATTATCGAAACACTTGGACTACCCTATGAAACAGCCAAACTTTGGTCCGTGGGTCGCTCACAAACTGACCGTACCGCATGACACACATTAGAGAACAGTAACTAGGCTTAGCGACATGCGATGAAATTTTCGACCTTCACATGAACAGTGTTCTCTGCCTACATGTTTCGTGGTAAGGTTGGCAGGACATGTGCTTTCTAGCAATGTGGAATGGAACTGCTGAAGATCCTGGAGTAACTATACAGCGCGCGTAGCGCGCCGAAAAATTTGGGTTCTTATTAGAGAAATTGTCCTCTCTCAGGCGCCGTCGGAGACTGCCTGCATACTCTATCGTATCGATTAAGACTCCCCGATGGGGCTCCTTGCCCCCACCTGGCGCCATCCTGTTGATTGCTCAGTGTCCCTTTCCCTAATCCTTAAATCCCCCGACTAAGAGATTTTCCCCCGACTGGCTTCAGAGGTGGGGGCCAGTGCCCCCCTGGCCCCCCCCCCCCTTTGAACACGCTACTGCCAAAAACAATAGGGTTCTTCCTCTCACCATGAAAAATGTATATACCAAATACGAAGTGTCAGTCATTACTGTCTTGAGATATTTTGTTTACAAGGTTTTCTCAGTTTAACCTCTGGTGGCCTAAAATAACTTTTGATCTCCACCAAAAATAATAGGGTTCTTTTACTTACCATGACAAATCTATGTGCCAAGTATGAAAAGTGTCAGTCATTACTATTTTGAGATATAGTGTTTACAAGCCATTTACAAGGATTTCGCAGTTTAACCTCTGGTGACCTCAAATAACCTTTGATCTCCACCAAAACAATTAGGTTCTTCTTCTCAACATGACAAATCTATATACCAAATACGAAAAGTGTCGGTCATTACTGCCTTGAGATATCGTGTTTACAAGCCATTTACAAGGTTTTCGCAGATAAACCTCTGGTGACCTCACATGATCTTTGACCTTTATCAAAAACAGTAGGCTTCTTTTCTTACCATGACAAATGTATTTATCAAATATGAAAAGTGTCAGTTATTGCTGTCTTGAGATATCGTGTTTACAAGGTTTTCGCAATTTAACCTCTGGTGACCTCAAATGTCCTTTGACCTCCACCAAAAACATTAGGCTTCTTTCTCTTACCATGACAAATATATATACCGAATATGGAAAGTGTAGGCCATTGCTATCTTGAGATATCGTGTTTACAAGCTGAGTTTCACATACATACACACACTACGGGTGCACACATACACACATCACCCTCGCATTGATTCCTTGCCTGCCCTCGGCAAGGAATCAGAATAAAGGCTTTACCTTTGTTAAAATGCTCTGTTTTGAGCAAAACGAATAAAAAATGAAGACGGATTAATGTGCACTGAACACAACCGCAAAATATCAATTCGGGTTTCATATATGCTTAACTAGGACTTACAGCCGATCGAGTTAATTATTTACGAAATTGTGCTTGTGAAAAAGAATGACGGTGAAGGGTGATTCAAGCCGAGTGTTATAAGAAGTTTTCGTCAAGAGAATGATCAGATGAAATATCAGGAATTACTTCTGCATTCAAGCCATAGAAATGAAAGTAATATAATGGAAAACGAGGTTCTGTGATCTGGAGGCTGATAGGTATAGCAAAAGGGGTACGTGGACTAACAAGCGCGTTTCAGAATGTTTTTCGTCGGAAGTGTATTAACAATCACCATCTATATCAATGGTGGCTGCGCGCGAAGAGGTCCTTGAAAACTTTTGAAAAATGTATAACGGCAACAACGTACTCTCAACCTACCACATCATGCTACAAATTAGATTGAAAGATCCTATATTTTTGCGAGGTCCCTACAGATGTTTGGAGATAAATCTCCGTTTTTCGGAAAGTGTTGTGATCAGAATAGTTCCATGTATAATTCAGGCGCGGTTGTAGTGACATAATTGGGAGGGGGGGGGTATGTCGCCATTGACCCTGATAAAACCGGGTAAAGAGAAGGCCCGCGGCTAAGAATTCTGTCATAGGGGACCCGGTACCGCAAAGGTGGGTACTGAAGAAGACTATGTTTGTAGATGGTGGTATCAACAGATGATGGCAGCTTGCGGGGACCACAGGAGGATGGTATTTCAAGTCCTGCATGGATCATAGCTTAAAGAAATCGGGCCTACTTATGAATGTGCGCGCTAAGTGCGCGAAAAATTCCCCTTCCCTGGCGGCAATTTGTGGCAAGTTTCACAGGTGAACGGAACAAGGCTATGACCATGCTTGTGTTTCTTCAGCTCCGCAAGCGTAGATGAAGAGTTGAGTGTTTTTCGGACGGTGAGGGGACCATGCTGTTATTGGCTACCATAAGGCCCTTGGATGATTCAGCTTAACAGTCCACCTAGTCAATGCTTGAAAAGTTCACTAGTGCTTTTGTGCTTATAATGTTTTTAACTGATACAACGTGGATTGTGAGGACTGCACGCAAAGTGCCGAAATTTGGGGGTATACATCAATGCCAAAGGAAAGCCTTCATACAGGCTCAGCCAAGGGTTGTGCTTTGATTTGCCGACATGGGGGACAGGCGCCCTGACTGGGCCAGTTACTGTAAGCCCCGACAGATGCAATGGGTTGCCGAGCTCGAAATATAACTCGCGCGAAGCGCGCCGAAAAATTCGGGGTTTTATTGAAAACAAGTTCACATTATTGCTTTCATTAAGGAAAGTTGAAAAAGTTTGTTTGTTTGTTTGTTTTTTTTTTTTGAAGAATCTGCCCTACTTAGAAACAAAACCAAGAAAGTTGTTGGGGCGACTGCACGTTCGTCGTCGGGAATGCTTTATCTTACCTATTAAGGCTCCCCTAAGAAACTGGAATTTTTTTTTCTTACAAAATATGTTTGCTACGATGGCGAGGCTGAAGAAAGAATCTCCCAAAAGTTAGGAAAAAGAAGACAGAACTTCGCAACGATGCGTTTCCTGTTTCTCTAGAATCACGACTACACGGAAGACCAATATTTGTGGAAACGTTGAATAAATCCAATATATGTTTGAAACGGTGACGTTACCACTAGATAGAACTGAAGATGAAAGCACACGTAGCTCGCGAAATTTTTTGAAGTTATAGAAAGAATCGTTGCAGAACTTACTGGCTACGGGCCTGATAAAAATCCATTCGGAGTATTTTCTGACTGAACATATCCATGTCTTCACCTTTACTCTATACCAAATTTTGGGCGATTTGGGGGGCTAGGAACCCCCTAGCCCCCGTAGAACCGCGCCAGGTACAAGTACCTTAATAATGGTCATGAGATGCAGTGCAAATTGTAACGCATGCGCGCAAAGCGCGCCGAAAATTTTCATTAAATAAGATTTCTATGACAAAACATGCATTCTGAATCTGCATTGAGACACTTTATTGCCCAACATACCTAATGCATGCCACTCAAAAAGCCAGTCTTTTACCTGGTAATTCGAAAACAGCTTGCAAATTCTGCTGCTGTGTTTCCTCCACGAGTTGATTTTCTGTAACACAGATCAGTTCAAACTGGACATGCTATGTGTATTGGGTAAAGATATTGATAATAACAACATTGTGGAAAGGTTTGAAGCGCGCGGAGAGCGCGAAAATTTTGAGTTTGCAATGGATTTGCGAAAATTCTGATAGTTTGAGAAACATTTGTGATAGAAAATGATTACAATAGATCCATCCCATGCAAACATACACAAACATTCAGTGACAAAGGACAGCGATGATTCGATTTTACGTGAGGAAAATATCGTTGGGTATTATCCCCACTTAATCTGGTTAATCTAGTTGGAAAATATATACAAAGCAGTGGTGTAGCTAGATATTTTTTTGTGGGGGGGGGGCAAAAGCAAAAAAATTCCGACAGACTATTATCTTGCGACCTTTTTTTTTCTTTTCTTTTTTTTTTTTTTTTTTTTTTTTTTGCTTTCCGGGCAATTTGAGACCGACTTTTGATTTTCACGTTCACATTTCGATGTGTAATTTTGCTTAAAAACATATTAACAAGTGTTGTAAGTGTTTCAAATGAATTGTTTTTAATTTATTTCCGATAGAGACTAGAAATTTCCGACGGAGGCCTTCGGAGGCTTTGTGGAGGGGCGACCGCCCCCTGCCTCCCCTCTAGCTACGCCACTGATACAAAGTTGACATAGGCTCAGTCGTAAAAATATGCTACACTGAGATATCAGAAATTCCAACTGGTATTTTCCAAATATCGTTGCTCCGACGAACTTTGGGGGGTGACACACCCCACCCCCCGTTCGCGACGGCCCTGTCTAACAATCCAAAAGAGAGTCAATAAAGTGTGTAACGGTTAATCATCCTTAATCCCCATACGAGCTGTTAATAATTCATATTGGAACACACTTTAGTTGGTGAAATCGGGAAAATGGTGGCACAATAAGTATGTTGGTATAACAAGAGTAATCGCTTTCAGATCCATGAATAAGAAATCAATCAGTTGAAAGAAATCATACCCCAAGCCACAAAAGATTGCGCAAATTCACGTGACAAAATGAGAAATTCCATCAACTGAAGGGAAGCTGTTGGCTTTGATTGGCCTCGATTAATGTCACGACCTGGGTTCTAAAGGAACGAGGCGTTGCTGTGATATTTTCAGCAGATAATATTAATGAGCTGTGAGCCAATACTGTAGTGTTTAATTAAAGAGTAACGGCATTGCCGTCACCCATGCATCACACAAAGCGCGTACTAACTATGCACACATGCAACTTGTTTGCGGACTCGCTCTAGCTTGACGGAAATACTGTTTTCACATGAGTTTTATTTAACTATCAGTATAAAAATCCTACTGTGTAGTTTGAAGTGATAAAATATTTTGGCGAAAACACTGAGCTATGCTGACATGTTATAATGCAATGTTAAATTGACGTAAGACGGCGAGCCTTTTGTGTACTATCATGTGTAGTTCATGTTCTTTTCAGGCAGTCTTGAGTCGAACCACGCATGACAGACCCTTGATATAGAGTTTGGTCACTTTAAGTCAAGTTTGGGGGCTTAACTCTTTTGGAGAGCAGAACTGGTTCAAGAGTATTGTTTGGTTTTTGCCCTTCCGCTCTTCTTTTTAGCCAATCTAGAACGGAGTCAAGCACGGACAGAACCATGATGTACAGGTCTAAAGGTAACGATGTTAGTCAGATAAGTCAAAGTGCCCTATTGGGAGACGTAGCTTCTTCGAAGGAGTAGAAACTCTTCAGGGGCAACGTTTTGTTTGGCATCCAGCCGAAGGGGCTTTTGGAAAAAATATTTGTACGGAAAATGGGCTTTTAAGCTGGAAACAGAGTTCAAGCTGTCGACGAACTGGAAAGATGCCATCACTGCCGCTAAACAACACAAGTTGCCATATCTACGACTTAATCTTAGACAGTTTAAACAGTAATTGTAAAGAATAAAGTAAAAACACGTTCTTGTTTTTAATCATTTGAGATTCGAGAAGCAAACACATACTGTTTTGAACTTTTCTGTCGAAAGCATACCGTATTGTTAGACCTCTTCTAAATATTCATTATTTAAAATTGAAAATGCCATACTGGCTTCACAACGGAGTTTACGACCATGCTTCAAATCTTTTATTTCAATTAATTCAGTTTGTTGCGCTCATTGAAAATACCGCTTCCTTGTTATGCTTAATATACCGTGTAACGAGCACATATAGAGTTCCATTGTTAGTAGCACCAAAGGCTGTCTGAGGTATCACTCAAGCCTTTCAGTTAAGTTTTTTGTTTTAAATTAGGTATAAATGAATGCAATAAGAAATATACAATAATGGTTGCATACATACTTTAGCAGTTTCATATCTCCTACACAAGATGGAGGACATAATGTTGAGTGTGTGATCTTTTGCCTTCGATATTAATTCAGCCGAAAGTGGAAATTAGAATTTAAGACAAAGCATCTCAGGTTCAATAGTGCATCTTGAAGAGGAGGAATTAGTATGAGCCTATCTCAGGCCTAGTCCTAGGAAATAAGTGAATATTTTCAAACATGGTGTCCAAGTGTAGGTGTTTTATATCAGTTGTCCTTCCTTAGTTAGGAATGGCCCTTCTGCAAAGAAACCGTTTATGCAAGACGATATTACTTGGTCAGTTACATGGCAATACTGTGACATCGGTTATTTAGATAATGGGTTACTCAATCTGTCACAGCATGGTTTTTTACCGAGTAGATCTTGTGTTACTAATTTACTAAGCTTTCTTGAGGACGTTTCCTTCTCTCTTGATTGTGGTCACAGTGTTGATGTCATTTACCTTGATTTTTCAAAAGCCTTTGATAAAGTTCCATTAGGTAGACTTATGGTTAAACTGCATAGGTTAGGAATCAAGGGCAGTTGCGCTGACTGGATAAATTCATGGCTCAATGGTAGATCTCAGAGAGTTGTTGTTAATGGTAATTTCTCTTCTTGGAAAGAAGTTACAAGTGGAGTTCCACAGGGTTCTGTTCTTGGCCCGCTTCTTTTCTTAATTTTCATCAATGATATTGATAGCTCTCTCACATCTAGTATTAGTAAGTTCGCCGATGATACTAAGCTCTATAGGAAGGTTCGTGATAACGATGATGCCTTATTACTGCAAAAAGACTTGGATAGGTTATTTTCATGGTCTCAGACTTGGCAAATGTCTTTTAATGCAGATAAGTGCAAAGTCCTTCACTTCACTTCAAATTTCAGCTATGATTATAACATGAATGGTAGTATTCTGAGTGATGTGCCTTTTGAGAAGGATCTGGGTGTAGTTATTACAGGTGATTTAAAGCCATCTAGACAGTGTGCAGCTGCTGCTGCTAGGGCTAATAGGGTGCTTGGATTGATCAAGGGGAATTTCAATAGTTTTCGTAAAGAAATTGTACTAAATCTGTATAAGCAGTTGGTAAGACCCCACCTCGACTATGCAGCCCAGGCTTGGAGTCCCTTCTATGAAAAGGACAAGCTCCTTTTAGAGCAAGTTCAGAGAAGAGACACTCGCCTTATACCCGAGGTGAGACACCTACCTTATCATGTTAGACTTAAGCATCTTGGGCTTACCACCCTGGAGTTGAGAAGGATTAGGGGGGCCATGCTTCAGGTGTACAAATTTCTCTCTGAAAGGAATCCTTTGTCATCTTGCAATTATTTAAAATTTCAAGGTGATCCTCGGGTTCGAGGCCATTGTAAGTAGCTAGTTAAGTGTTTTGCAAGGCTCAACATTAGGAAGTTCAGCTTTTCTCAAAGAGTTGTTAACGCGTGGAATAGTCTGCCTGAGTGGGTAGTTAACTCCAAATCTGTGCACTGCTTTAAGGTTAACATTGACAAGTTCTTCCGTAAGTGTGGTAGAATCTAGTTGTGCTGGGCTCGTTTGGTGTTGGTTGGTTCTTTGTTTTCAGCTAAGGTTGTATGGACTTCAGGGCATCTTATGGGGCCTTAGCCCTCCTTTGCCCTTTAACCTGTTATGTTAAGTTATGTTATGTTATTTCATCATTACGAAATACAAACTGTTTTGTTTGCTTCTCGATGGTGTTTATAAAAGAGAAGTAAGGTGCATTCTGAAAACAGTTTTTTTATAAGATATTTTTCGAAACACTTTCCTTTTCCCTCTCCTTAAGTACATCAAAAAACTACATACACTTGTGAAGTCCCTAAACGCTCTCTGCTACATCGATTAGCAAGCTTTTAATTGTTAAAAATCCTCTAGATCAGAAACATCTGCTTCCAAAGTGGGTAAAGAAACATGTTCAATCACTGGCATTTTGTAACAGTGTACGGGAAAAGAAGGAAATATATGAAACAGTAAAAACGGACACCACGATAAAAATTACACGTCACCTTCCTTCGTGTTTTGCTTAGGCATATTAAAACTAAAAGTGATAGCGTCAATAGCTAGATGACGTCACAGGAAATCAAAAGTGATGTTCCTAGTAACAGTTCTTTCTCCCAGCTGATGCGTACTGTCTAAGAAGGTATTTTTTGATTGCTTGATGGTATTTTATTGTATCAATTGTATCCTTTGTTAAGGTTAGAGATTAGTTAGGGATTAGAGCTAGCGTTAGCCAGTCATAAAAATTCTGCTTAGTGCGCATCGGCACCTTCCTCGGAAGAAAATAGATAGATAGCCCTATGCATATTCTGGGTAGTGAATATTTGGGTTTTAAAGCTTAAACAAGTACTGGTCCAAAGCACGAATGGGACCTCAAATTTTAGGTGTACGTACAAATGAAGGACTACTCAATAAAGAAAAAATCTTAATTTAAAAATTCAGTTTTCTAAGTAGTTTCCTTCAATGACGTCAAAATATTCTTCCTGTTGACACTGCCTTGGCACCCCAGTAAGATTCCTTGCTGAACTTTACTGAAATTACGATGATGTAATTACGGAGCGATTTCGCGTATTAGAAATAAATATCACGTAGGGAAGCTCCAGGTATTTTAATTAAATTTCGGTTTAAAATGCGCTTAAAAGCTTTTGAGAAATGATTATTAAGTGGTGATATCATCCACTTGTGAAACCATAAAAATTACCCAATGTTTGATGTCAAAGCAAAAAGTAGTGCCTCGAATTTCTTTAACGTTTACAATTGAGGCTTAGTTTCCTCACACAGAGAGAAAGCAGACACAATTAAATTTCGGCTCCATTCAGAATAGTGTTATTAACGAATGGCTGTAAAGTTTTTTTTCCTATAGCAAGATTGAAGCGTTTCAATTTTATTACTTTCTTGAATGTGTACCTAGTTTTTCAATGATTCATATTACCAATAAAGCCAGTCTCTACTATGCTGGTAGGGAGACAACCGACAAAGAAAGGCAAATGTAATCACACTAATAATTGGTGGGATGTTTAAACTTTTCTCATAGAGACTCTTAGATACGACGATTTCATTTTGAGACATGACACAAATCTTAAAACAAATTGTGATAAATCCCGGTGCCTTGTATTAAACAGAAGGAAAACGTTGCTACATCCACAAATAATTGTAATTATATCGAGGTGAACATACATTGTTTGTTTGTCTGTAAGACGTAAATGACTAAACTCTCTTTTTTAAAATGTTACATACTTATTCATCCTATCAGGTTGGTAATCGAGAATGATCTAACTCTTTGTTCACATTTAATTTTATTGTTGTGTTTGTTGCACTGTTGTTTAGACTCGGGTGAATGCTACAGAACTTAAAGGTCAAAAGCAGTCGCCCCAGACTTATTTTGAAACAATAGCTCTATGTCACAAATTTCTTGCTATTTCTCTTCCAAGTATCTTTCGTGATATTTTAGGTCATAAATCTTGCATATTCAAGGTAAACCAAGCAGTTCCTCCTCGTACATTTTACAACTGAGTGAGAAAAATACTGTCACATGATTCTCAAAAGACATTCAGGAAATAGGATAATCTACTATGCAATTCTTTATTGGGGTGACTGTATTCTCTCTTTAAAGCATTGATCTGGGGAAGCGTTTTAAACGATTATCGTATCCCACTCCGCCTTTGAGGTATTGATGTATATGATATGTTCTCGAAATGAACAAAAGGACGGAAAAAGACACTGAAGAATGTAATGTACATGTAATGTACATTACTATTTGACTTTTGTAAGGCTTTAAAGGCATAGTGCATGTATTTTAAACCGCCTGCTCTCACCACGGTACACCCATACGCACCCTCGCTTCCTTACCGGGACACGAGAAATGTCCCGGTAGGGAAGAGACTGGAATTGCTAAGAAGGCTCAAGCGGCCACCTCTGATCGCCGAGATCTCTGGCAGCTCCGCTGCTTGGCAATTCCAGTCTCTTCCCTACCGGGACATTTCTCGTGTCCCGGTAAGGAAGCGATGGTGAGTATGGGTGTGTGTGTGTGTGTGTGTGTTTGAGAGAGAGAGGTCCACATCTTTTTAAAATAAATTTTTTCCATTTCCTTTTTTGAGCATCTAATCATTTTAAATGTGCAAGTCATGATTCCAGATGTCTCAAAGTGTGTCGTACAACAACCTTGCAAATGGAGTAACACCGTATTTTTATTTAAGACTTCTTTATGAGACTACTTCAAGGGTACGGATACACAGCCAATTAAAGATGCTACGCACATGTGTGATGAAGACTGCACTGATCTTGCAACGACCTATACAGCACAAAAGGCACAACTAGGTATACGAGGACTCCTTCTTTGACTTTAAAGCTTCCCAGTTCACCATTTTCTTCAAACATGACCTTACAGGCCATGATATCCACTACAACAATCCCCCTACAATCCCCCCATACTTCCGCCCTTCCCCAAGTAGCTTAATTACGACCTGTACTCATAGGCGTACAAGGCGGGGGGTCTGTTTGCTGCAGCCCTCCCAGAGCAGGGAAAATGCTTATATCAGGGCACTGACGCTTGTATTTTCAGGGCAAGGGGGCAGTGCAGTGGGCAGTGCTGCGGGTAGTTGCGTTTGCCAACAGGGCAAAATGCTTATTAGTTGCACAACGAAATAATATCTCGGCGAAGAAGTATCTTTCTTTATAGTTTGTGGGGGGGGGGGGGGACTCATCCATACCCGCCCTGAGTGCTATCGTGGTAAAAGAGGAAAACAGGGCAATTTGCAAAATTTTCAGGGCAAACACCCTCCGCCCCCTCTCCCCCGTGAAATAATCCAGTACGCCTATGCCTGTACTACCTACAAAGTTGCCCTTCGAACAAAATAGCTTCGTTGCACTGAACGAACACTCATCCGCTGTTACAAAAAAATTGTGGTGAGATTACATGGTGCATTTACATTTTGCATTCAGACATGATGCTATTGGTTGAATAGTTTTCAGCGCTTTGGAATAGGATTGTGCTCCGTGAATTAAATAGTAAAATTGCAATGGAAGTACTGAATAAGATTCTGCATCAAACAACGAAAATTATAATTATTCATTCCCAAACAATTAAGAAAGCCAGCAAACCTCCGTGTCATAAAATTTCATTTCACTTCAGTTTTAAGTTTGTGTCGGTGACGGATGATAAATTTGATGAGTGAAAATGCTAACCCGCATAAAGTATCCTAGCTGCATCTGCTGTAGCTGAGAATAGATTCATATCACAGGGACAAAATGAGAGATCTGTTACTGTAACTGGAACCTTTGTTGAAAGAAATCGACAAAATGTTGTACGACGATGTACTAAATCATATCGGCGAATTTGGCCTTTATCAAAAACTTATTCTCTTTCTTACTTCGTTATGTATTCTCCTTTCTTCAATGAATGTAGTCTCGCAAGTTTTTCTTGCCGGAAACGTTGACCATTGGTGTGATACTGTAGAATGGAAAAATTGCGATTGCTCGTTGGACGAAAATTACACTGTGTCAGTTTGTGATGAGCTGAAGAAGAACCTATCAATTCCCTTAAATGATTTGGGGGAATTTCTTCAGTGTTCAAAATATGTATTTCCACCAAAATATGAAGAACAGTGTCCCGACTTTTTTAATTTGGAGGTCTTTAACCTGACAAGGTATGAATCATGTGATGGACACTGGGTGTACGACAGATCTCTTTACAAAACGTCCATAACAAGTGACGTAAGTATCACGAAGCTTTGTTACTGAATTTCATAAACCCTGTGATTTGATTGGTAACCCAGTCTTGTATACTACATAGTGGTGATTCAGATGGGACTGGCTAGGCCATGAAATGGAGACGGGTCCTTGTAGGCCTTTTGACAACACATGTTTTCAGATGTATTTGAAATCTGACGACATGACTTATTCCATTTTCGAACAATACTTTATTTACATGTAATGTATTTGTAAATTAAGAACAATTCAGTGCAGCTCAACAAAGGAGAATATTTGAATTGGACTGACGTACGAATTATTCAGGGCCCTGCTTCCTACCGGCTTTGGTCCTGTGTACCCTAAATCCGACAATGGGTGTACAGTATCCCTTCACAAAAGAGTGCATGTCATAAGGCTTTAAACATAGAAGGCTATGGATTAAACTTAAAGAATGCTTAATATTTATTATTTTTACAGTTTAATTTGGTTTGTGAAAGACAAAGTTTACCCAATATGGCCCAATCGGTCTATTTTGCTGGCATTTTGGTTGGAGTGATATCTTTTGGCACAATATGCGACAAGTGAGTATCCGAGGTGTATATATTATTTCTATTATTCTATGCAAATGTGTCAGGGGATTGTAAATTCACAAAAAAAAAATTAAAGAGGGAATATCTTCTGATGTAAACGAATAAGGACACTTGATTGAGTATGAACCGTTATTACAACGCTGCCACACAGCAGCGTTGGACAACCCGATTTCACAACAGCTTCAGGGTTTTCATTAGGCTTCCAATCTCAAGAGTCCCGAAACTCTCAGCTTTCTTTTTGGAGCGTCCCCCAAAATTTTCAAGGGTTTCCAAAATTTTTCAAGAGTCCCGTACTTGTACTGTAACCTATATGATACGTACGTGTGTACAAGATATGGAGCTATACCCTAACCCTTCAGACAGGCATATGGATCGAGCTTCCCTGTAAACGGAGCATATCCTAGGAATAATAAAATATGCAGTTTTTTTTATTGTGCAATAAGTACGCATGCGTTTACCAGCTTTACACAAGAATCCATCATAACTACTGCAAAGTGTGAGGTGGAAATGACAGGTGTTTTAGTACGAACGCGAACTGTGTACTGCGTGACCGGAGTATGTCGAGCTAGCTCTGCATGTCTGGATTGACACAATTAGGGCTCAGAAAATATTTTTCAAAGAGGTCGCCCATCGTGCTTTTTGATAATACACTGTAGTAGCCCAGCAAGATTTTGTTTGAGCTCGACAAACATGAAATTAGCATCGAGCAGGCGTAGTTCCGTCATGTTTGTAGCACGAATTATCTATGCAAATTATCCCACAAGGTGCTTCGATTTTTCAACGAAATAAAGATAAAACATTTCAGATTTTGTTGAGTTACAACTGTTTACTCTAGTTTTGTTCTAATTTGAAGCAATTTAGACCACTTTCGTGCCGTTCGCGTAGCGCGTAAGTTTGGGCGATAAATTGAAAATTATGGTAATAACTTTTCCGTGAGACTACACGATAATGAGAATTCAAAAAAGGACTATGTCTTGTGAAACAAAATGTGAAATAATGTGGCTTGTATTCTTTCCTTTCTTCTGTTTTGCTGTCCTGAACATATATTTTCTTCATTTATGGCATTCTTTTTCACATTGAACTGATGTAAAATCAATCAATGCTCGTCCTTTTCTCCACATTTTTCCATTCGAAGAGAGCAAAAACATTCGCGGTCAAAAACCTTATTATGTTTGGTATAGGAATTGTGTACGCGAACACCATACCTTAGGCCAGGTTCAAGTGAAATGCATGGTGAAGCAAGGCAAAGTTTGTAGTGCATGTGCAGTTCCATTATTGAATTCAAACACCCATACCTTAGGTTAGGCACGAGCTCTGTAGAGAAGTTGACGTACGTACATGCGTAAATACATATGTGGGTAAAGACCATGAAATTTAGAGCTACAATTTTTGTGCGTATAAGGCTGAACATCATGCGTTCATGGGACGCACAAGATTTTCTTCCAAGCGTCTAGGCGGCTTGTCGTGCGTCTGAGACCCGGGAACCCGGGTTAGCGAAAACCCTGGCAGCTTAATGTCGTAACCAGTATTTTGTCTATAATAGGAATCAAAAGCTCTTAGTTTGTCTTTCTCAGTGACGTCACAGCTAGGGGTTAGCAACCGCCATGTCTGAGGGCAAGCCTGTACACACATGCCTGGGTTGCCCTCAGACATGGCTGAAATAATACACGTGAAAAACTCCTATGACGTCACGTGAGAACTATCTATTACAGGCATCAAGAGCGCCCTCCAGTTTCAACGTCGATCCATGTCTCTTGATTTTGTAGGTTTGGCCGCAGATTTGGTTTGTTTTCTGCTACTGTTGCGACGGGAATTTTTGGTTCCCTGGTGGCTGTCTCTCCTGAATTTTGGATGTACACGATCTTTCGGTTCTTTCTGGGCGCATGTGCTCACAGCGCAAACTGCGGAGCTTTCTTAATTGGTATGAATCACCAGTGACAGACAGTTTTAAAAATGGTTTGGTGCTTTTTTCTGCTTCAGAGATGTGTGAAGTTCTCTTGCTTTATAAATAATTGAAATGCTGGAGACCTCCTTAGATAAGATTGTTGGATAAATGGTCGAATTAAGTTGTTTGAGCATTCCTTCTGTTGTAGGAGAATTAACTCTCTGAGTTCAGAGAAGTCCAAGGCACATTAGTCTTCTGCCCTCCTGTAGAATGTCAATATTTGTAGAAAATATCCACTATTCACTATTTCACATCATGTGTTTAAAACATGATTTGTTTACAAAGGTGTTATTAACAAACACTTTAACTTCAAAACTATATAAACAACCATGGATGACCATTTGACTTCAAAATAGATCTTCTGAATGCACTACGTATTGCGTCTTGGAAGTATAAAGACATGATTCCTTTACAAAGTTATTCTTTCACAGACAATTTAACTTCAAATGTATGAACGATCATGGACAACTATTTAACTTTAAAATACTGAGGTCTTCAGAGCTCACTATAACGTTTTCGTCTTTTGTGTTTAAACATGATTAGTTAACAGAGCTTTTCTTCTACCGTCCATGTACCTTCATTCGTCATATAGCTATGAACGACCATGAAAGACCTTTTTGCTTCCAAATAAGTCTCACGACTCTCTGAAACCATGATATGATTATGAAAAGGGTTATATTAACATTTTGACAGATTTATAACTAATTTGTTTACGGAATTACTCCTGCTACAATCAAATGAATACTCGAACAGGTAGGCCTTCATTAAACCGCTTACGGAATACGAAGAAATAGTTACGCAACAAAAGAGAATATTCAGTTCAGCTCCTCTCAACAACCTAGTTGAAACAAAGTCAAACCCAGTTAAATCCAGTCGCTCTATTATGAAATTTTTGCAAACTGTAGTTGAATAACTTATAGTTAAAGATACTTCGAGGGAGTTAAGGGCCGTGTCATCCAGTTCAACTTAGATGATTTAATATGGAATTTGGGTAAAACCAGTTGAAACGAGATAAATTCGTCAGTCAGCTGCATTCAATTGTAATTTGACATTCCTTATGCCATCCTCAGTTATTTGTTACGATTGATAGAATGGATCCAACTTTAACTTTCTCAATAGGAAAGGGTACAAAATCACTTAGTACCCCCTCAGCTTCTTTGAAGCCAACAAGTAGAAACCCAAACTAACTCTGAACCTATCGAGTTAGTTAGTTAGTTAGCTAGATGAGGTTTAACGGCCCAGTTTCCAACCAATTGGTTCAAGTCGAGCCGGCCACGGCCCAACCAATTGGTTCAAGTCGAGCCGGCCACGGCCTTTTTTCCAGTTGTGGCTCACTGGCTTGTTTTCCCTTACTACATTGCTTATGCGGAGCATCACGCACAACGGCAGGAGGTTCCATTTTTAAAGTCTTTGGTATGACTCGACCTGGGAATTGAACCCGGGCCTCCCGCGTAAAAGGCGGATGCTCTACCGCTGAACCTATCGATTGTCCCAAGAAGTATACTTTTTATATAGAATTTGCCCAAATGTGCCAGCTGTGCACCTCTCTTGGCGATTTGAGAATATTTCATATCTTTCAGGTCTTTTCAAAGACCACAACGATAGTTTTCACTTGTTTTCTCATTCTGTTTGACAATTTAAAATAGTGAAAGCATTGTTCAGACATTTGTTGTTCTTTTTAACTTGCTTGTAGTTACAGAATTGGTTGGATCGTCAAAACGAGGACTCGCCGGTCTTGTTACGAATGTAGTTTTCGCCATAGGAGTAGCACTCGTAGCCGTTATTGCATACTTTATTCGAAAGTGGAGGCTTTTGCAGTTTATCATCACCTTTCCTGGATTTCTGTCTCTGGTATTACTTCCGTGAGTATTGTGAACTTGTGACAATTGGGATGTTGCAAAATTTCAAAGTATATTAAATTCCCTTATAAAATTGTGAGATCACATAATTATAAATAGGATGTAAAAACGATTAATAGTGAAGTGTTACATAATATCAGCATTGAATATATTTACAGATAATTAATCAAAAGTACATAAAATAATTAATAAAAGTAAGTTGCTTGGAAAAAACCTTGAATAAATGTCAGCCCTATAAACAAAAGAACTTTTAAAACGTGTGGTCCCTGAATTTTGGAATAATTGTCTTTTTTCTTAGGTTATAACTGGCGTGTTGACGAAGTGACTTCAGTTTGTTGTGGAGTATTTGAGAAAGCCGTCTAAAATCTCTTATGGCTGCCGTATTATCTTAGTCAATAAGGGTAATAAAATCTAGGCTGAAATTTTTGGCACTGTAACGCAAGGAGGCTGTAAGACTTTCCTTATCTTTCACTGCAAGTATAATGATACCATACAGCGACAACAAATCTAATATGAAGTTAAATGCCTAGGCATCAAATCCTTACTTCTAACTTAAAATAGGGCATAATAAAAGATAACGTAAAAATGATATAATTGATCCTTTTTAAAATTTTTGAAACATGACATGTAAAATTAAGCTTACTACCAATACACACCCCTTTATACCCCCTTTTCTTGATTTAGCAGTGAGTAGGCCCTCAAAAATTATCTTCTTTGATTTCTTCGGGTTCAGAAGTAAGTTAGTGTTTCCAGGGAGTCCTACTCCCTGGTTCTTCTTATCACAAACATGTACAATGTGAGATACCAGGATTTGTCGGATAAGCCTCCTTTCAATTTAACTTGTCTTGACCACCCATTCATGAAATCATCCAGCCAGTGCATAATCCAGGGATCTTCGGCAAGGGTGGATCCAGTCCATTACTGGATGACATGCCCATCATTCACAGCACATCACCTTACTTGGAGGACGCTCGGAGTGGTTGAGGAATGAAGAGGGTAACGTCAAGTGGGGGACCGGAAAATACTTGTTATTATTATTATTATTATTATTATTATTATTATTATTATTATTATTATTATTATTATTATTATTATTATTATTATTATTATTATTATTATTATTATTATTATTATTATTATTATTATTATTATTATTATTATTATTATTATATTATTATTATTATTATTATTATTATTATTATTATTATTATTATTATTATTATTATTATTATTATTATTATTATTATTATTATTATTATTATTATTATTATTATTATTATTATTATTATTATTATTATTATTATCATTATCATTATTATTATTATTATTATTATTATTATTATTATTATTATTATTATTATTATTATTATTATTATTATTATTATTATTATTATTATTATTATTATTATTATTATTATTATTATTATTATTATTATTATTATTATTATTATTATTATTATTTATTATTATTATTATTATTATTATTATTATTATTATTATATTATTATTATTATTATTATTATTATTATTATTTTATTATTATTATTATTATTATTATTATTATTATTATTATTATTATTATTATTATTATTATTATTATTATTATTATTATTATTATTATTATTATTATTATTATTATTATTATTATTATTATTATTATTATTATTATTATTATTATTATTATTATTATTATTATTATTATTATAATTATTATTATTATTATTATTATTATTATTATTATTATTATTATTATTATTATTATTATTATTATTATTATTATTATTATTATTATTATTATTATTATTATTATTATTATTATTATTATTATTATTATTATTATTATTATTATTATTATTCTTATTATTATTATTATTATTATTATTATTATTATTCTTATTATTATTATTATTATTATTATTATTATTATTATTATTATTATTATTATTATTATTATTATTATTATTATTATTATTATTATTATTATTATTTTCATTCACAACCCTTCTCGGTTGGTTCTTATTTTCTGCATTTCTGCATTTTTTCGTTCCAGATCTCGGACTCCTACCTGGATTCTGGGAGGTCGAGGAATCGTCGTAGTATATGAGCGGTCCCTAGAAGTGCAGCTTTCAGGAGGTCGGGGGCTTTGTGTATACCTGGTATCTCCTCGAGATGTTTATCTAGGTTCTGTGTAGTGGCTCCTAGTGCCCCGACAACCACTGGTACGACTTTGGCTTTTACATCCCACATCCTCTGGACTTCGAGTCTCAGGTCCTGGTACTTCTCGATCTTTTCCAGTTCCTTTCTCTCTATGTTTGTGTCTGACGGGACGGCCACATCGACTATCGTGGCTATCTTGTTGCCTTTGTCGATGATCACCAGGTCTGGTCTTCGAGCTGTCATGACTCTATCTGTCCTGATCTCGAAGTCCCAGAGAATCTTAGCCTTGTCGTTTTCTTCTACTAAGTTGGGCTTGTGTTGCCATGGCACAGGTTCTACGTGGAAGTCGTAGTTTTGGCACACTTTTCGGTGAATTGCAGAGGCAAGGTCATTGTGTCTCTTTAGGTACAGGGTTCCAGCGAGGTTCTGGCATGCAGACGTTATGTGGCTGATGGTTTCGTCCGACAGCTTGCACATTCTGCACTTTGGGTCGGTGGATACACGGAGGATCTTTGTTTTGTGGTATTTGGTGTTGAGGGCTTGGTCCTGTGCTGCTGTAATCAATGCTTCTGTTTCAATTTTAAGCCCTGTGGATGCTGTCCATCTATATGCATGTTACTTCTTCGTGATCTCCTCCACCTCTCGTGGGTATTGTCCGTGCAGTGGCTTCTGCATCCAGACCTCTCGGGTTTCTTCTACCCATTTTTTCTTGAGTGCCTTTCTAGTTGATGGTTCGCACTCCCTGCCCTGTGTTTGATGTTGCCACACAGCATTTATCAGGGGATCTTCTCCCTTCTTGGTGTGTATGTATTCCGTGATCCCCGCGCATTCGAGGTCTACAGTTGCGCGGACTTCGTGCAGGCCTCTTCCCCCGCAGTTTCTGGGGAGGTACAGTCTATGCATATGTATGTCTGCTCGTGGGTGAAGTGCTCCATGCATCGTAAGTATCTTTCTTGTTTTGCGGTCTAATTCTTCCAGCTCATTCTTAGTCCAGTCAATTATACCAGCTGTGTATGTTATGACTGGTAGGGCATAGCTGTTGATTGCTTGCATCTTGAACTGGCCATTCAGCTTCGATCGTAGCACCTGGCGTAGCCGCCTTTTTGTATGTGATCGTTGCATTGGTTTTAACTTCTTTCTGCATATTCTCCATGTTTTGAAGAATGCCGAGGTATTTGTAGCCCTCGCCCAGCTGGACATCGCTGATCTTTCCGATGTTCATTTGCAAGCCCTCTGTTAGCTTCACCTTTCCTCTTTGGATGATCTGTCTGGCACATTTGTCAAGGCCGAACTCCATGCTGATGTCAGTGCTGAAGATGCGTACTGTATTGATCAGTGCCTCAATTTCTTTTTCGTTTTTGCCATACAACTTCAGGTCATCCATGTAGAGTAGGTGGTTGATCTTCTGCTCGCTTTTCAGCTTATAACCCTGACGGCTGTTCCTGAGTATGTAGCTTAGTGGGTTGAGTGCTAGACAGAAGAGCAACGGTGATAGAACATCTCCTTGGAATATCCCGCACTCTATTTTAATGTCGGCCAGATGGTTTCCTCTGCACGTGAGAGCAGTCGACCAGTTCTCCATTGATTTTCCGACAAGGTTGCATATCATTGGGTCGACTTGGTGCATCTTCATGGTCTCCAGTATCCATGGGTGGGGAACTGAGTCGTACGCTTTCCTGTAATCAATCCAGGCCACGGCTAGATTTGTCCTTCTCTGTCTGGAGTCTTCACAGAGGATCTTGTCGATGAGCAACTGGTCCTTAGTCCCCCGGCATCCCGGACGAGCTCCTTTCTGTTCATT